>CM076570.1:1328182074-1328289393 GCA_034641835.2 Pinus albicaulis
GAAATAAAATCAAGCGATAACACATCAAATCATCATACACATTAACACAGTATGTATGGGGAAAGCTTATAGCTGAAAACCCCACAGCTATTGTGTATATTATAATGGATAAATCAAGTAACAAACTCAGTACAATACTCCTCACAAGTACTCAGTACTTTCTCATACAATTACCCACAATCTAGCTCAGTTTTGAACAGGTTACTGGTTCAAAACTCACCGCCAATTGCCTTGCCTCTATTGCGCAATCATGGCCTGTCTATATAGAGATCCAAGGTTTGAATCTCCTTGGCTTGACTGTGCAATTGTCATGGACAAATCCTCCAAGTGTGGTGCAAATCTCATGCACAACTGATGTCGCCTTTGATAGCTAACTCCACCCTTTCATCTACCTCTTTCACTGGTCTCCACTGAACTGATCATGCACTGTAGTGAACTGATGTGTTCTTGAGTTGAATAATGAGTTACTAATTAATGAATTACATAATATTTAATTCACTCCACTCATAACTAATTGATTAGCTATTTAAACTAATCTCAACTAGTTCAACTAAAATAAACAGAACACAACTCCACTATCTGTCTCATTAACTCCACCAAACTTCTGCCATTGAAGTCCTAACTGAAGTCAACCATGCATGTGCCATCAAACCCTTGGGAATCACGTGATTCCTCTGTCAGATGCATGAGCCCATACGTAACAAGGCCAAAGTGCTCCAAAATGGCGAAGTTTATAGTCCAAATATTATTAAGGGTAAATAATATTTGACTTCCCTATTTTAAGGAGAGGCAGTCTAAAAATAGACTTGACCTCTTTGACCCTAAAAATAGAGTCCCATCTATTTTTACCAACATAACCAATGCTCCAAGAATCTCATCTTACTGGAATCCCGAACCATGCTCCATATGTCTAAAAATAGATTTTGCGCCCGAATTTGCACTGCCCGGGCCACTTAGTAAATGACTTCATTTCACTAAGCTCCATCATCTTTTTTGCATTTTCAGCAAAGGCGCCATGCCTGCCTCGTTTACTATTGTTTTGCATCCAAAAAACCTCTGAAATCCTACAAAAATCCAAAGCCAAATACTGCTGCAAACATCCCTTTCCACTTCCTTCTTCCAAAACTAACCTCTTTTTCCGTCCCTCCATTCCCCATGAAAATCCCTCATCTTTACATTTACTTGCTTTTCCCCTCATCAAAATTCATTTTACAAGGTTAAAAACCCACCTTTTAACCTTATCGGAACCTTCATTTCCTTTGAAAAAACACTAAAAAACCATAGAAAATCCAAATTTTCTATGTGCCGGACAAGCCCCTCGGGTTAAGTACCTAACCTTTTCCGTCCATAAGCCCGAGCGCAGAACCATTTGCTAAAACCATCGTGGCGCTTATCCTTTCAAATTTATTTTCTCACTTAAAAACATAAAAAACCTTTGTAAATCGTGTTTTGGGTTTTAAATTATTTTCAAGGTTTGCTTAGTGTAAGTTGTGGAGAAATCTACAAATCAATGCGCACAGGATCGAGAGACTGACGTGATGCACCCGGTGGTCCCCGCGGTCCATAAGCCGTTTGCCCATACCACGCGGTATTCATTGCACCGCCCATTAGTGGAAAGCGGTTTTTACCTGGTCGCCAGCGATTCCACACGCTTGCCACCACGCATCCTCTATACTGTTTGCAAAACCACCCTCCATCGTGCATTAAAACCCGGACCAAGACGCCCAGCGATATTAACCACCGCCGTTAGATCTGAGCCCGCTCATCCAACGGCTGACGATTGTCGAAGTTGCGCCCGCGATAACCAGGCCATCGTACAGTGGCAATCGTGTCTCCACCGTCCATCTGATCTGCAGATCGACGGTCCAAAATCCATCGCTCGATTCCTCCTTTTGACTTTCAAACCTCCGCTCCCGACCATCGATCACGCGCGATCGACGGCTTAGATTTGATCCTCTTCCACCTATTCTATAATCTCCCCCGATCAATCCTGACCGTCGGATGATGCCATACGAGCATCATCTGACGGCCCCGCTCCTCCACACACCTTCCGATGCAGTTAAGCCTATAAAGGCAGGATTTTTTAATGATTTTTCGCATTTTGCAGGGTTTAAATCATTTGTTCGTGGTTTCCAAAGAAGATTCAGGGAAGGAGGGTGACGACCCTCCCGTCTTCGATTCATCCAAGGAAATCACCCGTAGGGTTGGAAATCACGTTTCATCCATGTTTTCTCAGGCATTGATTCCTTATAAACCCTGCGCAGCCCGACATGACAGCAAGAAAACCATGAAACAAGGACAGTCAAAGATTATCAGTGTCAAAAACCATGAAATTATCAGAGTAGAGAATTAATGGACAGATTAGCGGGGATTATGGCTAAGACAGTTATCAAAATCCTAATCCCCAATCTAAAACACAGTTTAAAGGAAAACCTAAAGTGTTTTAACCGATAGAAGACCTCCACCGCCACAAATTAGGGCAAATTGATCCCTCCCAGCGACTAAAGCGCCACCTGTGCCTCAAACTATTTAATTAGGAACATAATTTATTGAGCAGGATCAGATATTTTGCCTCGACGTAGCCGAAGAGTTACTTCTGCCAGGAATTTAATGAAAGGATGTCTGCAGAGCAACCCTAGCATCACACAGAGCCTCAAAGGTCAACAAAAGCTCCCACCGAGCTTAATTCATAAGTGTAAACCAATTAATACAGTGAAACACCTGTACAGTTTCTTCATTGAGCCTCCCAAGGGCCAAGAAAACATTAACTCTGTATTAATTGTTTTTGAGATCTTTAATCAGATCTCACCTCCTCATCCTTCTATAAATACTTCAGTAGAAGATGAGTGAGGGGTTGTTTGTTGATGTAATTGCTGAAGCCTTGTAATGTAATTGAGCTTAAGACTCCTAATTGTAAATAGTGATTCACTGGCTCTTGGAGCTCTGCTTGTAACAGATAAGTTAGGTTATGAAAGAAAGATGAATTAACACACTGGACTTGAAGATTGTAACTAGTTTGGAGCATCAATACAAGCTGATTTATGGGATCTTGGTCTATGTTGATGGTGATGTTATTCTCATTGTAACTTGTGATTTTGTTTCTGTTTTCATTATGTTTCATCTTCTACTGTAAAGAACAGTTTAAACAGTGTTAGGACCTACTGTATGTCAGTACCTTCTCTGGCTGAAAAATATTTATTTAAATGTTTTCTTCCAACTGTGTTATTTGAAAATGATTTAATTCAGTTTAAGTATAGGAATGTTGGCGTTCCCTCGTCTTATTGTCTTAGCTTAATATTATTTTTGAATGTTACTTTCAGTATATGTTGTGTGAAGATGAACTGAGGAAGATATGGTGAGCCCTGGTCCCAGTCTTGTTTGCATAACTATTTGATTGTTTCCCTTAGAATGTGTTAAAAGCTGGATAGTTTCAAAGTACTTACCAGATCTTAGGCCATTCTGTGTTATCTCTGTGATTTTCTTGGAAGTAGCCAAGTAAAGAAGAGCTAGGAGAGGATTTGTGGTGAGCCCGGCCCGCTAGTCTCTACTCCAAAGGTTGCCTTCAAGTTTCCCTTAGTTTTTGTATGTTTTCTATTGGAAGTGTATCAAAGGCTGGATAGTTTCAAAGTACTTACCAGATCCTAGTTTGCTTTCATGTCTTTCTTAAGTGCCTGGTCAAAGGCTGGCTAGTTTCAAAGTACTTACCAGATCCTGGGCTGCTCTTTGTTCTACATTTGTTTATTTCCCCTTCTTAATGTATCATTTCATTCCATAAATCAAACCTTAAAGAGATCCTTAGACATAGATGACTTGCCCCATGGACCACTCTTGCCTCTTGCTGTTCCAATTAAATCCTCTTATGACTCCATAGCCCAATGGACTGAAAACCTGCCATCATCTTTCTTCTTGATCAAAACTTACTCTTTTGCTTGCAACTTCTCACCTTTGAACCTCTTTACCTTTGGGACTTTTCACCTCTAACAGCAATCATGTTCAACCATCCAAAAACAAACAAAACCCTTGGACTTCATAACTAGCCTAATATCATTATCCCAAACTTCAAAGACAAATCCATCTTTGCACTCATTGGAGAGATCCCTCTCCGGATTCAGGAGGGCTAGATCCTAGAATCCCAAAGTTGGTTGAAACGATGTTGTTTCTGTAATTGGACTCTGCCAATCTTGCTAATAAATTATAGATTCCTAACATTTCTGGCGACTCCACTGGGGAACTTGAGTTGAGTTTTCATCTTATTTTCCTTTGATCTTCATACAAACTTTTTGCGAGTAAAAAGCAGCTTTTTCAAGCATTACCAAGGAATGGTAATCATGATGAAACTTGTCTGAATCAGTGACAATCTAGGTCAACCCTAGGATTCTCATAAGTCTTTATCTAACCTTGAAAAATCAGCTAGCTTAGCCATAAGAGTAGACTGTCTTTGTCTCACAACCGTAGCTAAGTTTTGAAGCAAAGTTAGGACATTCTTAGAAACCACACAAATAAAAATAACTCAGAAAATACCAAAAACATTTCAGATTGGTAGTAAAACACTTGCTCTTACATTTCACTTACCTTTTGTTGTGTTTTACCTCATACTCTTAGACAGAGTTTGGAAAGGGCCAGGTAGCCTCCGGATCTCATCCTCTTTTAAGAGGCGACATATTTGGTAAATGCCCTCCCATTCAATCTCTGGTTAGAGTTTGTTGTGTTTCGGGATATCCTTGACAAGGGATGTTTCACAAGCACTGTGGTGGACTGTGTACCTCTTTGAAAACACTCTAAAATTTCCACCTGGCGACTCCACAATCCTGAACAGACCTTGAGACTCCACTGGGAAGAACCCTTAGCATCATAACATCATTTAAAACTCAGTTAGAGGACTGTTGGATTAAAATTGTGAAAACAGATTAGTTAAACCTCTTAAATATTGTCATACTTGGTTGAACTTTTCTTGTTATTTGGGTCTAAAACACAGCATAGTGGCTCCTAGAAAGATTCACACTAGAGCCCATCCTGACCCTGATCCACCTGAGATAGTTGATAACCCGGAAAGAATCCTTAGGAAGTCTCCTAAGATAGAATCTTCAACTATTTTCAGATCACCCCTAAGAGCTAATTCAGTCCCTGAAAATCTTTCAGCTCTACAACAATCACAAGCTGACTTAGTTAATCCCTTTAGGACTAGGTCATTTGGTGATTTAGATCAGCTAGATTCTGAGTCTTCACTTTCATCTCCTGAAACAAGTGAACATTTTGGTAGAAGAGGAACAACACCTCCTGATTTACATTTTCTTCTTAACTTAGGTGTCCCTCATCCAAGATCAGCTCAGCAATCTATTGTTGTTCCATCCACTTCCCTTCATCCTTCATCCACTGTTCAAACCACTCCACTTCAGCCCACACCTCCTCTTGTCAACCCACTCCCACCACATATCATGGCAGCATGGTATGCTCCCTTAGCCCTTCCTATACCACTAGTCAACCTTCCACAGGACTATCAGTCCAAAATCCCATTGTATGATGCTAGCAATGCTATAACTGCATCACAACATGTGGATAAGATGAATGACTACTTTGACAGAAACGAAATTGATGATGATTCTGTCAAGATTAGACTATTTGCTCAAAGTTTGGGGGGAGAAGTAAGAAAATGGTTTAAAGGCTTAACCCCCCGTAGTATCAACGATCTCCAAGGTTTCCATCAGACATTCTTAAACAAATGGGAAGTGAGGAAGAATCCTCTCCAAGTCCTTGCTGACTACAACAATCTCCATAGAAACCCTGGGGAAAGTGTACAAGCCTATTGTACTAGATTTAATAGTGTGTATAATGCACTTTCCCCAGAATTAAAACCTCCACAAGGCTCAGCCTTAAACAATTTTCCTGAAGGGTTTGACGCTGACATGACCTATTCACTCAGAGAGAGAGATTTTGCAACCCTTGAAGACATGCAAAGAGGTGCTCTTTCTGTGGAAGTCAACCTAATGGAGAAGAGGGCAAGGATGAAAGCTGAAAAGAGAGTATCTTTTAGAGAGGAATCCACACCTACTACCTCAAACTCAAAGATGGAAAGAATGATGGAGGAAATGATGAAGAAAATGAGCATTCTTGAGAGAGCACAAGCAAGTCAAAACCAAACTGCTTCTCAAAACAGAAACCAAAACCATAATCAGAATGTAAGAAGAAACCAACCTCCAAACAGACCCAGGGAAGATGATCAACAGATCACTCCTCCCTTTCATCAAAACTATGTAAGTGAGGTTGAGGAAACAGATGAAATAACAGAGGAGGAGATCAACATGTTTGGGGTAGAGCATGATGAATTTGTAGTTCATTATGATAAAAATCAAGGTCTATACACACCTTATGATGACAAAAGAGACGATGATGAAAATCATTATCAAGACATGGATAATGTCATCATAGAAACTCAAAAAGAATATGACCTTAGAAGCAAAACTGGTCACCAAACCCCTAACACCAAAACCTCTGACAAATCTTCTCACAACAGCACTACAACCAGGCCTAAAACAGTCAAGCAAAAGGAAAAAACAGTGGATGTTAATTCTGGTAAAGGTAAAGAGGAAGACACTCAAAATCTTGAAAAACAGAGTGCAAACCTTAGTAGTACTAACACTTCAGCTAGTACTCCTTTTTCAACCATTGTGTCAAGTGTAGATAAAACAAATCAGCAAGCTGTTGTTTCTGATAGAGTGGCAGTAAATAGGGTTGAAACCAGCACCTTAAATAATCAAATTCCTTTAAGCCTGGAACAGGAAAGCTCAAAGATCAAAATTTTTGTCCCTTTGACTGAGTTAGCTGCCCAACATGTATATAGGTCCAAAATTTTGAAGGCTTTGAACATAGAAGAAAATGAGGATACACTCAATCTTAATGACGAAGCCAAAGCTTATTTTTGGTCCAAATATTGAAGGTAAGTTTCAAGAGGGACCTGTCCCTCCCTTTTATGTAAGTTTGAACATTCATGACAAAATTCTGCACAATGCTATGCACGACTCAGGGGCTTCTCATAATTTAATGCCGAAAGCTGTAATGGAGAGCCTGGGTCTTGAAATCACCAGACCTTATAAAGACCTTTACTCCTTTGACTCAAGCAGAGTAAAATGTCTTGGATTGATCAAAGACCTCTGTGTTAACTTAGCCCAGATTCCAGCCAAGTGTTTAGTTATGGATATTGTTGTGGCCGATGTGCCCCCAAAATATGGAATGCTTTTATCAAGATCTTGGGGGGCTAAGGTACAAGGTACTATGCAGATGGACATGACCTATATTGCGACTATCCTTGTTTTCAATCAAACTCGAAGACTTTACAGGGAGTCCCATATGCAATACATAGTCACAAGTCAAGACAGACCACAAAACTCTCCTCTATACTCTGTGAGTACAGGCCTTGATTCTTTTATCATGTTCAATGATGAAATCCTTAATGAACAAATCACTTTAACAGAATTAGTGACCAAAAGGGAGGAAGAGGAACATAATGCTGAAGTGTCTAAGCAGTTTGTTGTATTTGAAAACATTAGCAAACCAAACACAGGTCTTGATCTACAAGTCATCAATCCATTAAACTTAAATCTTGATAGTCAAGAGAACAATCCTCAACCCGATGAGAAACTTGAGGATTTAAAACAAAAACAACTTAGTGTTGATATTCAGGAAGCATCTGGAAGCAAGGTAGTTGATGAGGACATTCACCAAATAGATAAAACTAATAAAAGTCCTCTATGGAGCATGTATTTTGATGGGTCATGCACTAGAACTAACGCTGGTGCAGGTGTCTGGATTACTAACACTGAAAGCAAACACACAGAATGCATTTCTTGCAAGTTGAACTTTCATTGTTCTAATAACATAGTGGAGTATGAATCCCTACTCTTAGGCTTAGATTTGTTAAAAAAGTTAGGAGCCCAGAGAATCAATGTGTATGGGGATTCTGAGTTAATAATTAGGCAAGTCAATGGGGAGTATAATGCAAATCATCCTAGACTTAGGGCCTATCGGAATGATGTCATGGATCTTTTGAAAACGTTCGAGGAGTCCAAACTGATTTTTGTCCCGAGGAAAAGAAATATTATAGCCCACAATTTAGCCTTTGCAGCTAGGACATGTCTATCGCCATATGAGACCGAAGATTTCTCAACTCAGATAAAATTTAGACCAGCTGTACCTGATAATAAAAAATATTGGCAGGTGTTTGATGGAGATAAACAAATAAAAGACTTCATGCAATTCATAAATGAATTTTAACTGCATAGTTCAGATTCAGATTATGATATAGACTGCAGTGAAGAAAATTTTCTTGGTGAAGAAGAACCTTCTCCTGAGCTTATCAATATTAACCTTCAGACTAGCAAACTTAGAAACGAAACAGAATTGAGTGCAAAATCAGAAACAGAGGAATTAGAAACTCTGCACTCTAAAGATGAAATTTTTCCAAGTGGTCTAACACCTTTAGAAGAGTTGTTTGATTTTAATGATGTGGCCAAAAAACCTAAACTGGAACCTGTAGAGACTAAAGTGGAAGAGTGTAATATTGGCAGTGAAGAGAAACCGAAGATGATCAAACTGTCCAAAATTTTTCCAGCTCACATTAAACTCAAATACATAGAGTTGTTCAAATAATTTTCTGATGTTTTTGCATGGAGTTACAAAGATCTAAAGTCCTATGACACTGAAATAATACAGCACAAAATCCCTCTCAAAGAAAACCAAAAACCATTCAAACAGAAACTGCGCAGAATTAATCCTATACAGCTGCCTTTGGTCAAGAAGGAAATCATGAAGATGTATGATGCTGGTATTATTGTCCCTATTAGATATTCTGAATGGGTATATAATTTGGTGTCTGTTAGGAAGAAGACTGGAGAAATCAGGCTTTGTATAGATTTTAGAGATTTAAACAAAGCTTCATTGAAAGACAACTACCCTTTACCAAAAATGGATCATGTTTTACAAAGGGTGCTAGGGTCTAAGAGAATTTCTTTGCTTGATGGCTATTCAGGGTATAATCAGATCTTAGTTCACCCTGCTGATCAACTAAAGACAACTTTTACTACACCATGGGGCACTTCCATGTATGTGAAAATGCCTTTTGGTCTAATGAATACTGGAGAAACCTTTCAGAGAGCCATGGACATAGAATTCTAGGAAGAATTGGACTTTATCATCATTATCTATCTTGATGATGTCACTGTGTTTTCAAAAATAGATGAAGAACATTTAGAACATTTAAGAAAAGTTTTCGAGAAATGCAGAAAGTTTGGGATATCTTTAAACCCTAAGAAAACACTTTTTGGTCTCCAAGAGGGTAAACTTCTTGGGCACATTATTTCTGAGGAGGGTATAAAGATAGATCCAAAGAGGATTGAGGCCATATTGCAAATCTCTCATCCTCGAAACATCAAGGAGTTACAATCTTTCATTGGGAAGATTAACTTTTTGAGAAGGTTCATCCCTAACTTAGCTGAGCTCCTTAGGAATATCACAAACATGTTGAAGAAGGAGCAAGGGGTAAAATGGACCTTGGAAGCAAAGACATCCTTTGAGCTGGTGAAACAAGAATTAACCAAAACACCGGTTCTGATAAGTCCTGATTTTTCAAAAGATTTTTATATTTTCTCATTTGCATCAGAACATACCATAGCTGCTGTCCTTTTACAGAAAAACCCACAAGGACAAGAACAACCTATTGCATTCTTTAGCAAGGCATTGAGGGATGCCCCTTTGAAGTATAACATCATGGAGAAACAAGCTTTTGCCTTGGTTAAAGCTTTGAAAGACTTCAGAGTATACATCCTTCACTCACACATCATTGCCTTTGTCCCAAATTCAGTTGTTAAAGACATTCTAACATAGGACCCAGATGGTAAGAGAGGTAAGTGGATTGCTATCATCCTTGAATATGATTTAGAGATAAAACCCACTAAGCTCATCAAAGGCCAAGGTCTAGCTAGATTAATGGCTGAATCAAATTGTGAAGTTCTTGATATTCATATGATTAATGCTTTAGATGATCAAGAGGAAATCTCGACACCCATTGTTGAAAACCATTTCATGAATTCCTCTTGGTATGCTGATATTGTTTATGTTTTTCTTAATTTAAATACACCTCCTGGTTTATCAAAAACAAAGGCAAGGTTCTTGAAGCTGAAAGAAGTAAGCTATTGCATTATAGATAGATGTCTTTATTGGAAAAATGCAAGTGATATATTGCTTAAATGTTTGCTTGAGTTTGATGCAGAGAAGGTTAAGCAGGAATTCCATGAAGGAGAGTGTGGGGGTCATTTGTACTGGAAGTCAACAGCCAACAAAATTTTGAGGGCTGGTTTCTATTGGCCTACTCTTTTTCCTGATATACACAAGATGATCATTGCCTATCATAAGTGCCAACTATTTGAGGGCAAAAGAAAGCTGTTACCCCTTCCTCTGCATCCAATTACAGTTGAAGCCCCTTTTCAACAGTGGGGGCTTAACTTCATAGGAGAATTCCATCCACCATCTTCTGCCCAGCATAGGTGGATTCTTATTGCCACAGACTATTTCACTAAGTGGATAGAAGCCATTCCTTGTAGGCAGGCCAATGATTCAGTTATCATAAAATTTATGGAGACTAACATTCTCTCCAGATTTGGCTGTCCTACCAAAATTATCACTAATAACGCAGCAACATTTGGATCAAAGAGGATGGTTGACTTCTGTCATAGATATCAGATATCATTGGGGCATTCCACAGCCTATTACCCTCAAGGTAATGGACTTATGGAATCTTCCAACAAAAGCTTAGTGAACATAATCAAGAAACTGTTGGAGGACAACAAAACGTCTTGGCACACGAAGCTGGTCCATGCACTTTGGGCTGACAGATTAACTTTGAAGAAATCTATTGGTATGTCACCTTTCCAGCTTGTGTATGGTACTGATGTAATTTTTCCAAATAGCCTTGGTGTACCAGTTATGAAGTTGATTCAAGAATTGTAGACTGAAGAAAATGACATGACCAGAAGAATAAATCAGACCATTCATCTTCAGCAAACAAGGGAGGAAGTGTATAACAAAGCATTGCAGAAACAAGACATCATAAAAAAGCTTTTTGACAGAAGAACAAAGGCCAACAATTTCAAGATTGGGGACAAAGTTCTAAAGTGGGACTCAAGGAGGGAAGAAAAGGGCAAGCATGGAAAATTTGACAACCTATGGCTTTGCCCTTACTCTATTCATTCAGTTGCTGGTAATAATGCATTTTTCCTACAGGAACTGGATGGAACATGATTGTTTGGGGGTCCTGTCAATGGCAGGATGCTTAAGCATTACTTCTCTTGATCCATTTTATGTTTTGAAGCCTTTTTTATCTTTTTTCCCATTATGAATATTCCATCCTCCATTGCTTTCAAAGTTATGAAAATTCAAAAGTACAAAAACAAAGAAAAAGAAGAAAAGAGGGCAAAAATGAAAACAAGAAAGGCAAAGCCCCATGCCAAAAAGAGAAACAAATATGAAAGTGTGCACGCTCAAATGCCACTCCTCAAAAACACACTTCTAGTTAGTCAAACAGTTTAATCTTGACTAATTGGATTTAAATTTTTTTGCTGATAGGATAGTGAATGCGATTTGCCAAACTGTTCAATCTTGGATTATTAGTAGATAGATTAGGATAGAAATTGAAGGTTCAAACAAGCTCAAAATCTGAACCAAAGTTTCCAAAAGGAGATGACTCGAAATTGTTTTATTTTCTGAGTCATAAAAGAGATAAACTGGTTCTAATCTGCTCAAAATCTGAACCAGAAGAAAGGCAAAGACAACTCAAAAGCAAAGCAAAAACAGATCTATGAAGAAAAGAGAAGGCTATGATGAGAAACTTTCAGATCTTAAGCCTTCCATTTTGTTTTTACTTTCTGCAAATAATAATCTATGTGCAGCTTGTTTTTATGCCATAGATCACAGTAAGTCAAACAACTTAATCTTGACCTGACTTTTTTTAAATTTCTGTTGTAGAATTTAGAGAATGAAAGTCTGTTGGACAGTTTAATCCCAACAGACAGTAGATTAGGTAGAGAAATATCTGAGCTCAACTGTTTAATCTGAGTTCAGGGAGAAATAAGGAGTAGAATTAGATTATTTTTTATGCTTTCAAAAGAATAAAATGTTGTGAAAAGAGTTTGCCAATCCAAGTGCACTCTGATGAAGAAAAAATGTTAGATCAGTAGGATTGGGTAGGTAGAAAGTTGTATTGATGAAGTCCATTATTTTTTCATAACTGATATTATTTTTCAAAAGCAAAGCAATATCATCCAGCAAAAGAAGAGCAATCCAAAGGATGAGGCACCTGGTCAGCATCCCAGAGAAAATAATGGATCAGGCACAAGTCAGCTTCCCAGAGAAATCAAGTCTGAGTTCTTGATGCCTTCAAGAAGGAACCATCCCCAAGTGGAGCCACTGTTAGCCACCTGTAAAATTTGATTATACCAAAGGTGGCTAAATATGTTTTGAGCCTTCAAGGAACAATTTTTTCCTTACTAAAAACTGTTGGTTCTTGAAGACTCTTGAAGGCCTCATGCCTCTGTCCAGTTTCCCATACTGCTATTTTACATCCTAAAAACCTCTGAAATCCTACAAAAATCCAAAGTCAAATACTGCTGCAAACATCCCTTTCCCCTTCCTTCTCCTCAAAACTAACCTCCTCTTCTATCCCTCCATTCCCCATGAAAATCCCTCATTTCCATGTTTCTGCTATTTCCCCTCATCAAAATCCATAGTATAAGGTCTAAGACCCCTTCTTAGCCTTATCAGAACCTTCATTTCCTTTGAAAAAACATTAAAAAACCATAGAAAATATATATTTTCTATGTTCTGGGCTTAAGCCCCCTCGGGCTAAGCCTCTAACCCTTTTTTCGTCCATGCGCCCGAGCGGTAGAACCAACTGCTAAGTCTCGCGGGCGCTTATCCTTTCCAATAATATTTCTCCGCCCAAAACATTAAAAACCTTGGTAAATTCGTGTTTTTGGGTTTTAATTTATTTTCAAAGTTTTCACTGCAGCAAGTCATGGAGCAATCTCCACCGTCAATTTGTCTACCCCAGATGACCTGCGGAGCGCCATTCCTATGGACCCCCCATCCGGTGCGCTCGTTTCCAACCCCCGTGGTTTCCTTCGCACCACTCTTCGAAGGCGGTTTTTCCTCGACATGGCCGCCGATTCCATATGACGGTTGACACGTGTCCCCTTAATGATTTTGAAACCGCTGCAACAGCTCAATCACGCGCTGCTATGTCTGCATTCAGATGCCTAACAAATTAATCTCCGCCATCCGATCTCGGCCATCCTCTTGATCCAACCGCCATCACTCTTTCTGTGACAGAAAGTGTCTCGATGGTTAACAAAAGTGCCCGCTGATAAAACAGTTTTCATCGTACGTTGAAAATAAATTTCCACAAGCCGATGATCCAGAGATCGATGTGGCTCACATTGGTACAATTCGATCTCCGTTGCCCAGTCAACGATTCCCCGACGCTGACTTTCCATTGCTCGCTCCCGACCGTCGATCATGCGCGATCAATAGCTCAGATTTGATCCTTTTCCACCTATTATATAATCTCCCCCAATCAATCCTGACCGTCGGATGATGCCATCCGATGGCCACGCTCCTCCACACACCTTCCGATGCAGTTAAGCCTATAAAAGTAGGATTTCTTAACGAGCTTTCACATTTTGCAGGGTTTAAATCATTTTTTCATGGTTTCCAAAGAAGATTCAGGGAAGGAGGGTGATGACCCTCCTGTCTTCGATTCATCCGAGGAAATCACCCGTAGGGTTGAAATGCACGTTTCGTCCATGTTTTCTTAGGCATTTATGCCTTATAAACCCTGTGCAGCCTGGCATGACAGCAAGAAAACCATGAAACAGGCATAGTCAAATATTATCAGTGTTGAAGACCAGGATGAACCGGAGTAGAGAATTGATGGACAGATTAGCGGGGATTACAGCTAAGACAGTTATCAAAAGCCTAATCCCCAATCTAAAACACAGTTTAAAGGAAAACCTAAAGTGTTTTATCAGGAAAACCCTCCACCGCCACAAATGAAGGCGAATTGATTCCTCCCAACGACTAAAGCGCCACCTGTGCCTCAAAGTATTCAATCAAGAACAAAATTTATTGATCGGGATCAGATATTTTACCTTGACGCAGCCGAAGAGTTACTTCTGCCAGGGATTTAATGAAAGAATGTCTACACAGTAGCCCTAGCATCATACAGAGCCTCAAAGGTCAAAAAAATCTCCCACCGAGCTTAATTCATAAGTGTAAACCAATTAATACAGTGAAACACCTGTATAGTTTCTTCATTGAGCCTCCCAAGGGCCAAAAAAGACATTAAATTTGTATTAATTATATTTGATATCTTTTATCAGATCTCACCTCCTCATCCTTCTATATATACTTCAGTAGAAGATGAGTGAGGGGTTGGTTGTTGATGTAATTGCTGAAGCATTGTAATGTAATTGAGTGGAAGATCCCTGATTGTCAATAGTGATTCACTGGCTCTTGGAGCTCTACTTGTGACAAATAAGTTAGGTCATGAAAGAAAGATGAATTAAAACACTGGACTTGAAGATTGTAACTGGTTTGGAGCATCAATACAAGCTGATTTATGGGATCCTGGTCTATGTTGATAGTGATGTTATTCTCATTGTAACTTGTTATTTTATTCCTGTTTTCATTTTTTTTCATTTTATTCTGTAAAGAACAGTTTAAACAGTGTTGGGACCTACTGTATACCAGTAACCTTCTCTGGCTAAAAAATCTTTATTTAAATGTTTTCTTTCAACTGTGTTATTTGAAAATGACTTAATTCAGTTTAAGCATAGGAATGATGGCGTTCCGTCGTCTTATTGTCTTAGCTGAATATCATTTTTGAATGTTACTTTCAGTATATGTTGTGTGAATATGAACTGAGAAAGATATGGCGAGCCTTGGTCCCAGTCTTGTTTGCATAACTGTTTGATTGTTTCCCTTAGAATGTGTTAAAAGATGGATATTTTCAAAGTACTTACCAAATCTTAGGCCATTCTATGTTATCTCTGTGATTGTCTTAGAAGTAGCCAAGTAAAGAAGAGCTAGGAGAGGATTTGTGGTAAGCCCGGCCCACTAGTCTCTACTCCAAAGGTTGCCTTCAAGTTTCCCTTAGTTTTTATATGTTTTCTATTGGAAACATATCAAAAGGCTGGCTAGTTTCAAAGTACTTACCAGATCCTACTTTCCTTACATGTTTTTCGTAAGTGCTTAGTCAAAGGTTGGCTAGTTTCAAAGTACTTACCAGATCCTGGGCTGCTCTTTGTTCTACATCTGTTTATTTCCCCTTCTTAATATATCATTTCATTCCATAAATCAAACTTTAAAGAGATCCTTAGACATATATGACTTGCCCCATGGACCACTTTTGACTCTTGTCGTTCCAATTAAATACTCTTATGACTCCATAGCCCAATGGACTGAAAACCTACCGTCATCTTTCCTCTTGACCAAAAATTACTCTTTTGCTTGCAAATTCTCACCTTTGAACCTCTTTACCTTTGTGACTTTTCGCCTATAACAACAATCATGTTCAACCATCCAAAAACAAACAAAACCCTCAGACTTCATAACTAGCCTAATATCATTATCCCAAACTTCAAAGACATATCCATCTTTGCACTCATTGGAGAGATCCCTCTTCGGATTCAGGAGGGCTAGATCCTAGAATCCCAAAGTTGGTTGAAACGATGTTGTTTCTATAATTGGACTCTGCCAATCTTGCTAATAAATTATAGATTCCCAACACAACTTCACAACATGCCTTACTTTCTATAATGTATTTGGCCTTGGTAGTGCTTAGAGTAACCAATTTCTTCTTCTTGCTCATCCAAGAGATTGAAGCAGAACCTAGGGTGAAGCAACATCCAGATGATGTTTTATGATAAATGACACTACCTTCCCAATGGACATTGGTATATCAATGGATCCACATACTCCTGAAAATGTATCTCACACATGGTTGATTTTGCCTCAGAGATATCTCAATATATTCTTAGCACCAATCCAGTGAATGTGATGAGGCTCGATCATGTATTGACTTAATGTGTTCACTACAAAACATATGTCCGAACGTGAGCTCACTAAGAACATCAAGGTTCCCACAAGTTGAAAATACTTGGTGGGATTTCCCAACTCGTGCCCAAGAGCACTTCCACACAACTTCTTAAAGTTGAGTTCCATCTGAGTAGTCACAAACTTGTAGTCCACGATCCCAAATCTCTACAAAAACTTCACAAAATATTTTCCTCATAAATATGTTACTAGAAAAACACCTATTTAGGCTTGTAGTAACATATAACCTGAAGTCAATAATTTCCTCATTTTCGTATCTCGAGCATGGGACCACATTCCTACAAAGAAGAGAAAGGATTTGGAGCTTCAAAGTAAGGAATGCATGTTTGTTTGAGATTATAATGAATTAAAATGGTATTGATTTCTTGAAATCAACACTGAAGAGCTCTTTATCGAAAGGAGTTTAAATTTTGAAGAAGATGTTTTGCATACACCACCTGATGAACCTTTTACAAATTTTTTGTCACCGCTAATTTATCAGTATGAAGATAATACTTCATATCATAATTTTGATATAGATGAGCCTTTTTTTGCAACACCTCCTCTACGACTAGTTGTTGAACATCAATATAATACTTCCTCATGTAGTTCGGAGTATGTTTGACCACATTCAACACAAAAATGGTGCAGTATGGCTCATCTTTTATATGATCCTTAAACTATACCTTAGTTTTACTAAACTCCAAAATTACTCTTAACTATGGATCCAGGAATGCTTATATAATGCATCATCTGATCCATAGACTTATGGAGAAGAAATAATACATCTTGAATTGGAAGCAACTATGGATAATGAATACAAAACTATTATTAATAAACAAACTTGGGATCTTGTTCTACTACCCTCCAGTCATAAACATGTTAGTTTCAAGTGGGTTTACTAGACGAATAAAGTAAAATATGGCCAAGTTATTTGATGTAAGGCACACTTGGTGTAAAAAGGTTTTCATCATGTACATGGTGTTGAATATGATAAGACTTTTTCTCCAGTGAAAAAAATAGATTCCATTCAGCGAGATCATTCCATTGCATGAGAAAAAGTATAGGAGGTGCGTCAAATCCATGTGAAGTATACCTTTCTTCAAAATGATCTCGAAAAGGAAATATAGATGGAGTAGCCACATGGATACGTTAAAAATCTATCTATGTTATGCAAACTACAAAAGTCTCTCTATAGCCAACTACAGGTATACGTGAAAAAATCATCTCTCGTATGAAAAATACAAAATTTTCCCTATGACCTCAAGAAGACACCTAGAGAATGGTATAAATATGGATTCCTATTTATTGTCTTCAACTTTTTTGTGCTAAAAATCTAATTTTGATGTTTATTTCTTGAATAAAATTGACTCATTGTGGATAATAGTACTCGAGGTAGATGAAATTTTGATAACAGTTGTAGTTCAACTTCTGCCATTGTTGAGATTAAAATTGTATTTCATAAGAAATTTTCTGTTGCATATATGGGTTTGCTAAATTTATTCCTTGAACTATAAATCAATCATAATGCCTTTGGGTTTACCATTTCTCAACCAAAGTATGCTAGAGAACTTTTGGCATGATTTCACATGAGTGACTACAATCCAACAACCACACATTTCTTATGATGGATAAAGCTTGGGAATAGAAAAGACACACCATTGGTTAATTGCATATTGGACGATTAGCTTTTTGGGATCCTTCTTTATCTCACTCACTCTTCTCCTAATATTTCATATGTTGTAATCTAGTTTCGAGATACATGAAGCAGAATTAGTTGCACTAAAAAGTTGCCAAGAAAATACTTTAATATGTCCTTTGGACAATCACTTATGGGGTTCATTATGGAGCCATTTTTTCTTTGGATCTCATTGGGTTCATAAATTCCTATTGGGCTAGCAAGAACCTTGATCTCAAGTCCACCTCCGACTATGTACTTAGTTTTGGATCCGACCCAATTGTTTGTGAAGAAAGAAGTAGACGACAATATATTTATCATTTGGAAAAGTCGGGTATAGAGGAGCATCCAATGCAACTATTGAGGCCATTTAGCTAAAAAATTATTTTTTGAGCTTCGTATGAGTGTCCATTTTCTTACTCTCATATGGTGTGATAATAAGAGTACACTAAATTTTTGCGAAGGTCCAATGGAGCGACAATGGACCAAACAAATATATATCAAAATGCAATTCATTAGACCACCGATTGATGACGGAATCATCAAAATGCACTATTGTCCCAAACATTCACATTCACTGAGAAAAATTTCAATTTTTGTGAGGGTGAAGGACACAAATGCCTAGCATTTGTCTTTTCTCTACCTTTTTCATTATATGTTGAGGGGGTTTTTCTTCCCACTAGGTTTTCCCTATTTTATGCATATTACACAGATTACTATAATGGACTTGTTGTCAAGACTCATTCATTTTGCATCACACTCACCTATGTTAGGGTTGTTTATGTACATGCACCTAGTTAGTCTTAATTAGATTCACTTAAACTCTAGTTCTTACATGTGATGTTCAGTTAGTTAGTTAAATCTAGTCCTTACATGTGGTGTGCATTTGGATTTATTTAACATGTAGATATTAACATAAAGCACACTTAGCTTTATGTAGTTTTAATTAACTTAGTTATTTCATTTACAAGTAAGATTTACTTAGTTTGTTGTCAAATCAATATTGTGTAAATAAATTCATTCTCTCTTCCAATTTTGTTTTCAATTCTTGCAAGTTTGTGTCATCATTATTCATACAAATGCATATTTATACTTTAATAATTTTACACTACCAAAAAACAAATGCTAAAATAAAATTTACAACCATTAGTGAGTTTTAGGGATTTATATGACAAGTATTTTCATATTTATCTTGATGGAACATAATATTTTTTGGGCATGGTTGTTTCTTTAGAGTTCGTCTCTTTTCAAATTATTAGCTTGAATTCATCGTGCTTTTAAATTTTCTTTGTGAATATAAAACTATTTGTTGTTGTTATCTGAAATAATGGTGTTCAACTTATAAATCTGGGCTTTCGGCTATGCCTAGATGGAGTGATCAATTGGCTACCTTTACTTCTGTAGCATATATATATATTATATATATATATATATATATATATATGAAATGCAGTGCCAACATTGGTAGTTTAATGATGTATTATTGTTTCTTTTTAACACATGGTGAATCGGTAATTCTTTAGAGTAATCTAGAAAAAGGTAGTGGGCTTGGCCCGGTTTAGACTAACTACTCGCACGACGAGCTACGACTTTGCTCGAGATCGAACACAAGACCGGTCTGTCATTACGAGGCCGACTTTACCACTACGCCGCCTCCACGACCTTTAATGTTGTATTATTGTTAGAGAGCTAGGAAGTAGAAATATAGAGATGTGGTTATGATTGACCCTTTAGCCCATTTGCATAATTGCTTCCTACTACGAGTTGTTGAAAGATGAACGGATAGAGATTTCGAGGTCTTCTCCACCAGGTACTGATTCTTTTCTGTGCAATATTTACTTTGCATTTCGTCAACGTGAATTTAGCACTCGGTGTAAAGAACAAACATTCGCACTTTAAGAGAAGGACATGGTTTAAGGATTTTTTAAAGTTTTTGGCAGATGCCAGTCCTTTTTATGTAGGTTGTATATTATTTATATACACAATGAGCCTCACAAAAACTCAATATGACACTTCTGTGGAGTTGTTGTTGTCGGTGTTGGTGAAGTAGGTGTTTTTAGGGCAACTGAGATTATGATAGGAAGACACATAGAAAGCATGAGCTGGTTGAATATATGAAAAAGTTGTGAATGAAATTCACACCATTAATTTTAGTGGATAATTAAATCATATTTTTAAACCTTACTTAAATTAATTTTTTACAAAATTTTATTGAAATTTTATTGTACAATTTAATTGTAACCACCTATGTAGATTAGAGATATATAATTAAAAATATAAATGTTAAAACATACATTATTAAAATTTGGATGCATTGAGATGTTGCATGATGGTGTGTTACATTTTTAAAACTATCTGTTTGAAAAATCATAATGAACAAAATATGTGTCCTCTATTGATTGGCTTTCATTAATTATAGTTTTATCAAAATGCCAAAATATTAACATGGTTTTATAGAAGAAAATAATGGTTTTCAAATATAATAGCTTTTTCAGATTTTAGATTTTAAATTGTAATATAATTTATATATTTTAGGTTTTAATTATAATATATTTTATATAATATTAAATTTAAGATAAAGAATTTGTTTATTTTAATATTTTAAATGCCACATTTCTTATTAATTACCATTTCTTACATCTTCAAAAATTGTAGTCAGTTCTTCTCTTTTCTAAAAAAAATATTTTTTTAGCTTACATATATATATATGACCAATCAATGATGATTTATTTTTTTAAGTAATGTTTTTATACTTTTTCATTTAAGGACTGAATTCATTTTCAAAATGCTCTAAGATTCACATTGTATAATCAATAATCTTGAAAAAATTAGACAATTCCACATTCGATTGACAAATTGCTTTAAAATTATGCCAATTTGCTATGTCATTTTCCAATCACATGTGATAAACCAAAAAAAATGAAATCTAGACACCAATGTTCAATAATGAGGAATTTTTCAATTTCAACCAAGAATGAACAAGATGAATTGAATTTTAAGGCACTCATTCATAAACCTTTCAATAGGAACCTATGGATAAATGAGATCTTTTTTGTGAACCTTTATTGGTAAATGTGATTGTGCTAGTATATAATACTATGTCTTCTAGAATTAAAAAAATAAATTGAGCACTTATGAAAGTATGACCCTCAATAAAGAGTTAATTTTAAGCATTAACATGTATTTAACACTTACCCAATGTTACTTAATGGGTTGAGTTGGATCTATTAGTATATTTCTATCATTGAATAATTAGTTTTAAAAATGCATATATTTTAATTATTTAATGATTTTAGTTGAATGTTTTTCATAATTAAGTAGCAACATTGAATGTTAAACTATTAAACTATTAAAGGTTTATGTGCGGTTAGATTAGTAGTTAGAAAAAAAAGGTTAATGAGGATTAACAGTTAGGAGAAAAACTACATACAACCCTTCTTCGCTTCTTGTGAGATCTACAAAATTTTTTGACTTTGAATTACAAAATAATTGAAATTTAAGAAATTAATAGAGACCGAAATAGAAATTGGAATTTTTTGAGATTTGAGTTGTTTTTGTTTATATTTTTAGCTATTGGTGTGTGTGTTTATGTAGGGGCAAAAGAACCCTCCACTTTTCTTTTAGTGAGAAGAAACTAAAGGAACCGCTATTTGCAGCTACCAAATTCTGACATGGAGTAAGTCAAAGTTGGTTTGTGTTTCTTTATGTCAATGGCATGGTTTAAATTTGTTGGAATATGTAATTCCTACTTGTCTTGGTTGTGACTCTCTATATAAAGAACCTGTTCCTACATTATGGGAAGTAGCTAGAACTATATTTATTCCTAGTTTAGTGTGTGGTTGAGAGAATCTATCAACTACATTATTCTGTGTCCAAGATAGATTTCCTATCTTGAGACTATCTTATGTATAAATGTGTATAATCTCTTTGATTAATTAATAGAGTTTGTAGATTGATATTTATCTTGGTGTCAGAGCGTGTAAGAACCTTTCGCCCTTCCTAGGGATAAGAAAAATAAATAACTGTATTTTATCGTTTTATTAAATTTTTTTTGTCCATCAAAAGAAGACATTGCCACTATTGTTCCTACCAGAAGCAGAGTGCTCAATGGCTGGGGCGAGAGGCGTTAGCCGGCCTGGAGTTCATGCAGTGCACGAGCGTGAAGGCCAACGTTTTCTGTTTTCCCCTATGCTGTGCAAATGTGTTTAATATTATGGAGATTTCTCGCCATTCCCATTCCCATGCTGTTTGGGCTTGGAGGCGCTGAGAAGTTTATTTCTTTTTTTCAAGCAAGTTCATTGCAGGCTCAAAGCCTGTGTTTGATGAAGTTGGATCCTATAGAGGATCTAATCAATGGTCGATTGCGTCAAAGAAAACCTGCTAGTGTTTTGTAGTTTGCTGCGTTTATCGTTGAATTACATGTGAGAGATATCACATCTCCATTTTATGCTGGTTGCTTATCTCATACTGCTGTTGCACATATTCTGTTTTCCCATGTCCATGATCGAACACCATTTTCTGTGGACTGGGTCATCAGTACGTTGGCTACGTTTGTGTATCTATTCATAAAAGGTTTAGTGCCTGTGTGCCTCAAATATATTTGAAAAAGTGAAGCTGTCATGCTTGAGTCGAGCAGTGCTTTCCTCTGCCCATGTCTACTGGTGCGGTGATTCGCATATTTTACTAGATCACCTTCAAGCTGGGGCCTTGAGGAATTTTGTTCTTGTTTGTTTGAGTTTGTCTTAAGATTTTACCTTTAGGCCGTTTGAGCGGAAATTGTTTCATTTATAGAACACAAACTATGCTGCGAAATATCTTCTAAGTTTTGGGGTTTGAAGGTTGTACCTTGAGAACTTTATTTGATCCATTAAGGCCATTGGCCGGGGTTTGCTAACAAAACTTCTTTGTTACGACTGGGCTCGTGCATGCTAGAAGCGTCTCTTATATATAAAAATAAGAGCTGGTGCATTACCTGTATTTTCCGTGTGATGCTCGGTATATCAAAACTGGGGCCTGATGGACCTAGTATTTTGGAAGGCGGACGCGAGTCCTACATAGAGAGCAAAAGTAGCCTTACCGAAGCTTTGAAATGGTCAAGGGAGGTTGTCATTCATCCTGGCAGCCTCAAATCCCTACGGCGCCTTGCTCAAGATTACTCTTTGAGTTCTGGCATAAGGCAAGCTATGAGACCGAGCATGATTTATTTGTGTTGGAGACTATTGAGTTTGCAGATGACCAGGATGAGGAATTGCCACAGTCGATGTTTGTTTCTGATGAATTTGGATCATACACTAGATCTAGTGATGAGAGCTCATAAGGAGTTGATGCTGCTTGTATGTTGAGCTGGAGGAGAGAAAGTGTTTCGTACAATCTGGGACAAGATCTCGATCGCTGCTATGTTAAGGTGCTAAGCATATTGCTGCATGAAGGATCATAATACTTTGCATTATTATTTTCCATTGTTTAAATTGTCATGTCATTAATATAAATTTTTGACATTGTATTGTTGTGACATTTAGTTTGGCCAACTTTTGTGAGGAGTTTGAAGTCTATGTTGGAATCGGCCATTCCAACAATAGTCAAATTTATTTGTAGGAATGATAAATAATACGAGATATAATGAAGACATGAACAATGAAAATGGCATCAAAGTATAGTGCTTGGAGTTACATCATAGATTGGAGGATGATCGAGTTTGTGTGTGCCCAGTGTGATGGAAACAAATCTGCATGTTCAATTGCGAGGAGATTAGCTTGACAATGGGTCTTAGTTGTTGTAGTATGTCAGCTATCATGAAGAGGCATGCTTGGAAGCAGTTACCAAACTTTGATATGTGAACAGGTGAATTTGTGGACGACGGAGGATTGGACCATGGAGTCCTGGATTAGTAGGATGTATTTGTGCTCAAGGTTCAATGTAATTAACCACTGTAACTGCTGGTCTCGTAGGATGCCCTGCACATACATGGTTCTGTCAACCATTCTCAGTGCATACGCATACCTCTATCAAAAAATGTCTCTGTGACTTAGATCCACCACCAACTGGCAAATCCCATGTCTAGAACAAGTAAGAGATGTGTCTGCGACTCAATTCCACCACAAATGGGCGAATCCAATGTGCAAAACTGCCAAAAACAAGAGAGATCAATGCCTTTCTAAGCCAAATATACACATCCAAATAACAATCCCTAACATTCGCACTGATTGTGCCTTTCGACGTGACTGTCAAATAGAAAAATGCGCCGACCCTCCTGTGCTCAGAAACAACAATATCTGAGACCTATGAGTGAGGTATTTACTGCAATCCACCTACTCCTGCGAGCACTCAAGCTCTTGTGTGCACTCCAGGCACCTGTAGCCACTAAGGCTCTGTAGCCACTAAGGCTTTATATCCACTAAGGTTCTGTATGTGGTTTTCGGTTCACCACAAACCATCACTTTAAAGTGACAAAATATGGTTTCCGTGTGACCATAAACCATTACAAGGTGGTTTTGATATTACCACTAAATTTATACATGCCTTTACAAGGCTTACATTCCATACTCCATCTCTTGGAGTTTCAAGGTACATACAATGACCACTTACAAAACCATCCTAAACTTGCTTATAACATGCTAGGGAGTCTATCCCACAAACCCACACTAACTCAAACAAACATTTACTTTGTTGTTCATCATAATAGTTGTTGTTGCTCCTTTACCTCATCTTTTCCCATCTTGGGCATCCTTGTCTTTTATCAAATAAATTGTTGCAACTCAATAATTTTTAAAAAACCATTACATAAAATGTCCAACCAAATCAAAAAGTTTTGAAAATTATTATATCTACATCTAAAAAACACATTAAATATTCAATGTAATTGAGGTTAAATTCCTTTTCTATTATCAAGGAACTCTTCCCTGGTTAAACGTATATGGTTAAATATATATTCCTTTTCTTTTCTCAAGGAACCTGCAGTGGTTAAATATATACCCATTCAACCAGCGTTTGCAACTAATGTTAATAATTTGTTTTTTATTTCATATGCGTTGTATTCATATTTTATATTTCATGCTGTTTATAAGTGGTGGGAACTCATTTTAACTGTTTGCCTTTTGTGTCTTAATATGAAGAGAGGGAGTTAACAGAAATATCCCAACAATCGCTACGGTTCGATGGAGAATGGTGACAGAACATCGCAGCTCTACTTTTCATTCATAGAGCGACCCGAAAAAGGATATATAAACAAGTGAGTGAAAATTGTTTCGATCAGTGCTAAGAAAATAGACTAAGATATTGCATCCGGAAGGATGGGAGAAAAAGACATATCTACTCATTGTAACTGTTACTATCAGTGTCTCTCTCAAAAACCCAACTAATAAATATATTGCCTCTCTCTTATTCTCTCTTAAGTTTTCCTCTCCTATTCTCTCTTAAGCTTGCCGCCCAGTAGGGGCTCTTGTTGTAGAACCCCCTCCCAATCTTCCCTTTATTAAGGCTTTTGCCTATTGACTAGTATTTACTAACCTTTTTGCACTTTCGCCTCAAAGACCGATTGCTTTTGGTAGGGCATGTGCCCGATGCATACAATAAATTTAGGAAAGGAAAAAAGAAGATAAGGTTCAAAATTGTGAGGTAATGAGATGGGTATGGCAGTTTAGTTTATGTGTTTTTAGATGTAAATATAATATTTTTCAAAACATTTTGATTTGGTTGGATATTTTATGTAATGGTTTTTTAAAAATTATTGATATTTTTTTTCCTTGTGTGAATAGTGTTGGATGGATAAATAGAAATAGATTTTTTTATTAAACAAAAATTAGTTACTTTAAAACTAGCATAATAGTATTTACCAATTTGATTGATCTACTCTTATAAGAATATATAAAATATATATGCAACTATATTTACCAATGTGATTGATATTAATATAAACTGAAATATTTGTACTTGGGGTAATTTTAAATATAAAATAGTATGATAGTATAACATACTTATTTTCTAGTTAGTAAATGAATATTTATGACTGAGGTAATTTTAAAGAAACAAATATGATGGTATAACATACTCATTTTACTTGGTAAATGAACCTCACACAAAGATCATTTCATTTATCCATAGCTTCCTATTGAAAGCTTTATGAATGAGTGCCTTAAACTTGAATTAATCTTGTTCATTCTTGGTTGAAATTGACAATTCCTCATTGTTGAACATTGGTGTCTAACTTTTTTTTTTTTTTGTTGATCACATATGATTGGAAAATGGCATACTAAATTGGCAGAATTTTAAAGAAATTTTCCAATCTAATGTGGAATTGTTTAATTTTTTGAGGATTATTGATTATACAATGTGAATCTTCAAGCTTTTTGAAAATAAATTCAGTGGTTAGATGAGAAGACATGAAGGCATTACATTGTTAATTTATACATAAAGTGTTTATTACATGATTGTTGATTGGTCATATATATATATATATATATATATATCTTTTCAAAACATTCTTAAGGAGAAAATAACTCACTACATTTTTTTTAAGAGGTAAAAAATGGTAATTAAGAAGAAATGGGTCATTTAAAATATAAAATAAACAAATTATTTATCTTAAATTTAATATTAAAATATAATATAATATTATGTACTATTTTAACAAAATCATAACTTAATATTATATAAAATATATTAAAATAAAAAACCTAAAATATATACATTATATTAAAATTCAAAATCTAAAACAACTATTATAACTTAAAACCATTGTTTTCTTCTATAGAACCATGTTAATATTTTGGGATTTTGATAAAACTACAATCAATGAATGCCAATAAATAGAGGACAGATAATTGGTCTATTTGGATTTTTGAAAAGCATAATTTTAAAAATGTAACCCACTAGAATGCAACATTCCAAGTAGCCACTTTTGAATAAGGTAAGTTTTAACATTTATATATTTAATTCCATATATCTAATCTTGATACTTGGTTACCATTAAATTGTACAGTCAATTTTTAATAATGTTGTGTAAAAAAATATTTTAAGTAAATTTTAAACATATGATTTAAATATCTCAAAAAGTTTGTGGTTTTAATTTCATTCATTCTATTGATGTAATGATGTAGTGACTACTAGAATATATTGTCAATCTTAAAGTTTGTACAATTCAATAAAAAAATTAATTAAGAAAATCATTAAAATAATTAATTCCAAAAAAATAAAAATAATTATACTAATTTATTATATTAAAAAAATTTAATATATTTTTTATTTTTTCATTTACATTAATCGATGATGCAATAATTACATTATAAAGAATATTTCAATGTATCTATTTCTCCTTCTCTTTCTTTAGGTTTACGTTTCTCCTTCCCTTTCTTTAGGTTTCCGAGTTATTCTTATTCGGTCCTTTTGTTTCTAATGAAGTCTAACCGTTTAAATGGCCACCATAAATTCTAAGCGTTTAAATAGCGCCTTCATAAGCTTCTTATTATGGCAGAGGATTGCTAACCAGAGTTTGGGTAATTTTTCAAGGGATTACAATGTTCGAAGAACATGAAACAGTTAAATAATCACCTTCACCACTCAAAAACAAATAAATTAAATTTGAAAACATAAATAAACTAATTCCTCAAAAATGCAACCTTTTTTCAGCTTGAGTTAACTAACTACAAATTTGGTTGTCGACATGGATGCTCTTTTATTATTAAAACAAAACTAATGATATATATGTGAACAAAAGGTTTCATACACAGAGACATGATACTCCTCATAAATATGTATGCTTATTGATGTAAGATAATGTATTAGGGCACCAAGACCTCTATTGTTTCATGAAAATGGATATTACCCTTTTCATATGTATAAGTAAAAATAAAATTGTAGTGTTGTTTGATATTATTAGTTGAGATCTCAACTTTTTTTCTTTACAACAGTCTTAGTCAATGAACATATGAGAGTAATACTCACTAAAACATGTGATAGTGGTTCCAAACCAGTCATATCTCAAAAGTATTGAGTGTTATAATTTAGGAAATAGAGTCAATAATAGTGAGAAGATCTAGCAAATTCTCATTAAAAATTATTGATTTATTTTTCATTTTTTTTCATTGTAAGATTTTCTTTTTTAGGTTTATAATAGCAGAATTTTAGGGTGTTGAATCTTTTTTACATTAACAACAATTTCATTAATTCAAACTGAAAATCTTGGAAAATATTGTATACTTGGATTTTTCTTATGGGAAAATGGAAAAAATATTTAAATGTAGAATATTATCCAACATTTAAACATTTTGACTTTTTCAAACTGCATAAAACTAAGAGAAAATAAATAATTATAATGATCCAAAATTAAGATGAAGTTAGGTTGATTATTCTCAAATTATATATTATATTACTTTATTGTAATATAAGGAAAAATACAAGAAAAATATAGATAACAAACATGATAAGTTAACTTTTATAAATATGGAGCATTTTATTATAATATATATATATATATATATATAATACAACCATTTTTAACTGATAAATAATTATAAAAGTTAACTTATCATATTTGGGAGAAGAAAGACGATAGAGAGGGGTTTTTGACAGTTATGACGCCATCAGAGATATTTTTGAAGCCATTTGAGCAATGAAACTAGATGTAAAAACTATTTTTTGAACATAATAATAGAGGTCGAACTATTGGAAGTTTGACCAGGAGATGCAGATGTAGCCCAGGAGGGGTGAAGTCCTTCATCATTTTTTTGTTTTGTGTTTGATGTTATGGTGATGTTGTCTCATATTTTCTACAAAAAACTAAACTCTTAATTCATGTTTATGTGTTTAGCAATTTGACACAAGAGGCTTAAAATCCTAATTTATACACTTGAAAAAATTACATAATCCTCAAGCTTTCATATACAAACAACTTTGGTATCAGTGCTAGAGTTCTTTGTTGTTGTGAGGGTTTAATTTGTTTGCAAGTGTTTCTAATGCTTACAAGGTTGAAGCTCAAGAGAGGAGAAGGAAATCTTGTGGTTGTAAGTCCTCCAATTAGGTCAAGGATAAGGAGAGCAAGTTTACCACAATCTCGACCACAAATTTCACCTCAACTTGTAGGTGAAGGTTCAGCAATCACGTCACATGAAGGAGAGCTTGACAATATGTCATAGGATGAAATGGATTTCATAAAATCATTCCTTGACATGACACAAATGGTGAAAGTTTTGTATGAAGAGAGAAAGACAAGGTTGCAAGGTTAGAGATCCAATACTCCAAAGGGAGATAAGTCTTCAAAAGGAGAAGGAGGAGATGGAGAGAAGACTCCATAAGGTAATGGCAGGAATGGTGATAAAATACCTTTGACACCAGGATTCTCTTCACCTCCATCCTCACCACCATGTTCACCATCATGATCTTCCACAACAAGCCCTTCACAAACACCTTCGCATTCTCAAAAAGGTCATGGTAAAATTGCATTTTTAAAACTTGATATAAAGTTTAATTTTCATATGTATGATGGAGAGATGAATGTTGAAAGATTAGATAATTAGATATGTCAGCTTGAAATGTATTGGATGATACAAAGGATGAAGGACGATAACACCAAGATTCAACTTGCTTCATTAATATTGCAAAGTGCAACACTTATTGGGTGGGAAGACAAAACTCAAGAGGACATGAACAAACATGGTAAGGTCTTAACCTCCTAGAATGATTTTTTTTCTTCCTTGTGAAGAAAATTTTATCCATTAGCATACATACAGAAAGCTATAATGGACTGGAAATACTTTAGGCAAGGAAAGGTATATAGTGTTCAAAGCTATACTAAAGAATTTAGGAGAAGAGCACTAATATTGGGTGTAGATTTGACATCTCAAGATACTTTGTTGAAATACATTATAGGTTTACATAGTTACCTAAGACACATTATTCTCGTGTTTAACCTTACAAGTTTAGATGAATTTTGTGTACATGCCACACATCGACAAGAAAGAGGGAAACATGTTTTAGATGAGACAAATGGGAATACCTTTGAGTCTAGATAAAAAGGAAATAGTAAGTTCAAGAGTAAAGAAAAGAGGAATGCATCCATCAAGTTGGATAAAGAAAAACTCACATGAAAGAATTGTTCCAAAGATGGAAATGATGAAGATCATTGCTGAAAAATTCATCCATAAATTAGACCCAAGAAATTAAAAAACAAGGAGAAGGAGAAGAGAGTTGCAACAATACAACATGATTTAGGTTATGATTCCGGATATGAAACAAATATTTCACTGATGGGTTGGAAAGGTAAGAACATAACAAGTACTAGTTTTTCAATTTTTCTTAATGATAGTCAAGATGAAGAAACAAGGATAGAGATTTTCCATATTAGAGTTGTCTCAAAGCATACCAAGATAGACACACTTTTTTATAGTCATTCACGAGAAAATCTTATTTCAGAGGACATTGTAAACAAGTGACAATTAGAGACCATTCCACATCCTATACCCTATACTTTAGTTTGTGTATGTGAGAATGCAAAATTGGAAGTTACAATGAGACGTCTACTTAGATTTGCAAACACTGCAAGCTTTCTTGATGAAGTTCAACTGGATGTAATGTCGCTTGATATTTGTGGTAGAGTTTTGGGTAGCCCATATGTTTATGATAGGAGAGAAATATTTCTTCGTCATGAGAATAAGTATCACTTATTCAACAATGGGATTGAGTACACTATTAAAGCACATAGTAGGAATATGAACTTGTCTCTTATGAATGCAAGAAAAATTAACAGAATTGTGAATTCTAATAAAAAAAATTCTTTTTTAATGTTCCAGGATAAGGATATTGTGAATGAGGGATTTCAAGGAAATCCATCAAATGAAAAATATGATTTCATTGAGGTTGCTAATATTTGTGATAAGATTTTGCAATAGTCTAACATGTATCTTTATAAAAGAGGTAAACAATATGAGATAAATTTTGAGCAGCAAGAATCATTGTTGAACTGTGATGTGAACAAGACGTCAGTGCTAGAGAGCTCAAACATCAAAGAGAAAGTGCAAAAGAAATTTGAAAAAGAGGAAATTGGGTCCAAAGTGACGCAGCCAAAAGGCTGCTTAACCCACATACACAAAAACTTTTTAGAAAGTCTACCCATTCCTAAAATCCAATACTCATAAAAGAGTATTATGTTCAATTTATGCATGGAAGTAAAATTTATGGGAACCCATTTTATCCCAAAGTAATCCTTCTCGCAGATGCGCTTAAATATTTATCTCATGAAACATCCTCTATATTAACCAGTCCACCACATACGGTATCACTGTACCATATCAGATCACAACATGAACTCGTATTTCTTACACTGCTGCAACTTTATACAAACCCGCAAACCTATGGGTTATGGCCCACCCAAACGGTGACCAATCACTCTACTTCACACTTCTTGTAACTTACCTCCCCGAGATTCACAACTTAATGATCTTCGCGATATTGTGATGCAACTTCCACCATTGATCTACGCCCAGAACTAATGGTCCTCACTGCTTGTCCTTCATCGCATCACAAGTTATATCATTTACCTCGCAATGAATTAAAATAAATTTTTAAAATTGCCAATTTGCGATGTGCTCTTCACTACTTCGCCTGACATGTATCCACTTCGCAATCTCCCCAGTTTAACTTGTGAATTCAATCTTAGTTGTTCATCTTCAAAATTAATATTTTCGATTGAATCTTTGCCATCCATTCCCATCCTTTGGAAATATTCTAAATATTTTTTATGCCTTAGTATTTTCTTCAGTTTCTTCGACTTCTCCACTTGCTACTCCTCCTGAGCTTAAACTTCTATTCATTTGTTCAGATCCTTATCTTTCACACACACTGCATACTTTAGCACGGTTATTTAAGCCTGAATACAGAACACCCTCAATATTTGCTTCCCAAAATCTCAATTTTTATATCTTCTCCTTATCGACCTGCAAAAATCATTATATGCACTTGCTTGTTTTGACACAACATCAACAAATTAACTCCTGGACTAGAATCGTACAGATTCTACCTAGCCACTAAGTTCTTGTCACTGAAAAATACATACTCTTTAATCAAAATTCCATAATGATGTTTTATTACAATGAGACCATAATTTCTCAGTTACGGATCACTCAGCACATAACGGAAATGACACACAGTCACAATGAAATTTGATTTCTCATTAATTAACAAATGTACATATACAAATAAAACCTGTTTACACTTAGTCTTTAGCCTGCTTCTCTCTTTGCATGGCCTTCTCTTCCTATAGAGAACCCTCTCTGTCTCCCGGGCTTCTTCTCTCTCTCTATAGGCTTACCTCTACCCAATGAAAGTATATCCTTTAAATATTTATCCACATATTCCTAAATTTTAGCAACTAAATCCTCTAATTATAAACCCATACTTAACTCTATCTATGACACGTTTACTAACTCCTTGAGTCATCCCTCCATCTCAGGTGTTTGTTACATAGTTCATTATGACTAAGGTCTTTGAATAATGAGTCGACACCTATCTAGAACCTTCTAGACTAATAATTGTGAACTATGAAGTTTTTAGAAGACTTTACAATGATTATGGAAAGAAAATGTCCCTTTTGGGCCAATTTCAAGACCTTAGCGTTGAATTACATTACAAATTTAAATTGAGGCCAGATGCTCCTGCATTAGACTCTCAAAGTAGAAAGAAGACATGATCACCTGATCATGTACCTTATGTCCTTGTTTCCCCTAGATCCCAAACTCTATTTTTCTATTTTCCATAAGCTACATTGTCTTCATCATTCTTCAGCTGCAATATTATATGATTCCATGCTTTGTACTATAGTGCTCCACTGGCTCTACCTTAATTGTTCTTCACTTTCCAAACAATTCCACACTGGACTGCTTTCATCATTCTGCTACAGCTCATCTTATGCATTTTCATTAGGTTCCATACGTCATCTATGGCTTATTACAATTTAGTCTATTTCTGCAACCTAATTTTGTTTTCCTTACTTTTTCATTGCACTTTGCTACACTTTATCCATTCATCACTAAAATGTTGCTTTCTTTCTTCAGCTCTTCTTGCTTCAATTTTTTCTTTTCCACTTGGAATTACTCCATTTTCTACTGCAAATATTACTCCTGACATTAATGTCTCCCATACTTCCTGAATATATCTTAAGATATCTCCATCTGCAACATCCCTTTTCTCCTGACTACTTGCAAATTTACTTTCAAAAAATAAATTGTCTTTTGACTCTATGGCTGTAGTAATATACTCATTCACCCTTCTTTGTATAATAGCAAATATAATGAATTTTGGAAAACTATTATCTTCTCCAGACTCTCTCACAACTTGAGACATTTCCACATCATTGTCTGCAATTCATTTCTCATACTCAGATTCTTCTAGTAACTCATTTTCTACTTGATTCCTCTCAAATACATCACTATGTTGTTCATAAATTACATCATATTTTCGTTGACAACCTTCAGTGATTGTCCTTCACCTCCTTAACTAATTCTAAAAGTTATTTCAGCTTCCTTAAACACAACATCTTCATGGTTTACATACTTCTCATAATTATTCCTTACCTAAAAACTTCCATTCTTCTTCAGTTCTAAAACTGAATCTCCTTCAACTTGTGATATTTCTGTCTCATATTCATCAAAACCTGTAATCATAAACCAATTATCAGAAAAAAAATATATAAGGCCTTATTTCATTTTCCTTCTCTGGCAACATCTCAATATGATGCTCTGAGTTTTCCTCTAACTCCTTTATCGACACATCAGTATGTTGATTTAAATTCTCCAAAGAACTCAAGAGACTGTCAGCTAGTCTCTTCTCCATATCTTCTATTTCAGGATGTCTCCCTACTCTAGTTCACAATAATGAACTCCTTCCTCTAAAATGTTAATTTTTTGAAATCTTATTACCATTCTTGCATCCTTATCTTCTTCTTCATGATCGTCATTCATGACAATTTATTTGTCTTCCTTCTTCTGCAATTTATCTTGAGTATATATCCTCTGTTTTTCCAACTTTCTTCTTTGAAGGTCTAACTTTCTATATAGCTCAACAATTTCAATTGGAGTAGAATTTGGAAAATTTACATAGTTTTCAATACCTTCACTTGTTGTTGACCAATAATCATATGGCCCTTCTCCCTCTTCTAAATATAAACACATGTCTAAATTACCATGCTTAAAAATTCCAAACTCATTAGGCACAGTAAATACCTATTCTTCATCTTTAGGTCTTAACTCATATATGCTATTCCAATCTTCACTGTTACTAGCTCCACTATTATGTTTCACATTTCCATTGGACCTCTCTGTCTCCTTTTTTTTCTGAGATCTTTCTATCTCATTCTTAAACTAAATAGATTTCAGACTCTGTTCCTTCTTCTTAACAAACTCTATAAATTGTTTTCATCATTCTATGATGTACCTGCAGACATACACAAAATATTATTTTTAAAAATACAAGAGCTTTCGGCCTTGTTTGATGCTTCAAGCATCACTCTTTCATACCCCAGTTTACAATGGACACTCTAGATTTCAACAAATCGTCTTGGTAGTGACTCAACTACTTTGAGTCAGTCCTTCTTCAACAAGTCAATATGTCTCCTCTCAAATTCTCTCAACTTTTTTATCAGTTTGACATTCTGTATCTTTTGCAATAGGTTCCATCTAACCTATTTCCTAATTCTCCATCCATATCTTTGGTCCTCATTCTCTTTCTCTTGTGGCCATCCCTGTAGTAATTTCAACTGTATTCTCCTCACTGCAATATTTATCTCTCACTCTTCATTAATCATCTTACCTTTATGGCATTCTCTAGAACCTCTTCTATGACCCTCCATGGTCCTTTTCCTCATGAGATCATCTATGCTCGATTAGTGATCTGCAACATAGCCTTCTCTTCTAGCAACCTCCTCTTGCTACTCAATACCCTATCAAGCTTCCTCTCTGAGCTTGATCTCTTCCTAGGTATTCTCTCTCTTGTTTCACTCTCTTGAACCTTCTAGAGCTTCGCTGCTCCCTTCGCTGTTGTACTCAGTCACCTCTCTCCTTTCTTCCAATCTCTAGTTGGATAGGTTCATTGCTATCATCATCAAAAACTCTGCTTGTTCATGGCTACCATCATCAAACATAATCACAGTATTTCTTTTAATAATTCATCAATAATTAGCTGAAAACATGAAGACCATGCCTCACTATCCAATTTTCTGAACACGTGCTGCTATTAAAGTTTCTCTTTTATGTCCTTCAATAATCTGATCTGCTTTCTCCCAAAGTATATTTTCCTTATATCTCTTTACCGCTATGTTCTCTTCAAAGAACTCTTGTTGTCCTGATTTCTACTCTAAATAGCATTTTTGTTATAACTTTATCCCAAAATATCTTTAACCTACTCTGACACAAAAAATGATGCATCCAAAAGGCTGCTTAACACACATACCCCAAAAATTTTAGTAGGTCTTCCCATTCCAAAAATAAAATACTCATAAAAGAGTATTCAGTTCAATTTATACAAAGAAATAAACTTTATGGGAAACAATTTTATCCCAAATTAATCCTCTCACTAATGCGCTTAAACCTTTATCTGATGAGATCTCCTCTATATTGACCAATGCATCACATACAGTATCACCGTACCATATCACATCACAACATAAAATCGTATTGCTTACACTGCTGCAAATTTATACAAACCCGCAAACCTGTGGGTTATGGCCCACCCAAATGGTGACCAATCACGCTGCTTCGCACTTCTTATAACTTACCTCCCTGCAGATTCACAACTTAACGATCTTCGCAATATTGCGATGTAACTTAAATCGTTGATCTACGCCTAGATCTAATGATCCTCACTGCTGTCTTTCATCGCATTATAAGTTATATCATTTACCTTGCGATGAATTAAACTTAAATGTTAAAATCACAGATTTGCAATATGTGCTTGGTTGCTTTGCCCGACACGTATCCACTTCGAAATCTCCCTAATTTAGCTCTTGAATTCAATCTTAGTAGTTCATCTTCAAAACTCAACTTTGTGATTTAATCTCCGTTGTCCATTCCCTTCCTTTGGAAATCTTGTAATCACTTTTGTTGCCTTAGTCTTTTCTTTAGTTTCTTAAACTTCTCCACTCACTACTCCTCAAGAACTTTAACTTTTATTCATTTGTTCAAATCCTTAGCTTTCATGCTCGCTACACACTTTAGCACGTTTATTTAAGCCCAAATACAGAAAAACCTCTGTATTTTCTTCCTGAAATCTAAATTTCGATTTCTTCTCGTTCTCGGCCTACACACAATTATTATCTGCACTTGTTTTTTTTCACACAACATCAACAAATTGACTCTTGGACTAGAATTGTATAGATTCTACCCAGCCACTAAGTCCTCATCACTCGAAAAGACTTACTCATTAATAAAAATTCACATAACAATGGTTTATTACATAGAAACCCTAATTTCTCAGTTATAGATCACTCATCACGTAAAAGGAATTCATTCCATTATGGATTACTCAGCACATAATAGAAATGACAGACAATCACAATGAAATTCGATTTCTCATTAATCAACAAATGTACAGATACAAATAGAACATGTTTACAGTAGCTCTTTAGCTTGTTGCTCTCTTTTCATGGCCTTCTCTTCCTACAGAGAACCATCTCTGTCTCTCATGATTTTCCTCTCTCTCCACAGGCTTACCTCTACCCAATGAAAGTCTATTCTCTAAGTATTTATCCATATATTCCTATATTTTAGCAACTAACTCCTATAGTTAGAAACCCATACTTAACTCTATCTATGACTTATTTACTAACTCCTCAAGTCATCCCTCCATCTCTGGGATTTTCATAGTTTATTCTGACTAATCTCTTTGAATAATGAGTCAACGCCTATCTAGAACCTTATAGACTAATACTTGTGAACTATGAAGTTATTAGAATATGTTACAATTATTATACAGTGAAAATGTCCCTCTTGGACCCATGTCATGACCTTAGTCTTGAATTACATTACAAATTTAACTTAAGGCTAGATGCTCCTGCATCAAAAATTTCTTATTGTGGATTTCACAAAGTGTTGACTTTGAATAGGATGTTGGTTTGCGATGGCGATCACATTTGGTCAAGGTTCAATACAAGCGCAATGCTAGACATGTCAAGAATCATCATGTCGAGTGTTCAAGGTGAGAAGAATTTGAAGTTGTTTAAGTTTCCTTTGATTGACGATAGAGGAGAGAATGTGTTTTTTCCTTCAAGGATAGTTTTTTTCTGCATATTATGAGAAATTGCAACATTATGGTATCTATGACAGTAAGACAAGGTTTGCAAAGTCAAGAAAAATGAAAATTTTTCATGAAATGCTCAAAATGTCGCATTCAATCAAATATAATTAGATTGAAACTTACAAGGCGAGGGAGTTGTACCCTCATGTATTTATTATAAATAGATTTTGGAGGTCCAAAAGCGTCTAGTGGGGAGGAATGATCTTGTGGATCAATATTATGCTCAAAATTCAAAATTTTCGGAATGGCTCAAATATACAATAAATGTGTAGAGCTCGTAGTTTTGAATCTGGCATAGCTTTTTTCATGAAAAATTGACACTGTATGCTCCTGTAATTGAGTTATGTTCATTGGTGGAAACAACAAAAAAAATTGGTTTTTGGGTTAGTAGGGCTACATATTCAACAATCCATACTAGTGACTGGGCCCTGACTAGACAGTTTGATTTGTCTTCTTTAACCAATCCCTCTTGGAAACTTCACAAAACTATTTTGGTTCATGGATGGTCAACTTCTATTGGTTAATGGTGTATTTGAGTTGGAACAACCAGAAGGGACCACGTGGGCCAGCCAGAGGCTACCACGTGGCCTATTGATGGCAATGTAAAACTTTGGTTAGGCTAGAGGAGCCCTGGGGAATCGAAGTGAAGACCTCCAGCAAGCTAGTTGAGCCTCTTACCGTCCACTCTATAGGTGTTTAACCTATAGATTTCTCACAACTATATAAAATTTATTATATTTGGCATTGGGACCAAGGTTAACCCTCGACCCAAATCCGCATATTGGTGTTATGGGCTAAGCCTGGCCCTGAAATATCTCATATGTTAAAACCTACATATACCAAAGTCTTAGTGTAATGTAATTATCAATGGCAAAACCATGTTGTATATACCCAAACCATATCATAACCAAAGTGTGGCATGCCATATGTCACCATGGAGGATTCAATATATAACCCACAAACCTTATAACATAACGAAATATCAAAATTTGCACAACTTGGGTTGTTAACCGTCAGAGCTATGGTCACATTATCGCGGTCTATACAAACATTTTATGTTACTGTTTGACACCGAACCATCAGAGGGTAGAAGAACCTGTCAGGGGTATGGTTCTGCTAACCCAATCAGTCATCAACCTTAGGGCACCACCGGAAACCAGAGTTAGATTGAAACTAGTAGGAGTTTATGACATCAGTGACGGAAATATGCAATGTGGCGAGCTTTTAGTCGGGTATGGGGCCTCACTCACATGATTAAGGAGGCGACATTTTTCCTCCTTGTTAGTAGTAATCCCACTAGTGCCAAGCCAAAATATCACCCCATGTTGCTAAAAAATGGCGCAATTTGTTGCCTAGGGCCATACTTAAGGATGTTTGCAGAACGAATAAGAGGTAAAATTTGGGGGCAGGATAAAGTTTTATAGTTTTTTGGCCTTTCTGGGAGCCAAAAGAGGTTAAACATGGTTTTTTTACAGTTCTTAAGCCATTAGAGCTACTGTTGAATGAATTTTCTCACTCTAACTTGATGTAAGCATCATTTTTTGAGAATAATGAAAGAGGCCCAACCATTGGAAACTGGACCAGAAGATGTAGCCCGAGAGGGGTGAACTCCTTCATCATTTGTTGTTTTCTGTTTGTTGTTATGGTAATGTTATCTCATATATTCTACAAAAACTGAAATTTTAATTCATTTTTATGTGTTTAAGAATTTGACAAAAGAATCTTAAAAACATAATTTATACACTTGAAAAACTTTACATAATTCTCAAGTTATCGTATACACATCAAAGAGGGAATATTTTATAATCCATTCATGGTTCTTTCGTAGTAAGGTTCAATTAAGGATGCTTCCAGATCTCTACATCTTCCTAACACGATCCTGGGGATTTACAGAGTCAATTCAATGATTAAATTATGTGTCGTGTTTGATATAAATTTTTTACGACAGTGGCCTTTTGGAACGCAAACAACAACTATGGCGAATTTCATGCTTCTTAATGCATTTCATGAAATGCGAGAAGTTCCTACTTACTTTATTCAGCTGATGCCTAATTTTCTCACACTAGGGAAATATTGAATAATTAACTTGTTGACCTAAAAATTATTTCCATTCAAATACATGGAGTCCTCGTTCTACAAATATATTCATTGATCTATGATGAGTAACATTCCACCATAGACAACACATGGAGAATTTTCACTGATATTTAAGAAATGGCCTCCCATTTTACGATGCGCTTCCCCTCCTTCACTCCTAAAAATTATTTCCATTCAAATACATGGAGTCCTCATTCTGCAAACATATTCATCGATACGTGATGAACAACAAGCGGCCATAGACAACACCTAAAGAATTTGCAGGGAGAGATTAAGCAATGGCCTCCAACTTCACTATTTCGCTTACCCTGCTTAGCTCTTGCAAATTATTTGCATTCAAATACATAGATTCCTCGTTTTGCAAATATATTCATCAATTCTGATGAAAAACATGTCGCAATAGACAATTCACGAAGAATTTGCAGGGATGGAACTCTTCAGAGAGAGATTAATCAATGTCCTCCAACTTCATGATTTCACTTCCACTCCTTCGCTCCACATGAAATACGAGTGGTAAACGACCTATTTATAGAAAGGATATAAGCTCTGTGGATTTAAAATATGGCCCGTTGGAAATAACAACATATTGGGTTGGATACCGTGACACTTGCCTGCAAGAACTATAATCTCGACCTATTGATAAAAGAAAGAACGCATTCCCTGAATGGGTTGAACTCAGCCTCTAATTTGAAATCCAACTCTGTCCCTAATAATAGCAAGGGATTACCTAAAGGGTGAAATTCTATCTTCTACCATATAACCATAAAAAATGTTACTTGGTCTGCTCCAACAAAATAATAACCCTCAAGCCAATGCATAAAACTATATTTTCAATCAACAGAAAAATTAAACAAACTAGAGTGATACCGAATACCACATAAGATGGAGATGAAAACTAGAGTGACAATAAATCCCACTAAAATTCTCTACATGAAACCCTCGGGCTAGCAGGATGTGCATCTCTGATACCAATATAATATCTCAAAACTTAAAATTTTTAACAAATCTAGCACACTTAGTGTTCTAATTTAAAATAAATTTTCATCTAGAACAAGAACACAAATATATCTACAAATGAAACACTTTATTTATATTATTAGTTGAAAATAAAATAAAACATGCCCTTATAATAAGATTACAACCCCTACAAATTGCACGCACAACTGCTCAACAACAACAAATATAAGATATTGAATGCCACTTGTGAATCTTGGATGGATCCACCACACAAACGTCATCGCGAGGTTTTGGTACCGGGATCAACGTAGAACTAGCTAAGACAAGTTGTGAACAAAACAATTAAGGTAGATAAACCATAATGATCAAAATTCCTAGCTTCTATCCACTTTTATAGGCTTGATAGACTCTCTAAAGAACATATTTTATTGTTTTCTCTCGAAAATTGAAGGAAAATACTATCGGTTGATACCGTGGGGAAAATACCATGGAAAAATTCCGTCCATTTTGACGATGTCAATAAATGGAATATTACATGGACGCTTTCGTTGTAAAAAACTCTCTAGAACCCTGGAACAACTTAGGTAGAGACTAACCTAGTGATGGTTCTCATGTCTAACCATGAGGTGGAAACACTAGTTGAGGGTTGAGATGGTTTGACCTCTAGAAGCTCTATTTTGGTTTTAGTTGATGAGTTTTATGATATCCCACATTCATGCTTCGAACAAAGCATGAGGGCAACTAGATGAAGATATATTTGGCTCAACCATGTCTATGGTCAGGTGGAACATGGAATTCTCAATATTGGTTGCATTTTTCTTATGGAAATAAGAGAAATTTTTCTCTTATATTGATGGGTAAATATGTTTGTTATTATTTGGCTTATATGACATTTATGTGCTTATCATTTTTGTTGTTTATATGCTGGTCATGAATTAGTTTCGTGATAGTGATGATGTATGGATCTCATCATGTTTTGATTTCTAAATTAATCAAGAATGTATTTTTTCTTAATGATTCTTAGATAATTATGAGACTACTATGCTCAAATTTTTTATTTAAGCCTGTAGATTACATATTCGTGACATGTTTGACGAACTTCCTGTCATGGCTAGTAGTGGTCGAGTCAAGTCCTTGTTCAAGTGTTTGTTTGTGCACCATTATTTTCTTATTATATTTCATTTCTAAACTTTTCATTGAGTTATGGCCAGTGACCTCGGCTCTAGGCCTGAAAAAGTCATTTAAATATCGAGGACCCTGGCACAGGTCTATGGGAAAAAGTCTGTGGAATAATGCATTCCCATGTTGTGGGATATTATAGAGCCTCCTAGGTGCACCCTTGTCCATATCAAGGGAGTGTCCATGGGTTTAATGGTGTGAGAGCTTAGTGGGACCGAGGGGATGGATACGTGACTGGTTGGGTTGGATCTTGGGAGTCTTGTTGCTAATGTGAAAGCTTTCTTTATTTGTTTCCATCGATTGTACTTCATCAAGGTCACCTAGGAGGTTGAATCAAATCATAGTAATTATTCGTCACATGTTTACCCTAGTTGGTCAGTTACTTAGGTACATGTGGGAGGAGGGTGTTACAATAGGGACTAGTTCACACTAGTTCAATGACTTACTAAACCCATAATTTTTGGCCTCTTACGGGAACACACACAAGTTCAATTCTTAGGAACCTTGGACACTATTCAATTGTAATAGATATTGATTTATCAGGAACTATTCTTTCAAAATCAGCTTTCCCACTCATTTTCAGTTTCTTAATTCCTCAAAAAACTATCTTAGGAGTTCCATCCCACCATCTCTTCTGAACTAAATATAGCTATGAATATTCTCGATGACCTAAAACAACATATTTAGACCGATTCCATTATAAATAGGATCTAAGATGAAAAAACTAGAGGCTTCGCATTTGTTCTTGACTAATAATCAAGGAAAAGATTTACTTTTGGTGGTCCTTATCAAACCTAGATCTAGATCTGAAACTAGATCCCAAGGAATCCTGAAAAGAAAAATGTTTCTTCATTCCATATTATAATTTATTTGATCAACTTACAATAAATCTACGAAAAATAAGAGGATCTTGCGATTGAGCTCTGATACCATGTAAGAGTATTCTATTACTCATAAATTTATGAAAGTACGTAGAAAATATCCATTATGTAACAATGAAGGAGGTTGAATTTTAGCTAATGATAACTATCACAACTAGGAAAATATGTATCCCTATGTGAACTTACAACTCACTATAGCTATCACATTGAGATGAAATAAATCCTGCGAAGAGACAAACTCTTAATAATTAGTTATGCCCTTTCTAAATTATTAATTAAATTGATTAATTAACAAATTTGTGATATAAACGTGAGTTATGGTTTTTTAGATATGTGGTATTAATAAGTTATAGTATTTGGCCATGGAATTGTAACAAATCCTATTGATATATTAAGAATCTAAAATGGGATAAAATCTTCATAGTTAAAAAATGTTATATTTTTTTCTTAAATATAATCACCCATATATCAATTTTTTATATAATTAGTAATAATAATTTAAAATGAGAGGCAACTCTGATTATGTTATGTCAACTAGGGCTAGTTTCCCCCTAGGGGCAACCTCATTTTTGTATTTTTGTATTTTCTATTTCCCACCGGAATTTGGTAACTTAGCATTTTTGATATGTTTTTTGTATCATATAATAGAATCTAGACATTTTAGAAAAAAGTAAAAAAATAAAAATAAAACACAATTTAATTAATTTTTAATTTTTATTTTAGGAATGTGAAATGTATTTTAAAATAATTGTTTTTATGTTTATGAATTATTATTCTCTATAGATGTTTATGACTTAGGCATGTATATATATATATATATATATATATACAAATATTTATGATATTAATAATTCAAAATAGACCATGAGATAGTTCAATTAAAAATTTCCTTTTCATGACGTATTGATTAAATATTGCGTAAACTATGAAATCTAATAAAATCGAATTTCTAAAAATAATATTAATTATAATTTAATTATTTTTTATTTTTTTCCAGTAATATTCAATATTTGTCAATAAATCTAAACTTTTAGAAATTTACTATCCATTTAATTTGTATGGTGTTATATTATTGGGACAATGAAAATGGAGTTTTCTTTAATGAAATATTTTAGAGTTTCTAGGTGAAATGTTGAATTGTGTTATTTAAACTTGTTTTCTGACTGCAACTATGGATTCAGCACGGTGAAAAACCCTAGGGCACTTACATTGCACAAAGTTTACCCATCAAACTAGTGATTTCAAAGAATCCCGTCGGATTTTAGACAAATTAAATCAAAAAAATAAATCTTTTTTTTTTCAAAAAATCCAAATTAAAATTAACACCCCAAAGATGTATTTTGACTGCATATATGGATTTAGAAATGTGAAAAACCCTAGGGAACTTCCATTAGGAAGATTTTACCCATCAAACTAGTGATTTCAATGAATTCCTACCGAATTTTAGACAAATTAAATGAGAAAAATAAATTGATTTTTTTTTCCAAAAAATGCAAATGAAAATTAACACCCCAAAGATTTGTTATGATATAATAATTATAATCATTTTCTTTTTCAATTTGTCCTTTTTATTGGAAAAGGTGTATATCATGACATTCAACCCACATGCAAGTTATGACTTCTAGGTTGGTTGTGAAACACATAACTTGTGCACTGGTTGTGAAGCACATGATGCACATGTAATCGATGTGTCATAATGTTGATTTGGATGCAAGGTGTAGAGGTGGTGTATACACAAAGTGGGGTGGGGAGTTTAAATTTTACCTCCTAAATGAAATCCCAATCCACAACCCCATTACACTCAAGCAAAAGCTTTCATTCCACACTTCGCATCACCGAATATATGGACGCTTTCAAGGTAAAATTTTGCAAGCTTTCATGTCGAATAAATTTTCATTATTTTGAATTTTTTCTCATAGAATTTTTGTCATTGTACACTTTGTACATTTTGGAAAGAAATTATACAGAGATAGTGATAAAATTTTTAAGAGAGATAGGGGAATATTTTTCCCCAACACACAGAGTTGTAGAAAGATGGTAATCCAGACAATGCATTTCCAGAAATAAAATCATATGAGACTTATTTTTAATACAGTGTGGTAGAGATTAAAATCAATTGACTTGAGAAACTATAATGGAGAAAATGAAATCAAAGAAATTAATCACGGTAGAACACAGTAACACAACAAATGAAATCAAACAAATTACTCATGGTAGAACATAGTAACATGTGGTTGTGGTAAAAGTCATAAGTGAAATTTCCAAAACCATATTGCAACACACAAGACTTTAGATTATATTCATAAACACTTTTCCACAACCATATCTCAATACAAAAGACATTATATTTTATTCATAAACATGAAATACATTTGCAAATGGAGGTTGTGACTCCTTCAGTAAAAGCTAAATTCCTAAGTAAATTACATTAGACTACACTATTCTTGTTAATTCAAAACATATATACATATGCCACATTACATTAGACTACACTATGTTTGTTAATTCAAAACATATATATCTAAGACATCCATTAATGACAAACAAAATTTAATACAAATATATGGGCAAACATGATTTTTTGAACCTTGAGGATGAGTAAATATTTGCCCATGCGTTTCTACTGACCATTAATAAATTTCAATTTGACTTTTAATTAATTTACTCTATTGCAGAATGGGTAAAATGTACTCTGCTCAAAACTTCATTTATGAGATGTACTTTCGTGCAAACACAATATGCAACCTACAAAACATTCACTGAGATATGGTTTCTTGTGACTCTATTTAACATGGTGGTTGAGATTAATTCTCCAACACTCCCCCTCAATCGTAACTGCCGCCATTGACCATTCCCAAACAATATTTGAGATAAAAAAAATATCCATGTGCCAATGGCTTTGTGAAGATCTTTGCAAATTGTTCTTCAAGCCTGCAATGTTGGAACACAATATCACTATTGTTAGCTAATTCTTTTATGAAATTATATTTAGCATCAATGTGCTTTGTCCTCCTATGAAACACAAAATTATTTGATAGTGCAATTGTTGAATTGTTGTCACAGAAAATAGTGGTTGTTCCATATTATTCATGACATAACTCCGTCGACATCCTTCTCATCCAAATTTTTTGACACACTGATATTGTTGCGGCGGCATATTCATCTTCTGTTGTTGACAATGACATAATCGGCTGCTTCTTCGAAGCACATGAAATGGGTCCCAAACCAAAATGAAAAACATATCTTGACATGCTCCTTCTATCATCAACACTTTATGCCCAGTCACTGTCATTATAGCCAACCAACCTAAAATCATCTATTGCAATGTAAAAAATGCCATACTTTTATGTCCCATTGATATAGTTTAAAATTATATTGGGTGCTTGCCAATGTGTCTCCTTGGGTGTCTCTATGAACCTTAACACCAAACTCATTGCATACATTATATCAGGCCTAGTTGTGGTCAAATACATTAGGTTTCCCACAATAATTTTGTATATTTTGAGATTTACATTGTTGTTGTAATCTTCCTTGCTCAAATTAAACCCCATGAGAGTTAGAGTTGGTGCTGGCTTGTTGCTCTACATATTAAACCTATGTAAAATATCCGCAAAATACTTTTCCTGAGAGAAAAAAATGCCATTTTATGTTTTCTTCACTTCTATGACCAAAAAATATCTTAACAACCACAATTCAATCATTTGAAACTCACCTTTCATGACTTCCTTGAAATTTTTGGGTATGTGTTATATTCTTTCCACGACTATTCACGCGCGGGGGGGTCACAGGGGGGGAGACAGACCCCCTTGTACATTGCGTTGGGTGCAACAAGGGTGGTGAAAGACCCCCTTATATGTTGCGCTGGGCGCAAAAGGGGGGTCACAAGGGGGGCGGAAGCCTCCCCTGTTCAGGGTCCGGGGCAGTGCCCCGTTAAAAAAATTTTGGACCCTATTTTTTGATGGGCAGACCCACCGATGGTTTTGTGCATGGGTTTGCACATGGTTTTGGGGCATGATGGTCTTTTGCCCCTACTATTTTCTAGATCTGGTCAAGGAAACTATGGTTATGTTCTAATCTAGGGTTAATGGATTGGGGTTTATGTATGCTTCGGCATGTACATATATGCGTTGTAACACTAAAAGGAATATAATGAAAAATCAAGCTGGTCGTCCTGATTTGGGATTCGAGGGAAAATATTTGTGTATATATGTTTTATGTTTTATGCTCTCGCTCTTGTTTATTTTCTATTTTTTAAGATTTGTTTGCAGATAATTTCTGTACAGGGTTAAAACCTACATTTGGTATCAGATTTGTTTCAGCTTCAAGTGGATGCCTTTGCTACTGAGGGGCTTTTTCTCGGGCTTGTGGTATACCTTGTTGAGTGGGAGATCCATAGGATCGATTCTTGCAGTGAAAGAAGATGGTGAGTAGTGGAAAGATAGAGAATGAGAAATTTAATGGTCAGAGTTTTGAGTTGTGGAAGCTCAATATGGAGGATCTGCTGGTGGATAAAGAACAGTGGATTGCAGTAGATCCAAGTACTAAACAAATGGAAATGTCAGATAAATATTGGAAAAAGTTGTATTGGAAGGTGAAGAGCATAATACGGTTGTGTGTCTCAGATTCGGTATTGTTGAATGTATGTAGGGAAGCTACGACAAAGAATTTGTGGGACAAACTTGGAACTTTGTACCAATCTAAGTCTCTGGTGAATAAATTGTTCCTGCAGAAAAAGCTATATAACCTGAGGATGAAGGATGGAGACATGGTGAAAGAGCATCTGAACACCTTCAATACTGTGGTAAGTCAGTTGTCATATGTTGATACTAAAATCTTAGATGAAGATAAGTGCATCAGTTTGTTGTGTTCTCTACCAGACTCGTTGGATAGTTTGGTTATTGAAATAGGTAGGAATACAAATACCTTGAATTTTGATGGCATTGTCTCAGCCTTGTTGTTGGATTTAATGAGATGAAGATATATGGAAGGTTAGAATAGAGATGCCTTATCTGTACGAGGAAGGTCCCAGTACATAAACAAGAATAAAGTTTCGAGTGGGAGATCTAAATCTAAAGGGAGATCTAAATCTCCTGGAAATTTTGTAAAGGTGTGCTGGAAATGTGGAAAGGAAGGGAAATACAAAAAGGACTGTAGATCTAAAGATCCTGAGAAAGGAAAGGGCTATGATGATGCTCCTTCTGTAGAGGCAAAAACCACCTTGGATGAAGGTGGGGTTGTGTATTTGGCTTCTTCCTCAAATACAAATGTAGATCATGAGTCATGGTTGATTGACTCGGGTGCATCCTTTCACTTCACTCCCCATAGGGAGTGGTTTTGCGAGTATGAGAAATATGATGGCGGTGATGTCTTCTTAGGTGATGATAGGAAGGCCAGAATCATCATATGTGGAAAATTCAAGCTGAAGTTGCAAGGTGGAAGGATTAGAACACTTCCTAGTGTTCCATACATTCTTGCATTGGCCAAAAATCTGATTTTTGTAAGCAAGATGGATGATGCAGGTGTAAAAATAGTGTTCGAGAAAGATAACTGTAAGATGGTTCGGGGAGCACTGGTATTAATGTGGGGAGTCTGGATTGGAACTCTGTAAAAGCTTCAGGGCAGCACTGTTATTGATGGGTGAAATAGTTCTGTGGTTCCCTAAAGTGAAGCGTAAATCCTAGCGGTCTCTAGAAAAAAGACCATGCTATGGCATCAAAGGCTTGGACATATTGGAGATAAGGCCCTTCGGATACTGCATGGAAATGGTATGGTAGAAGGTATGTCTAATAGCTCTCTGGATTTCGATTTTTGTGAAAATTGTATATATGGGAAGAAGAATTGGGTGATTTTTCCTTCTGGTGCTAAGAGGGCGAACAAGATATCAGAGCTTGTGCACAGTGTTGTGTTTGGACTTGTGTCGGTTCCATCACCGGGTAAGTCTATGTACTATGTTTCATTCATAGATGACTTCTCAAGGAATACATGGATATATTTCTTGAGGAAGAAATCTGAAGTGTTTGACAGATTTAAAGAATTTAAGGCTCTGGTGGAAAACTAGACAGAGAAGAAGATAAAGGTGCTAAGGACAGATAATGGTTGGGAGTCCTGCAAGAAGGAATTTGAAGAGTTCTATAAGAAGTGTGGTATAGCAGGGTAGAAGACTACTCCATACACACCTCAGCAAAATGGAGTTGCAGAAAGAATGAATAGAACGTTGATGGAAAATGAAAGCAGAATGCTCAATGGTACTGGGTTAGGACAAGAATTGTAGGCAGAGGCAGTGGAGACTACATGTTACTTGGTTAGAAGATCACCTTCATCAACGTTGGAGGATAAGACTCCACATGTGGTATGGACTGGTAAGAAACCCTCTCTTTCACATCTGAGGGTATTTGGATGTGATGCATATGTACATTTTCCAAAGGAGAAAAGGCCCAAGTTGGATAATAAATCTGAAAGTTGCATCTTTATTGGGTATAAGGATGGTTTAAAGGGTTACATGCTTTGGAACCCAGAAACAAGGAAGGTTTTTTACAGCAGAGATGTGGTGTTTATAGAGGTGAAAGATGTTTGTAAACATGAAGTCCTACCAAAGGAACCTGAGAATATAGAGTTTGAACTAAAGGAGGATGAATCAGAGTCTACAACAGAAGAAGACTCAGAAGAGGAAGTGCCACAAACTCCAGCTGTGAGAATATCAGTTCGGGAAAGAAAACAATGAGAAAGGTATAGTACACCTACTTTCCATTCAAATTTTTCTTTAAATATAACTAATGATGATCCCAGAACCGTCAGGGAGGTAGTAGATTCAGAGGATGGAAAAATCTAGAAGGAGGCCATGGTATATGAAATGGCATCCTTGCATAAAAATGAGGAATGGGATCTGGTGGAGTTGCCAGCTGGAAGGAAGCCCATTGGGATAAAATGGGTGTTTAAGAATAAGATGAATGTAGAAGGAAAGGTGGAGAAATACAAAGCTCGGTTGGTGGAAAAAGGTTATTCCCTGGTGCTGGGAATTGATTTTGGTGATATTTTTTCTCCTGTTGCCAAATTTACTTCTATTAGATTACTTTTATTTGTTGTTGTTGCATTATATTTTGAGGTAGAACAGATGGATGTGAAGACAAAATTTCTTCATGGGGATCTCAAAGAGGAGATCTACATGAAACAACCTAAAGGCTTTATGGTGAAGGGGAATAAAGAACTGGTATGTAGGTTAAAGAAGTCTTTGTATGGGTTAAAACAGTCACCAAGGATGTGGTATCATAAATTTGATACCTATATACGGGGACTTGGCTTCACTAGAAGCAAGGATGATCATTGTGTTTACTTTAAATTAATTGGTGACTGCGTTATTTATTTGGTCTTGTATGTGGATGATATGTTGTTGATTGAAAATGACAAAGAAATTATCTAAGATTTTAAGACCCAACTGTTCTCCAAATTCGACATGAAGGATCTTGGTGCTGCAAATTGTATTTTGGGCATGGAAATTAAGAGAGGTCAGGAAAAGAGGAAGCTCTGGTTAAACCAGAGGAAGTATGTCGAGACTATATTGTAGAGGTTCAATATGCAAGATAGTAAAAAAGTGAATGTTTCAATTCCTGTAGGTGTAAAGTTGTCTCCTGAACAGTGTCCCAAGGCACAAGAAAAAGAGGAGGATATGGCTGGTGTTCCATATGCAAGTGTAGTGGGTAGCTTGATGTATGTAATGATCTATACTAGACCAAAAATTGCACATACAGTGGGAGTATTGAGCAGGTTTATGTCAAACCCAGGGAAGGAGCATTAGACAACAGTGAAGCGGGTTTTCAGATATTTGCGTGGCACTGGTGATTATGGCTTGTGCTACCGAGGAAGACCACGATTGGAAAGAGTGTTGGACATTCGTGGTTTTTTTTATGCAGACTGGGCTGGAGATCTGGACCAAAGAATATCTACAAGTGAGTATGTGTTTAGCCTATTTGGAGGTGCAGTGAGTTGGATGAGTAAAAGACAGTCTGTAGTGGCTCTTTCAACTACAGAGGCAGAATACATGGCAGCCACTCATGCAAGCAAGGAAGAATTTTGGTTGCAAATATTTTGTTCTAGTATGGGGTTGGTGCAACAAGATATAAGGATAGACTGTGATAGCCAAAGTGCAATTTTCTTGGCTAAGAACCCTAATTATCATTCAAATACAAAGCACATTGATGTTCAATATCACTTTTTGAGATATATGGTTGAGGCTAAAAGGGTGTTGCTAGTAAAGGTGGACACCTTGAAGAATGTTACAGATGCATTGACGAAGTTTGTGAGCACTCAAAAGTTCTCTTGGTGTAGAGAAAAAATGGGTGTTGCAAAGCTATGGTAATGACTAAGCTCTCATGTGTCCCCTTGCAGAAAGAAAACAACAAGTGCGAGAATGTTGGGTACGTGTTATATTCTTTCCACGACTAGTCATAAGCGAGGGGGTGAGAGGGGGGGCGATAGGACCCCATGTATGTTGCATCGAGCACATCACAGGGATCAAAGGGGGGAAGGTAGCACCCCAGGAAAAACATTTTTGACCCTATTTTTTGGTGGGCGGACCCGCCCATGGTTTTGTGCATGGGTTTGCACATGGTTTTGGGGCATGATGGTTTTCGGCCCCTAGGATTTTGTAGATCCGGTCAAGGGAATGATGGTTATGTTCTAATCGAGGGTTAATGGATTGGAGTTTATGTATGCTTCAGCATGTATATATATGTGTTGTAACACTAAAAGGAATATAATTAAAAATCAAGTTGGTTGTTCCGATTTGGGATCTAGGGGAAAATTTTTGTGTATATCTGTTTTATGTTTTATGCTCTCACTCTTGTTTATTTTCTGTTTTTTAAGATTAGTTTGCAGATAATTTCTGTACAGGGTTGAAACCTACAGAAATCAGTGATGAGTAAATCATCACTCTCTGTAAAAATAAAACCATCTACATACAAAACAACAATAAGAATCTTACCGTCACTTTCTTTGATGTAGAGAGAAGGTTCACTATCACATTTGTTGAACCCATTGTCCAGCAAGTAAGCATATATCCTACTACACCATGCATCTATCTTGCTATATCATGCACACGGTGCTTGCTTCAACCCATAAAGAGATTTCCTCAACCTACACACCTTGCCTTCTTTTCCTTCTACCTCATAGCTAGGAGGTTCCACAACATACACTTCCTCTTTCATCACTCCATTCAAGAAATTTATTTTACATCCATTTGATACAATTTCCATTTATGTTGCGCAACAATCGACAACACTATACACACTGTCTCCATCCTCGTGATGGGCGTGAATGTTTCTGTATAGTCTCTTCCATGTTGCTCCTTGTATCCTTTGACAACTAGCCTTCTTTTGAGACTTTAAGTCTTCCCTTCAATGTTACTCTTGGTCTTTTAGACCCACTTCACTCCAATGACTTATTTACCCTGCAAAAGGTCCACTAAGTCCCATGTGTCATTCTTTTCTATTGCTCCTATTTCTTCATCCATTGCCACAACCCATTTCTCTTATTTACTACATCCTAAAAATGTATTGGGTCATCTACATGACCAAACAATGCAAACAAAGAATTCAGGCCAACGTCAATATCAACTTCATCTTACTCATAAATTACATTTAAATTTCTAAAATTTTACCTTCTTATGGTTGTGGGAGATAGGCTTGGTGTTGGGATTGAAGTAGATGGAGTTACAGATATTTGTTTTGTGCCTGGAGAAGAACTTTCTTAGTTGCGCAATGTCGTCCTATTATTTTTTTATGGTGTCACTTGGTGACTACTTTGTTGAGCTTGTGTAGGTGCAAGAGGAGTCACTTCTGAGGAAATAGTTGTTTCAGTCAATTCCTTTTTGTCTTCATGTGGTATACATGTTTTCACATTTATTTTCTTCTCTAAACTTCCATCTTATGCTTCCTCCTCTATTAACTGATCATCTCTGTTGATTATGACTTTCTTGGTTGATGAACTGTAGAGCTTGTATGCCTTGGATTCATCACTATATCCAACAAATATACATTCCCCCCCGCCCCCCATTTCTATCCAACTTCTTCCTCAACTCATATTAGATATGTGCATGCGCCACACATCCAAACACTCTCATGGGAGTGACATTATGCTTTCTTCCACACACCTCTTTAGGACCTATATTCATAACACTTTTGGTTGAAAACCTATTAGTAATATATGTTGCACAAGCGACAACTTCAACCCAATAACCATTTGGCAAAAGCTTTGCCTTGAGCATACTTCTTTCCAATTCCATGATTGTCCTATTCTTCTTTTCCACGATACCATTTTGTTGAGGTGTATACCTTACTATAAATTTCTTGTGACTTCTATGCTCCGTCCAAAAACGTATGAAGTCTCTTGATATGTATTCTCCACCTCTATTATTCCTCAACACATTGATGTAGTGTCCACTTTTCTTGTCAACGAGAGCTCTATATTGATGAAATTACTCAAACACTTCATTTTTCTATTTTAGGAAGTAGACCCATGTATTCCTTGTGACTCATTTATGACGGTCAAAATATAATAGCTTCCACCAATATATGGTGTCTGCATTGGTCCACATAAATGTAAGTGGACAATATCGAAATCTATATTTTCCCTTATTTACTTTCCTCCTTGAAATTATTCTCTATGTTTTTTTCCCAAGATGTATCTTTCACATTGATTTTCTGGTTTTTCTATGAGTGGCAATCATTTCACCATTCATTTTATATCTAACAAATTCAAACCTTCAAAGCTGACATGATAAAATCTTAAATGCCATAACAAGTTCTCATATTTAATTTATGGTTGAAATTTTTCCTATGTGACAACTCCTACATTTCTTTCATCCTTCTATGAATTCATTTATCATTGTGCTTGACCACCTTCTTCCTTGAAGAATAATTTTAGCTTGAGGGGAAAGATTTTATTGTTTATCATCTGAACTTTTGCAATAAATCATCTCCTGGGATACCTATTCAAGATTGTGCACACATTATTTTTTGAAAAATGCATTGTAGACCTTTTTCATGAGTTTTCCAATGCTTATGAGGTTGTGCTTCAAACTAGGGACAAAATAAATATCTAAAATATACGTCTTCTCTCCCTTCTTTGTTAGAATATCAACTCTTCCTTTTCCCATGATAGAGACTTTTCTATGAGTCCCTAATGTCACTTGTGATTTCACATTTCTATGGTGCCAGTCATGTGGCTCCTACACCATGAGTATAGAAACATACATCTCCTTGTTTTTCTTGTGCTAAATTAGAAGCTAAAAACATGTTATCATGGTTTTCATTTTCCCTTATGAAACTTTCACTTGGTTTGTTACTTATGTCATATTTCCTCTTTCTACACTCATTTTCATAATGACCATACTTCTTACAATAATGTTATTGAACTTGAGATTTATCATACCTCTGACCTTTAGCTTGATTATGGCTTGAGCCTTGACTTGGATTTTGATTGCTACCCCTTCCACTTGAACTTGAAGGGCTGCTTCTTCCACCTTTGTGTGTGATTCTTCCTCTTCCTATATAATTTGTTCTTCCTCGACCACTACCTCGACCAAATGAAACTTGTGTCTTGAAGGCATGCTACAATGACGAGTTTGTTGCTATGTTCAACCTATGCACATGAGACATTAGTGATGCATGAAGCTCATCCACTCAAAATTGTGAGATATATTTTGTCTCTTCTATGGCCACAACTACGACCTAAAACCTTGCTAGCAGAATTCTCAAAACTTTCTCAACTATTCTCCTTTCCTCAAGTGTCTCACCATAAGACCTGATTTCAATGACAAACTCAATTACATGTGTAAAAAATTAGTCTATATTCTCAGACTCTTTCATATAAATTGTCTCAAAATCTCTTCTCAACATTTGTAATTTTGTTGTCTTCACCTTTGCGATGCCTTGGTAGAATGTTTGGAGGGTATCCCATGCTTTCTTGGACTTCGTTGCTGCTGCAACCCTTGGGAAAATACTTTCATGCACTCCCTGAAAAATATAGAAGAGAGATTTTGAGTCATTTTTCTTATTATCTTTCAACACATCCTTTTATGCTTGTGTCAATGCATTGTATGCTATTGCATGTGCTGGTTCTTGAAAGCTGTTCTCCACGAATTCCCAAAAGTATTAGAAGAAACCAGAGTCTTCATTGTAACAACCCAATAATTGTAATTTTTGGCATTAAACTGAGGTATTTGTGGATTAGTCAAGGTTATGCTTGTTGCTTCCATTTTCACTATGTAAAAAAAAAATTCTCACTATGTAAAAAAATTATCACTACTAGTGAAATGAGCTCCACCAAAAACTTTAGAACAGAAAAACATTTTCTGTAATAAAACTTTTGAGCCATCTTTGGTACCATGATAAAAATTTAAAGAGAAACATGGGAATAATTTTCCCCAGCATAGAGAGTTGTTGAAACATGGTAATCCAAACAATGTAGTTTGGGAAATCAAATTATATGAGACTTCTTTTTAATATAGAGTGGGTGAGATTAAAATCAGTTGAACTCGGTAAATATAGTGGAGAAAATGAAATCAAACGAATTACTCACTGTAGAACATAGTAACACACAGTGGTTGATGTAAAATTCACACTTCAAATTTCAGAACCATATCACAACACACAATACTTTAGATTATAAATTCATAAACATGAAATACATTCACAAATGGAGGCTTCAACTTTGTCACAAAGCAAAAACCAAATTCTTAGGAAAAATTACACTTTACAGGAGTTGCAGGGTAATTCTCTTAAAAACCAGTAAATGCGTGTCCACCAAAAATTATTCCACGAAAATTTGTTCCACGATTTTCTTGATAGTCTTCTGAGACTTACAACATTTAATACAGGTGGATGGGCAAACATCATTTTTTGAACATTGAAGAGAATAAATTTTTGCTCATAAATTTCTACTAACCATTAACAAATTTCAATTTTACTCTATTGTAGAATAAGCTGCAGAATAACCAACAAATAAGATATACTCTGTTCAAAACTTCATTTATGGAATATCCTTACCTGCAAACACAATCAAAATCAACATGCTCAAAACATTCACTAGTGCTTGTTAGTTATGTGTAAAGTGGATAGAAATGGAAAGAATATGTCCCTAGTACGTATGGTTCCCAATCTCAACGATTTTATGTTAATATTTATAGTTTAGCACTACAATTATATGTTAAATATTTTATGTTTTAGAACTACAATTTTATGTTAATATTTTCTCGTAAGAGAGAAACCTTTTGGTAAAGCAACATCGAGTATTGTTTGTAGTGAATTTTTCAAAAATCTCTATAGAGTATTGTGTGCACGGAATTTTTTCAAAACAACACTATTCTTTAAATTTGTACATGAAAATTATTATTTTTACAAATTATGTATTATTATTATTAAGCTAGAAGTTTATTGAGCTTAGAGGGTTATTTTACAGATTAATATGAAATGATGTGTAAATTCTACATGAATCATATAAAGGGAGTTTGTCTAGTCATGATTATGCTTTAACAGGCCCGGCCCCATGCTTACCCACATCGGCCATATTGGCAAGCACCGAGTGACTATGCTGTTAGACAAGCTTATTTTCTTGAGCGTTTGTCCTAAATCACAATCTTTATGAATCAGCATGCCCCACATTTAATGGCTAACTTATTCGGTGTTGTTGATATCTGATGGAATCAGAGTGCAGTCTTTACTCATCTGATGTTATTGTTGCCAATGGAATGCTTAAAAGAGAAATTTCAATATTGTGACTCGCTCAATTATAAGTGCATGTTTGGCTAATGCTTTTGTTTTTCCCAGTTCGCCATAGGATGAACTAATGAAATCTTTTAAATCGTCCTTTAAATCGGAAATCACAACTATAAGTGCATGTAAAACTTAGTCCTTTTGCATATTCATGTCTATTTGATTTAAAAATTAAAATAGGATGGTCATCGTCCATTTGAAGTTAAACTTCAAAAAACTATAATGTGAAATTAAAATTTATAATGGGGTGGCCAAGCAGTAATAAGAAAGTTTAATTAGGTGGATAGGATGTACCTCTATTTCAGGTTGTGGATGTGGCTTGCTTGAATTTAAAAAAAATTAAAATTAAAAAGAATTAAATAAATTAAATGAATTGTTTGGATGACATGTTATAGTTTATAAATGGCTATGGTTTAGGTTTATAAATAGAAAGTTATAAACCATGAATGTTTAAGAATGTGAAACATTAGCCAATATGTATGTCAATCTCGTACAATTCTCATATAACATTGGAGTTGTTTTTAGTGCTACTTTTTGGAGTTTTTCTGTCGACATCTCTTGGAAAAAATTGAGGTCAAATCTTGATTTATGTTATTTCAAATGGTTTTTTAACTGTATATATGAATTTTTCACCCTGAAAAACCCCTAGGACACTTCAATTGTATAAGGTTAGCCATCAAGCTTATGATTTCAATGAATTCCTACCAAATTTTGGAGAAACCATAGCAGAAAAATCCAAAAAAAAAAATTTCAAAAACTCACACTAAGCACTATAACACCTACATAAATAACAATAATTAAAATAAATAATCAGTTTGAATGACATGTTATGGTTTATAAATGGCGTGTTATGATGTATCAATGTGACGCAATTGTCATATAACCACAATAGTTCATGAACGAGCCCATCCATTCCACTTCCCCAATAATTACTACAACAACCTTGCAAATCCTTAAAATTTTAATACCAAAAATCTAAATGTACATGTATTATATTAAATGATATAATTATGTAATTTTTCTCATTTTTGTAGAGAATAGTAGAGATTTTATACTATAATGTATAACACTGTGACTAAATCAAATTATATAAAAAATAAATAAAAAATAAGTAAAATAAAAATATGTATTATATTAAATAATATAATTATATAATTTCTCTCATTTCTATGGAGTATAATAGAGATGTTGTAATATAATGTTTAACATTGTGACTGAATCAAATTACATAAAAAAACCTTAAAAGTAAATAAAATAAAAATATTAATGTAATGTAAATTTTTTAAGTTAGTAAAATAACTTTATAAAAATAAAATAATAATAAATATAAAAATAACAATGTTATTGATACATAGTATTGAGAATTGATGATATTTTTGTGAAATATAATTTGGGGAAATTTAAACTAACCTAGATCCAAACATCTTAATTTTGGATATATCAAACTCCAGAAAAATAAAATCTCTTCAAATACAAACTTTTTTTTAAATAAAAAAAAATTGAGCCCTCTAACTTCTTAGTAAATCTAAAATTAATCTAAACTAATAATAAAAATAATAAATGCATATAATTTAAATAAACATATGGTTTATAACCCACTTAGATAGAAAAATAAATATCAGTCAATCCTTTCACCTAAAAATCTGCACTCAAGCACCTTCGCACTGAAAATTCCAAGGCCGCCACATGGAAAGGTAATCGAGATTATTCGACTCAAATATTGCCTCCTAAATGTAGACCTAAACGCAAATAATAAAACCAACCATCATGCGGCGTTAAGGAACGCTGAGTGTAACAAGTGATACAAAGTAGTTAGTATTGTTCTTTTAGTTTAAATATAATTAATTTGAAATAAAATATAATAAAAAATTAAATTTGGATATATTTCGACAAGAAACTAATTACATTTGTAAATAAATATCTTTAGAATTAATCACATTCTTAATAATGTGATTAACATCAAAGACATTTATATATTTTATATATCACAATTTTTTTTCTTTCTAAAATTTAAATATAATTAATTTGAAATAAAATATAATAAAAAATTAAATTTGGATATATTTCGACAAGAAACTAATTACATTTGTAAATAAATATCTTTAGAATTAATCACATTCTTAATAATGTGATTAACGTCAAAGACATTTATATATTTTATATATCACAATTTTTTTTCTTTCTAAAATTATATCTGCATTTAGATAAACTAATGTAATAGCCTTTCATGCATTTATTATTTATTATTTCTATTTATGCTAGTATTAAATGTAGTCATAGTAATTTTGGATATAGTTGAATTGTGAATTTCGTTTGTTTTTCACATTACCTATTTTCAAATTCGCTATATTAAATCTTTTATGTACTATAATACTATGTGTTAATGGTTGGATGCTATTTTTTTAAGTGTTATATATCCATGTTATGTTAGGTATAAAATGAATTATATTGCTTCTATTAAAATATCATATATTATGACATAGAAGATATGTCTTCATAAATTTTGGTCAATAATTTTACAATTATATATTTTAATTATGTTTATTTTATAATTAGGGTCAATAACTTTATGATTATTATATTTTAAATAACTATTTTGTGGTTGTTATATTTTATTAATTTATGTTGAAGTTTCTAGTGCTTCTAATTTATCTAATAAGGTTAACTTGAGTAAAATAGCAGAACTCTCATTAGAATTTTTATGCTTTAACTTGAAGACATTTTTAACATACTTTCATGTGATATGCATAAGTCTTCTTAAATGTTCAATGTGAATATAAAAGATGATTTAGTAATTATGGTTTTAAGTTTCTCTTAAGAACTTTTTAAGATACTTTAATGTGATATGTTTGATCTTTCTTAAATGTTAAATGTGAATATGGAAGATGATCTAGTAATTTGGGTTAATCATCTCATGGTTAAATGTTCAATGTGAATATAAAATATGATTTAGTAATTATGCTTTTGAGTTTCTCTTAAGAACTTCTTAAGATAGTTTAATGTGATATGTTTGATCCTTATTAAATGTTAAATGTAAATATGGAGGATGATTTAGTAATTTTGGTTAATCATCTCATGGTTATTACGTTATAATTCATTCATGTTGATGGTTTTTATTACTTTTAATTTATTTAATATTTTTTAATTCTTTCTATAATAAATACTAGTATGTGAAAATGGCAATTAATAATTTCATAATTATATGTTTTAATAATTTTAATCTTATAATTATGGTCAATGATCCTATGATAATTATATTTTAACTAACTAGTTTTTATATTTTACTAATTTATATTCAAGTTTTTTAGTGCTTCTAAATAGAGTTTTTTTTAATGAGACTTTTTGAAAAATTTTCCTATTTAATCTCTCTAAAATCCTTAGGAATTCATTGAAATCACAAGTTTTATGGTAAACCATGCATAATCAAAGTGCCCTAAGGGTTTTTTGGGCGTTGAATCATATATGCAATCAGAAAACCAATTTAAATAACACAAATCAATATTTCACCTCAAATTTTTCTGTTGGATTAAGCTAGAAAATCCTGCTAAATACTCCAAAAAGCCTCATTAAAGACAACTACCTTTTAAATTGTCTAATAATAAAAACTTATTAGTATTAACTTGAGTAGTGTAGTAAAACTGTCATAAAATTTTTATGCTTCAAATTTGACTCTCTCATGACATCCTCTTAATTACCCACTATTTTTTTTTTAAACAATTGTCTATATGCCACCCTATCTCACTTTGCACCATTGAGAAACTTTTTAGGTCATGAGATTATTAATTTAAGAGAGGATTAAAAATTTTTAAGCCATAAGATTTAATACTACAAGAAATAAGTAATAATTATAATTTCTAATTAGCAAGTTCAAAATGTAATCAAAACCACTTCTAACTGTTTGTTTGTTGATGGTTTAACCAGCTTATTCCCCATGTAATCAAAACCACTTCTAACTGTTTGTTTGTTGATGGTTTAACGCGCTTATTCTCCGTCAATGGTGGTAGACAGCTCTGATTCCGAATCCAGTAAAGGCCCATTAATTCCTATTGTTCTCCATCTCATATGTGTGGAACTCTTTGCTTGCAGGAAATATGAGAAAAGAGGTCGGCACTGTGTACATGAGAAAATCAGAGAAAATCATAGTGCCGATTAATTCTTATGGCTATTCATCTCATAGGTTGTTGAGCTTCTTGAATGGTTAATTGTGACAAAGAGATGGGCGGTCGGTGGTCGAATCTGAAAACAATGTGCTGAGAGGTAAAATATTTGTAAAGGATTCAATAATATTTATAATGATCTATAATTTCACTGAAAGAAACCCATTATTATTTGAAGAATAAAATTCAAGCTTTGTAGGTGCTAGATTTATCGATTTTTCACACAACATTTTGCTTTATTTCCAATAGTCTTTTATATTTATGGGGTCGAGGGCTAGTTGCTATCCCTACAGATATCATACTAAACCTGCCGGTATTCAGAGTTTTCTCTATTTTCCGACACTTTTAAATTTGCATCCTACTTATAAACAAGGTGGTGTAAAATATACGTTCTCACTGCCTTTAATTTTTGGGAATCGACCACTTTTTCTTTTTAAATGGATAGTATTTTTTATATTTTTAGATTTTTTTTAAATGCTAGATTTATTTGGTATTCTTTTACTCCAGTTTGTGGTCTTTTGGTCTTTTTTTTAATATTTTTATTGTTGAGGCCATTGTCAGAAAGGTTTTGAAATATGGAAAACTTTGTGCAGTTTATTTTTACTTTCTTTATATAAAGTTTTTAATTTAATTGAGCATTTGATAAGATTTTTTTGACTATTTTAGGTGTTATTTAGATAGTTTGTAAATGAGTCTTGAATAACTAAATGTTTGAGCAGTTTGATCTTAATTAAAAAGTTAGTTGTCCAATTTGTCTTTGGCATCAGTTAACAAGCTTCATTAGTTTTTACAAGCTTCATTAGTTTTTATTGTGATGGAGTATTGGTATTCCAAATATTTATATTAAAAAAAAAATGAATTAGAGTTTCACCGAATTAAAATCTGAATTGTGAATGTTCTTTATAACTAGCATAATGACATTTACAAATCTGATTGAGATAAGCCTATAAGCTATATGAGGTATATGTACAACAGTATTTAATAATGTGGTTTTTTACTTGGTAAATGAATATTTGTGATTGAGGTAATTTTAGTGTTAATCCATTGGGTTAATTATTAGTGTTAAATAATTTCTTCAACTTGAGTATTTTTTTATTAATTTGATTGATTCGTCGACTTTATTAATCATTTGAGTTTATTAATATCCTTTGTTTCTAATAATAATTTGTTGGATTTATAATATTAATAATCCCTTCAGTTTATTGATATTCTTTGTTTATAATATTAATATTCACTTTGCTTTATTGATGTTTTATGTTCATAATATTAATATTTCACTGTATTTGTTGATCCATTGGGTTTATAACTTTGATTCCTTAATTTTTCTGATTCTTTCGGTTCGTAATATTATTCCCTTCAGTTTATTGAATCCAGATATTGGGGTTTAAATATTATTCTTGGAGTTTAATACTAATGCATTGTCCAATTTCACATTATGAAAACACTTACTCAATATGAAAATCAACCATGGGAAACCATCGTTAATTAGCATTAGCCATAATCGATCAATGTCATACATGATCAAATGTCACATTCTGACAAATATCGTCTCAATATGAAAAGCACCCATGGCCAACCATGGTCTTAGTTGGTCCAATGTCGCATTGTGACAACAATTGTCTCAACGTTTAAATCAAACATGGTAAAACATGTTTAATCCCCTCGGTTTATAATATTAATAATCATGTGATTTTATCAATGATTTTTATTTAAAAAATTGATTCCTAAGATTTATTAATCTCTTTATTAATCATGTGAGTTTCTCATTCATTTGAATTTAAAATATTTATTCATAGCATTTACTAATATTTTTTGTTTTATTTATGTATCCCTTGGTTTTGTTGATATCTTATGTTTTTAATATTTTTCCCTTGGGTTTCCTAATTCCTTTCGTTTATAATATTTAACCCTTGGGTTTATTAGTTCTTTTGGTTTATAATATTAATAATCCCTTGTGTTTATTAATTACTAGATTTTAAAATATTGATTCTTATGGTTTATTAATTTCTTGAGTTTTTGAATTTCAAATATTTATTCTTAGGGTTTGTTACTCTCTTGTGTTTTTAATATTGATCTTTTGGCCTTATTGATCCCTTGATTTTTCAAATTCTTTCGGTTCGTAATATTATTACCTTCAGTTTATTAAATCCAAATATTGGGGTTTAAATAGTGGTCCTAGAGTTTAATACTAATGCATTGTCCAATTTCACATTATGAAAAACACTCACTCAATATGAAAATCAACCATGGGAAACCATTGTTAATTAGCATTAGCCATAGTCGATTAATGTCATCCATGATCAAATGTCACATTCTGACAAATATTGTCTCAATATGAAAATCACTCATGGCCAACAATGGTCATAATTGATCCAACGTTACATTGTGGCAACAATTGTATCAATGTTTAAATCAAGCATGGTAAACCATGTTTACTCCCCTCGTTTTATAATATTAATAATCATGTGACTTTATAAATTATTTTTATTTAAAAAATTGATTCCTAAGATTTATTAATCTCTTTATTAATCATGTGAGTTTCTCATTCATTTGCATTTAAAATATTTATTCCTAGTCTTTACTAATCCTTTTTGTTTTTTATATGTAACTCTTTTCCTTGTTGATCTCTTATGTCTCAATATGAAAATCACCCATGGCCAAGAATGGTCATAGTTTGTCCAACGTCACATTGTGAGAACAATTCTCTCAATGTTTAAATCAAGCAGGTAAACCATGTTTATTCCCCTTGGTTTATAATATTAATAATCATGTGACTTTATCAATGATTTTTATTTAAAAATTTGATTCCTAAGATTTATTAATCTCTTTATTAATCATGTGAGTTTCTCATTCATTTTCATTTAAAAATATTTATTCATAGCTTTTATTAATCCTTTTTGTTTTTTATATGTGTCCCTTCGCCTTGTTGATCTCTTATGTTTTTAATATTTTTCCCGTAGGTTCTCCAATTCCTTTGGTTTATAATATTAAACCCTTGGGTTTATTAGTTCTTTTGGTTTATAATATTAATAATCCCTTGTGTTTATTAGTTAGTTGAATTTAAAATATTGATTCTTATGGTTTTTTAATTTCTTAGGTTTTTTAATTTAAAATATTTATTCTTAGGTTTTGTTACTCTCTTGTGTTTTGAACATTGATACGTTGGCCATACTGATCCCTTATTTTTTTAATAATTTTCCTTTCGGTTCACCAATTCTTTTGGTTTATACTATTAAACCCTTCAGTTTATTATTTCTTTTGGTTTATTAAGTTTATAATCCATCGGCTTTATTCATCTCTTGAGTTTAAAATATTAAATACTATGGTTTATTAAATTCTTAGGTTTTGGGTTTAAACTATTAATTATTAGGGTATATATATATATATGTGTGTGTGTGTGTGTGCTTAGATATTTCTATCACTTTGTGTATTAATTTTTATCTTGTCCTTTTTCCTTTCGAATGCAGATATGGATAATAATGATGACATCTATTATAATGAAGCGGTGGAAAATATTTCTAGACTGATCATTTTTCTTTCGTATTTTAAGAACAAGCTCGATAGAAAACATGGCTTATGTTTTTAATAATTTTCCCTTCGGTTCACAAATTCCTTTGGTTTACAATATTAAACCCTTTGGTTTATTATTTCTTTTGGTTTATTAAGTTTATAATCCATCATGTTTTTTAATCTTGAGTTTAAAATATTAAATACTATTAAATTTTTAGGTTTTGGGTTTAAAATATTATTTAATAGGGTTTATTACTATTAATTATTAGGGTTTAAGCTATTAATTATTAGAGTTTATATATATATATATATATATATATATATATATATATATATATATATATATATATATATATATGTACCTAGATTTTTCTATTTCTTGGTGTATTAATTTTTATTTTGTCGTTTTTCCTTCTAAATGCAGATATGAATAATAATGATGGAATCTATTATAATTAAGTGGTGGAAAATATTTCTAGACTAATCATTTTTCTTTTTTATCTTCTGAACAAGCTCGATAGAAAACATGGCTTCCATCGTGATTTTATTGATAAGCATCTTCATGTGCTAGATGAAATGAAAATGAATGTAAAATACTTGTTGCATGTACACATGAGGGAGGCTGGGAGAAGAACAAGAAGGGATTGGTTGGAAAGCGTTAAGTATTGTGATCATTATCGTGTTGATTTGAATTAGTGTTCCTTTTGTGGTCAGTCTGGTTGTGTTCTCAACAAGGATAATTTTAAGGATGGAAAATTATCTTGAAGTTTAAAAATTTGGCGAATCTCACTAATCTCTAATATGCAAACTATAAAATGTTTATTGATGTATTTGTAAAATTATTAAAATTTATAATGATATTATATATATCGTCTATATAATGTTGGCAATTTTTAATGTAAAATAATTTTATATTGCAAAATTTGGGCGAATCATTTTTATAAAAAAATGGAAATTAACGAATCTTTTTTTGGGAAACCCATGGAAAATTAATCCACCTGCGAATATTGGCCCCTAAAAATTTCCATGGTTTTCAAAGAGGCTATTTTATAAATGACATTTGATGGAGAGTTTTGAGTACATTTTTGTAGTGGGATGTCCTTATGTAAAGACAACAAAAAACATATGTTAATTTCAATGTTATTTTTTTGGTTTCACTAGCGGTGGAATTGAATATCACTTTAGTTTATTAATTTCTTTGGTTTATAATATTAACAATCAGTAAGGTTGGTTGATCACTTGTGAGTTATCATAATAATAATAATGTGAATTTAAAATTCATCTCTATTTAAAATATTGGGTCATATTCTTTATTAAGCTATTGTGTTTTTAATATTGTTCCTTTCGCCTTATTGGTCCCTTAGGTTATAAATATTTTCCCCTTGGGTTCACCAATTCCTTTGGTTTCTAATATTAAACCCTTTGGTTATTAGTTCTTTTGGTTTATGGAAAACACTCACTCAATATGAAAATCAACCATGGGAAACCATTGTTAATTAGCGTTAGCCATAGTCGATCAATGTCATACATGATCAAATGTCACATTCTGACAATTATTGTCTCAATATGAAAATCACCCATGGCCAACCATGGTCTTAGTTGGTCCAACGTCACATTGGGACAACAATTGTCTCAATGTTTAAATCATGCATGGTAAACCATGTTTATTCTCATCGGTTTATAATATTAATAATCATGTCACTTTATCAATGAATTTTATTTAAAAAATTGATTCCTAAGATTTATTTATCTCTTTATTAATCATGTGAGTTTCTCATTCATTTGCATTTAAACTATTTATTCCTAGCCTTTCCTAATCTTTTTTGTTTTTTATATATATCTCTTGGCGTTGTTGATCTCGTATGTTTTTAATATTTTTCCCTTGGGTTCCCCAATTCCTTTGGTTTATAATATTAAACCCTTGGGTTTATTAGTTCTTTTCATTTATAATATTAATAATCCCTTGCATTTATTAATTATTTGATTTTAAAATATTGATTCTTATGGTTTATTAATTTCTTAGGTTTTTGAATTTCAAATATTTATTCTTAGGGTTTGTTACTCTCTTGTGTTTTTAATATTGATCACTTGGCTTTATTGATCACTTAATTTTTTGAATTCTTCCAGTTCGTAATATTATTCCCTTTAGTTTATTAAATCCAAATGTTGGGGTTTAAATGTTGGTCCTAGAGTTTAATACTAATGCATGGTCTAATTTCACATTATGAAAACACTCACTCAATGTGAAAATCAACCATGGGAAATAATTGTTAATTAGCATTGGCCATAGTCGATCAATTTCATCCATGATCAAATGTCACATTCTGACAAATATTGTTTCAATATGAAAATCACCCATGGCCAACCATGGTCATAGTTGGTCCAAGATCACATTGTGACAACAATTGTCTCAATGTTTAAATCAAGCATTGTAAACTATGTTTAGTCCTCTCAGTTTATAAAATTAATAATCATGTGACTTTATCAATGATTTTTATTTAAAAAATTGATTCCTAAGATTTACTAATCTCTTTATTAATTTCATGTGAGTTTCTCATTCATTTGCATTTAAAATATTTATTCCTAGCCTTTACTAATATTTTTTGTTTTTTCTATGTGTCCCTTCGCTTTGTTGATCTCTTATGTTTTTAAGATTTTTCCCTTGGGTTCCCCAATTCCTTTTTTTTATAATATTAAACCCTTGGGTTTATTAGTTCTTTTGGTTTATAATATTAATAATCCCTTGTATTTACTAATTAGTTGATTTTAAAATATTGATTCTTATGGTTTATTAATTTCTTAGGTTTTTGAATTCAAAATATTTATTCTTAGGCTTTGTTTCTCTCTTGTGTTTTTAATATTGATCTGTTGGCCTTATTGATCACTTATGCTTTTAATAATTTTCCCTTGGGTTCACCAATTCCTTTGGTTTATAATATTAAACCCCTCAGCTTATTATTTCGTTTGGTTTATTAAGTTTATAATCTGTGTGATTTATTAATATCTTGAATTTAAAATATTAAATACTATGGTTTATTAAATTATTAGGTTTTGGGTTTAAACTATTAATTATTAGGGTTTATTACTGTCTTGAGTTTAAAACATTAATTCTTAGGGTTTATTAATTTCTTGGTTTCTAATACTAATATTTATCTCTTAGGTTTATAACATTTTCCCTTTGGGTTTACTAATTTCATGGGTTTATAATATTAAATGCTTGTGTTTATTTGTTCCTTACCTTTATAATTTTAATAATTCCTTTGGTTTATAATATTACTTATTTTGGTTTACAACATTAACAATCCGTTGAGTTTATTAATCTCTTCAGTTTAAAATATTATTTCTTAGGGCTTTTTAATTTCTTACATTTTTGAGTTTCAAAGATGAATTATTAGGGTTTATTAATCTCTTGTGTTTATAATATTGATGAGTTGGTCTTATTAATCCCTTAGGTTTGAATTATTTATCCTTGGGCTCCCCAATTCCTTTGGTTTGTAATATTAAAGCCCTGGGTTTACTTTGGTTTTATAATATTAATAACGCCTTGGGTTTATTAACCTATTGAGTTTAAAATATTAATATCTTTATTAATCATGTGAGTTTCTCATTCATTTTCATTTAAAATGTTTATTCCTAGTCTTTACTAATCTTTTTTGTTTTTTATATGTATCTCTTCGTATGGTTGATCTCTTATGTTTTTAATATTTTTCCCTTCGGTTTTCCAATTACTTTGGTTTATACTATTAAACCCTTGGGTTTATTAGTTCTTTTGGTTTATAATATTAATAATCACTTGTGTTTATTGATCAGTTGATTTTAAAATATTGATTCTTATGGTTTATTAATTTCTTAGGTTTTTGAATTTAAAATATTTATTCTTAGGCTTTGTCACTCTCTTGTGTTTTTAATATTGATCCATTAGCCTTATTGATCCCTTATGTTTTTAATAATTTTCCTTTGGATTCACCAGTTCCTTTGGTTTATAATATTAAACCCTTTGGTTTATTATTTCTTTTGGTTTATATTATTAATAATCTGTCGGGTTCTCGGGATGTGAGTGTTTAAGAACGATTATACTGAGTATGGCCTATGAGATGGCGCATGGCAAGGCCACATGGCCACCCACAAGCCACACCTATGGCGTTAAAATGCATTTATGAACCTTCGCCATCACCTTGAGCGACATTTATTCTGCTGCATTCGACGAGGCAACCCCCTTCGCATCAAAATGCCGCCCCCCTATTCGCTTGTCTGGTCATAATCTTCGGCCCTCTGGCTACGCTTTTTGTCCCTCTATGAAGCTCCACCTCCCTTATGATGATTCTATGTCGCTTCAGTTCTCCCCCCTGCGAAGTGGATGCTCCCCTGAGGCTATTTAGCCAGGCTCTCACATGTCAACTGGACGACGCTGCAGTGTTAGAAGCTGTATCGAATTTCTTCTAGGCCACCACCACTCTCAGAGTCTCCTTTTCCAATTGCGCCTCTCGGCTTCCTTTGGCCTCAATTCTTCCTCCGCTTCTTTATTGCCTCCCGCCAACCCTGCTTCTTCCTCTGCTCACCGTGCCCTTCACCCCTGCTGTGCGAACATGCAACGTTTAAGGCATCGCATGCAATGATGGTGCGGCAGCAACAGGGGCCACACCTCTCGCCAGCTCCCCTCCTCCTTTTCCAGCTCCTCGTCTTCCTCCCTCGAGAACTCTTTGGGTAGATACCCCAACACTCGCAGTGGTCATGGTCGTCTATTCAGTTCCTTCACTCGGCAGTCCGCCTTTGAGGCATCGACGCTTACTCTGCCTCGCCTGATTTCCTTTGCCTCTTCGCAAACCCCCACCATTGCCCATTTTAAATTTAAATGTACCTTCAACTACCTTCTCGTTTTTGCCACCATCTCTGTCTCTTTCCGCAAGGTGACTGACGATGGCCCCAGACTCAGTCAGCTGATCCCACCTCTGCACCCGCCCAGTGACCCCGGGCCCTCTGAAGGTGTGAAGACTCATCCAGTTCCTACATGGCACAATTCATGCTCACACAGTGGTAGCAGCTCGGGTTAATACAAGGAGCAGCAGATGCAGGACAGAGGAACAGGTGATGATGCCATGGCGCCTCACGAGGCAGCACTTGGCCCCCATTTTGCTGAAGATGATGAGTACAAATGTCTTGTTGTCGAAGAACCACCTCGAGCGCCTCACGACACTTAGAATTTCAGGTCTTTTTTGATTTAAGGCTACTAGATTATTATTTTTGCTATCTGCTTACTTCTATGCTTGGTTCAAGTACTCATGTCTGTATGACGCTAGTTTCCTCACTCGAGGCAGCGCTTCAAACTCTATTTGTGGTGGTTTCCCCTCATGGGTAGCTCCATTTTTGTTGTTTTGCTAAAAAAATTTCACTGATACAGGCTAGAACCGCGGAGGCTAATGCCTCCATGTAACATATGTTTTATTAATATCTTACTCTTAAAAAAAAAAAAAAAACTGTCGGGTTTATTAATCTCTTGAGTTTAAAATATTAAATACTATGGTTTATTAAATTCTTAGGTTTTGCATTTAAACTATTAATTATTCAGGTATATTACTCTCTTGAGTTTAAAATATTAATTATTAGGGTTTATTAATTTCTTGGTTTATAATACTAATATTTATCCCTTGGGTTTATAACATTTTTCCGTTGGGTTTACTATTTTCATGGGTTTATAATATTAAATTCATGTGTTTTAATTTCTAAGGTTTTTTATTTTAAAATATTAATTATTAGATTTTATTAATCTCTATTGTTTTTAATATATCCCTTAGCCTTATTGATCCCTTAAGTTTTTAATATTTATCTCTTAGGTTCACTCATTCCTTTGGTTTATAATATTAAAGCCTTGAGTTTATTAGTTATTTTTGTTTATAATGTTAATATCCCATTGGGTTTATTAATCTCTTGAGTTTAAAATATTAATTGTTAGGTTTTATTAATTTCTTATATTTTTTAGTTTAAAATATTAATTCTTAAGTTTTATTAATCTCTATTGTTTTTAATACTAATCCCTTAGGTTTATAATATTTATCCCTTGGGCTCACTGATTTCTTTGGTTTATAATATTAAACCTTTGGGTTTATTATTTCTTTTCATTTATATTGTTAATAATCTCGTTGGTTTATTAATATCTTATGTTTAAAATACTGATTTTTATGGTTTATTAATTTATTAGGTTTTTTAGTTTAAAATATCAATTCTTATGGTTTATTAATCTCTTCTGTTAATATTGATCCCTTATGTTTTTAATATTTATCTCTTGGGTTCACTAATTCCTTTAATTTATAATATGTTTTTATTATATATTTTATTATTGAATAATATAACAGTATATATTATAATAGTTTATATATATATATATAGTATGTATATAGTTAATATTATTAATATATTATAAGTAAATATATATAAAAAATTGGTAATTTTAATCATAAATATATAATATTTATTTTGGTGAAATACATGTTGGGTAGTGGATATAAGCCTGTCGGCATATATCAACCACATTAGTAAATATGATTGTAAATCTATTTCATATAAATCTATTTATCGATTTTTCACACATATCTTTTACTTTATTTCCAATAATCTTTTATGAGGTCGAGGACTCGTAGCTATCCCTATAGATATCATACTATGGTATTCAGAGTTTTCTCTATCTGCCGACACTTTTAAATTTGCTTCCTGCCTATAAAAAAGGTGGTGTAAGGTATACGTTCTCACTCCCTTTAATTTTGGAATCGAACACTTTTTCATTTAAATGGTTAGTATTTTATTTTCATCTGATTTTTTTTCAATGCTACATTTTTTGTTATCTTTTTACTCTAGTGTTTTGGTTTTTTGTTTTAATATTTTTATTGTTGAGGCCGTTGTAAGAAAGGTTTTGAAATATGGAAAACTTTGCGAAGTTGATTTTTACTTGATTTATATAAACTTTTTAATTTAATTGAGCATTTGATAACAATACTCTTGACTATTTTAGGTGTTATTTAGATAGTTTGTAAATGAGCCTTGAATAACTAAATGTTTGAGCACTTTGATCTTAATTAAAAAGTTAGCAATCCAATTTGTGTTTGGTATCAGTTAACAAGCCTCATTACTTTTTATTATGCTGGAGTAATGAATTAGAGTTTCACCGAATTAAAATTTGAATTGTGAATGTCTTTTATAACTAGCACAATGACATTTGCAAATGCGATTGATATAAGCCTATAAACTATATAAAGTATATGTACAACAGTTTTTAATAATGTGGTTTTCTACTTGGTAAATGAATATTTGTGATTGAGGTAATTTTAAAGAAAAAAATATATAATGGTATAACATGCTCATTTTACTTGGTAAATTTTCTACTTGTAAATGAATACTAGTGATTGAGGTAATTTTAAAGACAAAAAATATGATGGTATAACATACTCATTTTACTTGTAAATGAATAGAAAAAATATCATTTCTTTTATCGATAAATTCCTAATTAAAATTTTGTGAATGAGTGCATTATACTTCAATTCATCTAATTTGATTGAAGAAAAAATGGAATTAGAGTTTTAAGGAATTAAAATTTAAATTATGAATGTAATTTCTTTTAATTTTAACTTTTTGCTAAATATTTAAGAGTGCTTCATTTAATTAAAAATGAAAAAATAAATTTCTAAATTGATATTTCTTTGAAAGTTTTCTTTTAATTCTGAGCAATCTAAAATACTCTCAAACTTTTGGATAGCTTGCCTCGTGAATGCAAATCTAGATTCTTGGAGTTGAAGAGGAAAAAAATATATCAGTTTATAATATTCAAGATTTAAATAAATGAAAAATAAAATCACTTTAGATAAATTAGGTGGCCACAATGAGACCTATGATAGTTTGAACACTTCTCTTCCCATTCCCAAAACATGTTGTAGATGCGCAATCTATAACTTTGACTTTGTCAATGATAACAATTTCCAAAAAAAATTAATTTTTCAAGAATGTCTACATTATCTTGGAATTTTAGTTAGTTAATTATTTTTAAATTAATTTATTTTATTTTTTTTGAAATTTAATTATATTATTGTAATTAAAATTATAATTTTTAATAATTTAAAATATAATTTTACACAGAAATTTAAGTTTATAAAAAAATTTAAATCATAAAATTTTCATAAATTCAAATATATAATTCTAATCTATCTCTATATCTATTACAAACTTTTTCCTTATTTCCGATTTACAATGCACCAACTACCAATGCTATCGCCTTATATGCGCTACCATCTTAAAATATATAAACGCATAGATTTGTTCATTAATCATTGACGCTTCTCCATGCAGATTTTCGTGAGTAAAAAGCCACCGGAGATATGTTGTTCTGGGTAGCACTTAGCTCCATCTCAAGTGTAACCAACTTCTTCACCTCAACTCTTTTCTTATATTTCGAGTGTTTGGTCTATCTTCATATCTGTCCAAGCCTTGGCTCATTTGTTTTTTGATTTTGAAAATTATTGCAATTTTATTTTAAATTATTATTATTGTTATTAACCACAAAAAAATAATATAAGTTAATATCTAAATTAAATATATATATTTTTAAGGAACAAATATATTTAAAAACTATATAACATAATATTCATTCCAATTTATCTATAGAAATTTTTAATCTAGCTTTGTTATAATAAGGTGGGTCAATATCATGACCTACCAATACCACAACACGTCACAAAACTAAAACTCATTTCATATTACACTAGTTTTGTGGATACAGATGTCTATTTTAGAATTTTAATTTAATTATCAATAATTATTAGATGGAAAGTAGAAATTTAACCTCCACAAATCAAAAGTTGATATTTAACTTTATAGTAGTGACTCTATTTTTGTTCTTTTACTTAAATTAATTAATTAAAAAAAAAATGACATATGAACAAGTGTCATATGAAATGAGTTATGTTGTTTTAGCCATGCAGTATTTGATAAGTAATGGTATTGACCCATGATATTGCAAAAAATAAATATTTATAAATTAAGAATTCAGATGGTAAATTGGAGGTGAATTTCCATGATCAAGAATTTTCTTACATGTTCAAGCATTTTTAGATTACTCACATCAAACTTGATTGGCAACTGCTTATCCTTCGGACAAAGATACCAAATCTGATCAAGAAGAGAAAATTGGTGAGAGATGCAATTTAGAATTTAGAAAGGATGAGGATGACCTACACTAGTCTAAAAGCTAACAATCAAAATTTCTCAGTAATCCAAAAATTATTGGACATAATTACTCTTCTAAAGAAAGCTTATTATTTGAAAAATATTTAAAAAATATACATTCCTTTTATATTTTAATTCATTTTAGAATTAATAATAATAATAATAATAATAAAGTTATAATTTACCTAATTTCCATGAATTTTTAATTTTAGCAATGTGAAATGTATCATGAAGTAAGTTTTTGGATACTTATCATGAATTGATGCTAGTTGCACTAGTTCATGCATTTTTTTTTTTATTAATCAATTTAATTAAAAGGTAAAAAGCATAAGTATTAAGATAAATGGATTCTCAACCTTTGATGTGTGATTACTACTAGGAATATTTTAAAATACTTAGTGGAGGTTAAATGCTACTATCTCCCTAACAAATAATTAAATTAAAATTCTAAAAGTCTTATTCTAAATTAAACACCCCTATCTACATAAATTAAATCTTATTATATAACATTTTAATTCTATAAGATTATTTTATAGGTATAATTTTTTTTGATAGAACTGATTTATCTTTTGATCTTGTGATAAAATTTAAAATCCCTTCACATTAATTAAGTAGAGTTTATTTTTCATGGACTATCAGTAAGTTTGTAACACTTCCTCCCACCCTTTTAAAGGATCTCGAGTTGTGGGAGGTGTTACTTGTTTTATCTAAATTCATCCCCAAAATCCCTTATTAAGATGGGGTTAGAAAAAAAAATGTATTTTCAAGTCTACATAATTCATATATGATACCATGATATTGTTCATCTTGCCAAGAGATTTTTACTAGTATCAAATTTACCATGATATGATTCACGGATCACAAGTTAGATTCATTTCATGTTTGGTTTATTAAAAGAGGCCACATCATCATGGTGGCCACATGGTGCCCATGTGGACTCCACATGTCCATGGAAGGTTAACATAGTGGGGTCCGCTAGGCCACGTCCACGCTAGGTCGACTCGACCATTCGCTTGTGTTATCATTGTATCATTAATTTTTAATCAAAGAAATAAGTGGTAGGTGGTCTCCATAGTAGGCAAGGTTTCCATATTGAAACGATGATTGGATTAGAACTTCCCAGCAACAATCGATGGGTGACAATATGGTTTTGTTCTGAAACCATATCCACGTAAGCTTAACCCTTATTGACACACCCATCACACGTTATAAACAAAGGTTCAACAATGAGTAGATGGTGATAATAAGGCTTTACAACAAAATCATAACTAGGTAGGCAAAATAGTCCACCAACGCATGGCTGTCTTATGTTTTGTGTTATGCAGTTAAGGTCACAACAACAAGCAGTGAGTTGCGGGAGGTAGAAATTGTTCCTGAACTCCAATTTCCACCTGACCCCACTGGATGATTTCATCATTGTTTGGTGATCAATCATATCAAAACATGTGCATAAGCTTAACTATGTTGTTCAATCACCGAAGTTGCCCACACAGGACCATTATGTTAGGAGAGGTCCCATCAACACCTATTGCGATGGTGGCCTTGCGTGCATGTATGAGTGTTAAAATTATGTTGCTTACATATCTCAATGTCACAAGCATATATGAAATAAATTAGGCAAGAATGGGTTGATAAAGCATGAAGGAAACTGCCTCTCTCATTCTTATAGGGGAGATCCTCCACTAAGTAAGTTGGATTATTTTAAAAATATCATAAATTCCCAATTCTACCATGTCCTATATGTACAGGTTTAGTGGATCTAGTGGTATTACTTTAGGTGGAGAGAAGGATAGAATGTACAAGGATACATGAAAGAATTAAGGAATATGGAAATAATGTTGGGTAGAACCTAATTGTAGTGCTCAAGTATATGCGGGGGTTGCATAGCCATCTATGAAAGCAAGTAATGTTGTTCAAAAACTGTAACTATGTATGAGGTTTCTGTACAAGCACAATCCCCAGAAAACACATACCAGAAGAAAAAGAGTATTATGGTTTCCAAGCTCCTGTGGTTATTAGTTATTGAAGAACATTCCGGATTATCCACAGTTTTATAGAACATTCGTCGATGTTTCAAATCCCAACGAGGATCCATCTTCACGATAGGTTTTTGAATGAAGGATTGAAAGAAAGATTTAGGTGAGGATTAATAGTGAAGAAAAAATAAAAAGAGTCTATAGGAATTAATAATAATAATTAATATTTTATTCTCACTTATTATTTTTTAATATTTTTTAAAAAATTTAAGTAATAATTTATTTTAATTTTATAAACTAATTTTAAGTAATAATTTAATTAATTATTCTATTTAATCATGGAAAAATAATTTTATTAGTTAATTTAATTAAAAATAAAAATTTATTAATTAATAATATTCAATTATTACTAATATTAGTACTTATAATAATTAATTTAGAATTATTAATAGCTAATATCCTAAATTTTATATTATGAGTTGATTAAGATTAATTAATAATTAATATAATTAATAATATTGATTTGGTTAGGATTAATAGATAATACTTAATAATAATTAGTAATAATTGTTAATAATAATAATAAATTTGAAAGATTTTTTTAAAAATAAATTATATATTCTTTATTATTTAATATTAATTAATTTGTATTTCTAGCACTTACTAACTAAGAATAATCTAATATATTATCACTATAATTAATATAAAAAAAAAATCACTAAATAAAATAAAAGCAAATTAATACAAATAAAAATAAAATAATTATTTACTAATTAATACTAACATTTATCTATTCAAAATGATAAATAAATATTAATAATTTTAAATGATTATTTATTTTTATTTTATTTTATAATTAATTATTAATTATTAATTTTACCTTTATTTTAAATAATTATATTTATTTATTTTTTTTATTTTTTTCTAATTAAATATTTTATTAATTATTTATTAATGAATTATTAATTATTAATATTATGTTATTTGATTCAAAGTTATATTAGAATTTTTTATATTCAATATTTAAAACATTAGATACTAATAATAATTAGTAATTAATTAATTTTCATTAATTGTAAATAAAAATTAATTAATAAGTATAATTATTAAAAGTAAATAATTTAATTATTTAAAGAAAAAGGAACAATTATAGCCGAAACTAAAAATGCCTAAAATCTAGAGTTCAACAGAAGAAAAACAAACGTGAGATACTATACCTCGGAGGATGACGAACTTGAGGAATAAATTTCTAGTATAAGCGGTCGCTAGCTGTCACTGATTTGACATCCTCCATGTAATATTCCCAATTAGCCATGAGCTTGTTGGAATATTAATTTTTGTTTTTGTTTTATTATTTGATGAATAAGAGGATATGGAGATCCATAAATCTCTTTAATATGAATAAAATCAATGCCAATCTCAAAGGAGGACATCTTGGCAGCTTAATTGAGTACCCTTACATGTGAAAAGGGGCTTGAACACATAGAATGGGTCAACCTTGACCAAATCAATAGTGTTGTCATGGAGGAGTGGCATTCATTATGGGACAACAGATTTTTACTTGGAGACCGTTTGCATGGAAGTAGTGCCTTAAATGAGTGGATCCTAGGGTTAGGAAGCTCATCACTTATATAAGGGAGAGGATGGTAGCCATATTTGATTATGGATGAATGTATGTTAATGTTTTGATATATGGTTTTTTTAGACATATAGCTTTCTTCAACTGTTTAGCTAAGATTGCAGTGTTGTTTAGCATAGGGTGTTCTTGTTCGGGAATCCCACCTCTTTCCTTGAGAAGCCTCTAGGAAGAAATTTGCACTACATTTCCACATTCGGGAATCAGGCCAAGCTTTAGTCTTGTGGTACAGTGCAGTTTCTGTTGAGAGATGTGCTGAGTTGCAGGTTGCAGCAGTGGAGAATACATCCGGGTGATTTCTGATCTATTTTTTCGTGGAGGAAGGTTTCCTTCCATTGGGAGGCTGGTGAGGAAGGCCCTTGAACCTTATTACAGCATTTGGCATCAGGCCACTTGATAATTTTCCCATACAACACAGTTTCTATCTTGGACTCTGTTATTTTAGGGAGGGGTTGCAGCGGTGGTTTCCGTACACCATTTGGAGAGGAGGTTTTCTAGTGAGGGGATCAGCCTTTCATATAGAGGATCCATTGGAGGAGGCTACATTATTCAGCATATCATATCAGCCATACCTTTCTAGTTTATATGTTGCAGTGAACTTTCAGCCCTAGGGCTTTGATTCCCATCTTGTATAGTGGTGTATTTTTGAAAACCCTTTTGGGGTTCTTCATTGGAGGTTGTATAGAACCTAGATCTATATTTTTTGTATCTTTTGGGGGATATATCAACCCATTACCTTTTTTGTACACAATTTCTATAGTAGTGCATCAATGACTTCGATGTATCAGTCTTCCCCCATTTTTTTGATATAGTAGCAGCACCACTTTTTGATGGTTTTATTCATTTGAGGCTTATTGTATCTTGTTCAATGCTTTGTGGCCCATTATATTATACATGTTTGCTGATGTTATGATGAATAATAAGGCTCCATATTGACCTCATGTTTTTGTATGATGTTTTCCACTTCTATTCCAGCAATTTGCACTATATTCCTGCTTTTCCCATTTGGGAATATTACAGTGGTATCAGAGCATAATATTGGCACAGCTTGTGCATCTTAAGCTAATATGTCATCAGAAGAAGGAGATCCTCTCACAGATAAAGAGAGGTGGTATCTTAGAAGAATAAACCGAAAGTTTGATTATACAGATGATAAAGAAGACAAGGGTAAAACCCCTTTATCAAGAGAACATGAAGAGAAGGAGTATCCCAAGCTACTTCTTCGAACCATGTAAGACATTGATAGAGAAATAAAGGAAATGAGGATGAGTGGATACAGGGAATCCCCTAAAGGATTTCTACATGGTGAAGACTTCGACATTTATCATCACTGGAGTGATCAACTAGTGAAGCAACACCAAGTTTCCCAACGCTCTATAATGCCTACATTATTAACAGTGGGAAATGAAGGGTTTCAAGAACAATAAAATCTTGAAGACTATTTCATGGAGTATGAGTCTAAATCTCAGAGATTGAAGGATCACTTGAGTTTTCAATAATTTTGTCAGATCAAGGACAATAGCAAACCCAAGCATCACAATAGAGGTGGAGGGTTCATTTAGAATCATGATCTACACCGAAATATGGGAATATTTTTCTTACAAAACTTTGATGGGTCATCTAAATGCACTGCTAGATCATGGGTACAAAAGTTTGACGTCTACTTTCAATTGAACGAAGTACCAGAGATGGAGGCCATTAAGATAACAGTGCTTCACCTTGAGGGTGAGGCACATGATTAGTGGTTTCATGGCTTGTCTACATTGGGTCATGCCAATGTGACTGCATACTTAGAGTTCACAAGGAGGTCGGTGGAGAGGTTTTATCAGAGAGACACGGAGGCACCATCCATGGGGCTAGGAAAGCTAAAAGAATCAGGTAATCCAGAAAATTATATTTCTGAATTTATTAAACTTTATGTTATGGTTCTTGATTTATTTGCAACAAGAAGGGTCTATATGCTCATTGATGGGTTATCAGAACCTCTTCATTGGTTGGTTAAGTCTACCAAGCCCACTACCCTTCAGGATTCCATTGAAAGGGCTAGAGATCTACAAGATGCCTTGCCAAAAGCAAAGGCAACATTTCAGCAAAACCCCACTTTTCCATCTAAGGGGAAAGATTAGAAGGCTCATTTCTCAAAAGAGAGCCAAAGTAAATCACCTCTAGTGATGATGTTGGAAGAGATTTGAGGAGAAGGAAGCTTTTATTCACATGCCAAGAATCATGGACACTTAGACATAGATGTGCAGCAGGAAAGGCACAATACATATAGATCTTCTCAGATGATGAGGAGGAAGAAGAATAGGAACCAGAAAGAGGTCATAGCGCTGGCACAATAGGAGATGATCCACCACAACCCGAAAGTGGGGATGGGGCATTTGCTGCAAGTGGAGGGGCTCTCGCATCGTTGAGAGGAGTACCCAAGTAATTGACCTTTAGGGTTTGAGGTTTCATCTTAGATCAGAGGGTTTCAGTTTTGATTGACAGTGGGGCTACCCACAATTTTATTGATGTCAAACTACTGCAGAGGAGGGAAATGCCCATTGGTGATTTAGAGGGATTTTCTTTTTTGGTCCTAGGAGCTGCAACTATGCAGTAAATGCATTATGTTCCATATTTATCTGTCACCATGGGGACATATACATTGAATTATCACTTCTTTTTGGTTGACATACCTGACACCAATGTGATATTGGGTGTGTAGAGGTTGATTACTTTGGGGAAGATCACCACAAATTTGGAGACTTTGTAGATGGAATGGGTAGATATAAAGAGTGGAAAAAATTAGATGATTAAGGGAATGCACACATATCCCTCACATACAACTTCCACATAGAAAGTAGAGATGGATTTGCGTAGTGGAGGAAAGGACCTAATAGTCCCATCTATCATGCACATGACTTTGGCCCATGAGACATTACTATTTTGTGGCAAACCACCTGGGAGGGCACCTGATCAGGATAGGGTGATAAATGTCTCACAACATGTTGCACCACTGATAGATCCAAGAGGAGTGGGATCATGAGGAGGTCATAATATAGCGTTGAGAGTCTTGGGTAGTCTCAAGGAGGAGGGAGGCACTCTCCTAGCATCATCATTACCCGCTCTCATTTCAAATTCGGCGCTGAGGAAGGAGCAACATGGGGAGGATAGTAGCTTTCCAACATGTGCCTTTGGCATGGGAGATGCCAAAGAGGAGGACATCCATATGACAAATGTTCTTTATGATAGATTATCAATGCTATCACTGTGAAGGATAGATCCATATTTGAAATTCGAGTTGTTGGTGGATTATTCCAAGGATATTTTCACATGCATAATACTTGATGACCAACTCCAAGAGGAGGGATATTTAGTCAGAGATGAGGTCATCTACTATCATCGTAGGATATTCTTATCTAGAGCTTCCAAGCTCAAGGAAAAGTTACTAAATGCATCACATGAGGATTTTCTCTTCAACCACACTTATTCCATGAGGTCACACCACACTATCATGGAGGGATACACTTGTGAAGGCTTTGAAGATGAGACATATCAGCATTTGAGGAGATGCATGGACCATCTGGAGATGGAGGATATACATAACTCTCTAGAGGAGTTATCACAGCCACCTCTTTCCTCTTGGGGAATGAGAGGGGATCTATCTATGAGCCACTCCATTTGTATGTGCAGAGTATATGGTAAAGATATATTTTTTATGGATAATGATTTATATGATGAATATTTGCATTGCTTTACCATAAATGTGTAGTACATTTATCCAAGAAGGATCATTCTTCCATATAAACTTCATGGCCAACTTTGGGCCATAAACATTGTTACACGTGGCCACTCCCTAGGAGGATATAGGGAGATGATCTACTATTCAGGGTGCACTCCAAAGGCACCAAACATTTCCTACCTTTTCAAAATATGTGAGAAGGCTATGGTAGCAAGTAAGCGGTGGGGAAACCACTTATCATATCACTAACTGATGCAGTCAGGAGATATATTGTGCTAGTTCCACATGTGGGAATATGAACCACCTCCATTTTTGCATATTGTTGTTTATAAATACTTGGTTTTGATCCCATACATAGATGATTTTCTTATTATTTTTATGGGAATGAATGGAGGAAGGATGGAAATATTGAATGTGCCCTTTGGGATAGAGATTTTCCATGTTCATTATGATACATGTTTCAGGGAGGACATTGGGAAAACCATGATTGTTTCATTGGTTCTATTGCTTCCTTGTGGGATGAGTCATTTTCATCTCATAAGAACTTGGGAGGAGCATGTCATGGAGGGATGGATTGGGAGACACTTGGCTTATGAGGGAATCTTATCACATGGAGGTGTCACCAATGGAGGAGGAGAAGAGTTGTAGCACTCACCTTTTCAATTTCTTGAGGACGAGTAACATTTGGGAGGGGAGGACTGTAATATTCCCAATTAGCCATGAGGTAGTTGGAATATTAATTTTTGTTTTTTCTTTCTTGTTTGATGAATAAAAGGATATGGAGATCCATAAATCTCATTAATATGAATAAAATCAATTCCAATGTGAAAGGATGAAATCTTGGCAACTTAATTGAGCACCCTTAGGTGTGAAAAGCGGATGGAACACATAGAATGGATCAACCTTGACCAAATCAACAACGCTATCATGGAGTGAAATTCATTATGGGATAGTGCAGTTGTACTTGGAGACTCTTTGCATGGAAGTAGTGTGTTAACTGAGTGGGGCCTAGGGTTAGGAAGCTAATCACATATATAAGGGAGAGGATGGTAGCCATATTTTATTATGGATGAATGTATCTCTATGTTTTGATAAATAGTCTATTTAGACATATAGCTTTCTTCAGTTGTTTAGCTAAGATTGCAGTGTTGTTTAGCACAGGGTGTTCCTATTCGAGAATCCCACCTCTTTCCTTGAGAAGCCTCTAGGAAGAGCTTTGCACTACATTTCGACATTCAGGCATCAAGCCAAGCTTCAGTCTTGTGGTACAGTGCAGTTTCTATTGAGAGATGTGTTGAGTTGTAGGTTTCAGTAGTGGAGACTAGATCCTGGTGATTTTTGATCTATCTTTTAGTGGAGGAAGTTTTCCTTCCATTGGGAGGCTGGTGAGGAAGTCCCTTCAGCCTTATTGCGACATTTTCCCTGATAGCGCAATTTCTGTCTTGGACTATATTATTTTAGGGAGGGGTTGCAGGGGTGGTTTTAGTACACCATTTGGAGAGGAGGTTTTTTAGTGAGGGGATCAGCCTTTCATCTAGAGGATCCATTGGAGGAGGCTACATTCTTTAGCATATCAGATCAGCCATACCTTTCAATTTATATGTTGCGGTGAACCTTCAGGCCTAGGGCTTTGATTCCTATCTTGTATAATGGTGTATTTTTTAAAACCATTTTGGGGTTCTTCATTGGAGGTTGTATAGAGCCTAGATCTATATTTTTTGTATCTTCTGAGGCATATATAAGCCCATTACCTTTTGTGTACTCACTTTCTGTAGCAGTGCGTCAATGACTGCACTGTAGCAATTTTCTGACTTTTTTTTTATATAGTAGCAAAACCTCTTATTGAGGGTTTTCTTCATTTGAGGCTTTTTGTATAATGTTCTATACTTTGTGGCCCATTATATTATACATTTTTGCTGCTGCTATGATGAATAGTAAGGCTTCGTGTTGGCCTCATGTTTTTATATGATGCTTTACACTGTTATTCTAGCATTTTGCACTATATTCCTACTTTTCTCATTTTTAGAATATTATAGTGGTATCAAAGTATAATATTGGCTCAGCCTATGCATATTAAGACAATATGTCATGAGAATAAGGAGATCCTCTCATAGATAGAGAGAAGAGGTATCTCAGAAGAAGAAACCGAAAGTTTGATTATATAGATGATAAAGAATACAAGGGTAAAACCCCTTTATCAGGAGAAGATGAAGAGAAGGATTATCCCGAGCTACTTCTTCGAACCATGCAAGACATTGCTAGAGAAATAAAGGAGATGAGGATGAATAGATACAAGAAATCCTCTAAAGGATTTCTACATGGTGAAGGCTCTGGCATTTCTCATTATTGTTGTGATCAACGAGTGAAGCAGAAGCAAGTTTCCCAGTGCTCTATAATACCTACATTCTTAGCAGTGGGAAATGAAGGGTTTCAATAACAAGAAAATCTTGAAGACTATTTCATGCAGTATGAGTCTCAATCTCAGAGATTCAAGGATCACTTGAGTGTTGAATAATTTTGTTAGATCAAGGACAATAGGAGACCCAGGCATCACAATAGAGGTGGAGGATTCATTCAGAGTCATGATCTACACTGAACTATGGGAAGATTTTTCTTACCCAAATTTCATGGGTCATCTAAATACACCGCAAAATCATGGGTAGAGAAGCTTGACATCGACTTCTAGCTAAACAAAGTACCAGAGATGGAGGCCATTAAGATAGCAACACTCCACCTTGAGGGTGAGGCACATGATTGGTGGTTTCATGGCTTGTCTACATTGGGTCATGCAATGTGACTGCATATTCAAAGTTCACAAGGAGGTTGTTGGAGAGGTTTGATCAGAGAGACCTATAGGCACCATTCATGGGGCTAGAAAAGCTCAAACAATCAGGTAATCTAGAAACTTATATTTATATATTTCTAAAACTTTATGTTATGGTTCTTGATTCATCTGTAGCAATAAGGGTCTATATGTTCATTTATGGGTTAACATACCTCTTCATTGTTTGGTTAATTCTACCAAGCGCACTACCCTTAAAGATGCCATTGAAAGGGCTAGAGATCTACGAGATTCGTTGCCAAAAGAAAAGGAAATATTTCAACAAAGGCCCACTTTTCCATCCAAGGGAAAAGATGAGAAGGCTCCTTTCTCAAAAGAGAGCCAAAGTAAAGCACCTCTTAGTGATAATGTCTGGAGAGATTTGAGGAGAAGGAAGCTTTGTGTCACATTCCAAGAATCATGGGCACCCTGATATAGATGTGCAGCAGAAAAGGCATGCATTAGGGGAATTTTGAGGTCTAAAATGGGCCTCCTAAGGAAATAATAAAATAATAGCTAAACCAATAAAATAATATTTATGAATTTGCAATTCCATTTTTGCACCACAATCCATGTAACCATAGTTAAATTCAATTCAAAAGTTGTACCAAAATAAAATTAATAGAAAATTGTATTGATGTGACTATAAATAAGAATGAGCTTTTCAAGAAAAAATCATTATCATTGAATAACTAACTCATTTGTACTTTGTACTTCAATAAGTTAAAATAAAATATAAATATAAATTTATAAAATCTTAATTATATTTGTTATTAATTAAAATTTATATTATTTAAACTATATAATAACATATAATTAATATACTATATAAAAACAATACAATATAATATAATAAATGTATAGAGATATGCATTCTTTCTTTCAAGAAATTTGAAATGACAATAATATTATTTTGTTCAAAAAGTGTGAATTTACATTTATTATGAGTACTTTACTTTACGACTATAAAGGTACTTAGAGCACTACCATAGTTAACCATGAGTTTTTATCCACCATTGAGAATGTGAAAAGTAAGTACCTTTAACTCAATGAATACCGCCCAAACCATTAGGGATGATGTCGTCCCCCAAAATGTGATTGGTTCTCATAAAATGAATTTTCATTGTACATTTTCCTTAGGAGGCCCATTTTAGACCTCTAAATTCCCCTAATGCTACATATAGGTCTTCTCAGATGATGAGGAGGAAGAAGAAGAGGAAGAGGTCACAACGCTGGTACGAGAGGAGATGATCTACCACCACCCGAAAGTGGGGATCAGGCATTTTCTCCAATTGGAGAGGCTCTTGCATCATTGAGAGGAGTACCCAAGTACTCGACCTTGAGGGTTCTAGGTTCCATCTTAGATCAGAAAGTTTCAGTTTTGATTGACACTGGGGCTACCCACAAATTTATTGATGCCCAACTAATGTAGAGGAGGGAAATATCCACTGATGATTTTGAGGGATTTTCTTTTTTGGTCCCAAGAGCTAGAACTATGCAGTGCGTGCATTATGTTCCATATTTATCTGTCACCATGGGGACATATATATTGACTAATCACTTCTTTGTGGTTGACATACCTCACACCAATGTGATATTGGGTGTGAAATGGTTGATTACTTTGGGGAAGGTTACCATAGATTGGGAGACTTTGCAGATGGAATGGGTGGATAGAAAGAGTGGAAAAATTCAGATGATTAAGGGCATGCACACATATCCCTCACATACAACTTCCACAGAGAAAAAAGATATGGCTTTGCGTAGTGCAAGCAAGGACCTAATAGTCCCATATATCATGCACCTGACTTTGGTCCATGAGACATTACTCTTTTGTGGAAAACCACATGGGAGGCCACCTGACCAGGATTTCATGATAAATGTCTCACAACATGTTGCACCTCTCATATACATGGTACAATGCTAAGAGTCTTGGGTAAACTCAAGGAGGAGGGAGGTACTCTCCCAACATCATCATTACCTACTCTTATTTTAGATTATACGTTGAGGAAGGAGCACCATGGCGAGGATAGAAGCCTTCCAACATGTGAATTTGGCATGGGAGATGTCAAAGAGAAGCACATTCATATGAAAAATGTTTTTATGATAGATAATCAACGATGTCACTATGGAGGATAGATCCATATTGTAAATCCCAGTTGTTGGTGGATTATTCCAAGGATCTTTTCACATGCATGATACTTGATGACCAGCTCCAAGAGGAGAGATATTTAGTCAAAGATGAGGTCATCTACTGTCATGGTAGGATATTCTTATCTAGAGCTTCCAAACTCAAGGATAAGTTACTAAATGCAGAACATGAGGATTTTCTCTTCAAGCAAACTTATTCGATGAGGTCATACCACACTATCATGGAGGGATACACTTGGGAAGGCTTTGAAGAGAAGATATATCAGCATTTAAGGAGATGCATGGACCATGTGGAGATGGAGGAGACACATAACTCTTTGGAGGAGTTATCACAGCCACCTCTTTCCTCTTGGGGAATGAGAGGGGATCTATCTATGAGCCACTCCATTTTTATGAGAAGAGGATATGGTAAAGATCTTATATTTTTATGGATAATGATTTATATGATGAATATTTGCATTCCTTTACCATACATGTGCAGGCCATTGCTCAAAGAGGAGAATTCTTCTATATAAATGTCATGGCCAACTTTGGGCCATAAACATTGTTACACGTGGCCACTCCCTAGGAGGATATAGGGAGATGATCTACCATTCAGGGTGCACTCCAAAGGCACCAAAAATTTATTACCTTTTCAAAATATGTGAGAATTCTATGGTATCAAGTAAGTGGTGGGGAAAATACCTACCATATCACTATCTGATGCAGTCAGGAGATATACTGCACTAGTTCCACATGTGGGACTATGACCCACCTCCATTTTTGCATATTTCTATCTATATGTACTTGGTTTTGATCCATACATAGTTGATGTTCTTATTATTTTTATGGCAATGATTTGAGGGAGGATGAAATGATTAAATGTGCCATTTGGGAGAGATATTCTCCATGTTCATTATGCTACATGTTTCACGGAGGACATTGGGAAAACCATGATTGTTTCATTGAAATCTATTGCTTCCTTATGGGATGAGTCATTTGCATCTCATAATAAATTGGGAGGAGAATGTCATGGAGGGATGGATTGGGAGACACTTGGATTAGGAAAAAAAACTTATCACATCGAGGTGTCACCAATGGAGGAGGAGAAGGGTTGCAGCACTCGCCTTTTTAGTTGATTGAGGATAAGAAACATTTGGGAGGGGAGGATTGTAATATTCCCAATTATCCATGACGTAGTTGGAATATTAATTTTTGTTTTTGCTTTCTTGTTTGATGAATAAGAGGATATGGAGATCCATAAATCTCCTTAATATGAATAAAATAAATGCCAATGTGAAAGGAGGACATATTGGCAGCTTAATTAAGCACCCCTAGGTGTTAAAAGGGGCTAGAACACATAGACTGGGTCAACCTTGACCAAATTAGTAGCGGTGTCATGGAGGAGTGGCATTCATTACGGGATAATGGAGTTTTAGTTGTAGACTCTTTTCATGGAAGTAGTGTATAAAATGAGTGGGGCCTAGGGTTAGGAAGCTCATCACCTATATAAGAGAGAGGATGGAAGCCATATTTGATTATGGATTAATGTATGTTTATGTTTTGATATATGGTTTGTTTAGACGTATAGCTTTCTTCAGTTGTTTAGCTAAGACTACAATGATGTTTAGCACAGGGTGTTCCTATTCGAGAATCCCACCTTTTTCTTTGAGAAGCCTCTAGGAAGAGATTTGCACTACATTTCCACATTTAGGCATCAGGCCAAGCTTCATTCTTCTTGTACAACACAATTTCTGTTGAGAGATGTGCTGAGTTACAGGTTCCAATAGTGGAGACTTGATCCAGGTGATTTTTTATATGTTTTTGAGTGGAGGAATGTTTCCTTCTATTGGGAGGCTGGTGAGGAAGGGCCTTGAGCCTTATTGTAGCATTTGGCATCAGGCCACTTGATCATTTTCCCCTATAGCATAGTTTTTGTCTTGGACATTGTTATTTTAGGGAGGAGTTGCAGGAGTGGTTTCAGTACACCATTTGGAGAGGGGGTTTTCTAGTGAGGGGATCGGCCTTTCATCTAGAGGATTCATTTTAGGAGGCTACATTCTTTGGCATATCAGATCGGCCACATGTTTCCAGGTTATATGTTGCATTGGATGTTCAGCCCTAGGGCTTTGATTCCCATCTTGTATAGTGGTGTATTTCTGAAAACGCTTTTGGGGTTTTTCACTGGAGGTTGTATAGAGCCTGGGTCTATATTTTTTGTATATTTTGAGGCATATATCAGCCCATTAACTTTTTTGTCCTCATTTTCTGTAGCAGTGCATCCAAAACTGCATTGTAGTAGTCTTCCGACATTTTTTTGATATAGTAGCAGTGCCTCTTATTAAGTGTTTTCTTCATCTGAGGCTTATTGTATTTTGTTATATGCTTTGTGGCCCATTATATTATAATTTTTTTCTGTTTTTATGATGCATAGTAAGGCTCCATATTTTCCTCATGTTTTTATATGATGTTTTACACTGTTATTTCATCATTTTGCACTATATTCTTGCTTTTCCCATTTGGGAATATTACACTCCATCCTTGTTGAGGTTAGTTCGAAGAAAAAATATCATTAAAAATCGTCCAGGAGAGAAATAAGAAGTGGAAAGGGGAAAGTAGTAAGAATCCTACAACAACATCACAATAGTGAAAATATTCTAGAAACCACTGCAACATTGATGTCCACGCAAAAGAGGAGTTGGGAATTGAATCCAAAACTCATCTTAAAGAACCATTAGAAGGATCTGAAAATGAAAAATTTCATAGCCAAATATTCGACCAATTAGGTGGAAAGAAGCTTAGAAATGCCTAATATTTTTTTTTGCACATCAATGTTGAAGTGGGTGAATTTGAGTATACTTTAGCAAGATGGATAAAAGAACATGATCAAGTTCTTTCATATAAATATATAGGTTAAGAAGAAAAAAAATGATGATATATTCGACTTAGGATCATATTTGAATCTGAAAATAGTGGATTTGGTTCAAAAGTTCATACTAGAGATTCATTACCTTCCTATCCATATCCATGATTGAGTTTCGTGAAGAGTCTGTCATCACTTGCAATGTACTTAATTTCTACAAGGAAATTTTTTCCATTGCATAATAAATATTGCAAACCAAATATAGTATGATAATGTATGTGCATTTGTTACACATATTATGATAAGCCTCAACTATCGTCTCTTTAGCAAGCATATATTAAGAAATTATGACAATAGGTTTGTGCTTAAGCTATGATCATGACCTTCAACTGTAGCAATACAACTAATGTATCCCAGCTCTAAGCCTCATGAACATAGTATAGGCAATACAAGGTGAGTCATAAAGATAATTTTAGCTCTCAGGAAATTGCACCAACATAGTAATTTTCTAGAACATATCACTCCAATTAAAACTATTATCTCAAATAGGGAGCTTATAGCTCACTTCAATTTTGTTATTCTAAATCACCTTAGACAATCAAGAAACGTATTATCAAACCATGTGTGATGCATAAATAAGAGTGTTCTGACATTAATATCAAGTCCCCAACAAGATTTTTCATACATCACTTAATCCTAACTTCCCCTTTTCTTATTCGAGCCTGCACCTTGAGACTCCTCCTCCTTGCCCAAATTTAAACTTTAAGGCACAAGTTAGATATTGCATATAAGAGCATTTAGATTTTATAAGTAAATTTTGATACTCTGTTGTAATTTTTTCTACAAATTTGATGGAAAATGTGTCGTGAATGTTGGCAATTTCATGGTTAATGTAGTATAAGATAAATGAAAATTTACACTCTTCTATACAATATAAAGAAATATATGCCCAATAGCTAACACCACAAAGCAAGAAATGTTCACGAATTACATAATTGCTACCAAATCTTTCTTAGTGTTGGACTTGTTTTCTCAATAGGCTTGCTTTTACTGCTCTTGAGCTGATGAAAGCCATTGATCTTAAATATAGGAGCATTTAGAAATTAAAAAATATAATGAAAAATTATTATATTAAACAATATTTAATATTTCAATAACCCATAATAAAAAACCATACTCACTAAGTATGAAATGAAATCAACATAAAATGGTTAACAACGTCCACTTAAAACCCTCATCAATATGGAAGGAGGATTTGTACAAAATTTGGGTTCATTATAGTACAACCTTAAGATTCTCTAGGTTGGAAAGAAGAGTACCTAAATAAAAAGGAACATATAACGACATATTCTCCAAAAAAAGAAAAAAAGAAAAAAAGAAAAAAAAATCTTTAGCATCTTTAACATCAATGTAGGCCTCATGATTTTTAAGGTTCGAGGAAGCAGTATTGCAGTAATATTTCATTCTAGCATGGTCCTTGCCTTTTGTTGATATTTTCTATCTTTCAAAAAGTATCAAAGAATCATTAATTAGTGATATATGATATTTCCTTACGGTGTTTCCTTTGCAGCATATTGTGCAATTTCTAGTATACTTTAATGTAATATGCATGACTCTTCTTAAATGTTTGGTGTTGATATGGAAGATATTGTAATTATGGTTGATAATATTGCTATTATGGTTAGTAATCATATAGGTGTTATGCTTTAATAATTTTACGTTATTTTTGTAGTGGTTATAATTTATTCAATACTTTTTTTACACTTTAGTTAATAAGTAATATTATGTGAGAATATGAGAACTGTGTTCAATAATTTTTTTAATTGCTATGTTTTCGTTAATTTTGGTGTAGTCTAACTTATAGATGAAATAGCCTTTTCACCATAATTCACCAAAATCTCGCAATAAAATTTCAATATTTTTGGTTGTTTAAAATACATTTTTGAATGCATAAATGGATTAAGTTTGGTGTAGTCTAACTTATAGATGAAATATCCTTTTCACCTGAATAAATATGGCAATACAATTTCAAGATTTTTGGTTGTTTAAAATAAAATTTTGAATGCATAAATGGATTCAGCATTCTTCAAACCTCCGGGGTACTCAAATTATGCAGATTAAACAATATAAACTCAAGTGTTTCCTATAAATTAGACTACGGCATTATTTTTAACTTCTAATTATGATTAATAATGTTATCATTATTGTTGGGCCTTGAAATTGTCATTTACTTCTATTACATTTTCACTTATATTTCCATATTATCACCTTCATGCCACCTCCATTTCATTAGATTTACCTTATCATTACCACTATTGAGTTACATTTATGTTTTTCCAAACTTTATTAATTCATAGTATTTTTAAGTGAATTTGTGGTTAAAAATTAGAAACTAATATACACATACTTATACCTAACAAGTGGAAGGAGTTTGTTGCCATGTGTAGGTCAAAACGAAGCTTCCAAAAGATTCTTATGTGGCCTCCTAAGGCCAAACTCGAATTTGGATGGAGAAGATCATGGAATCATAATAATATGTGTCTCATTTTCTATTTGTATTGTAACTCCAAGAAGGAATTATCACTTCCAATTTGGATTGTAACTCTAGAGATATAGGGAGAGAAACATGGAATCTCATTAATGAAATAGCTTCTCATATTTTGTAAAAATAGGGGAAGCTTTCTCCTATCAAATCATGTGTAAAATTGGAGTTATGCTCAAGCTTTGAATACAAAATTATATTGTGGCACCTTACTCATGAATGTTCTTTCATTTTGACTTGATTTTGCTTACATACAGAGCATCTCGATTTACCATCTCTCATACTTTTAAATCAGCTACCTAAAATGTGTCACGTTCACTTGCTTTTATAGGTTAAAGTTTATGTTCTTTCTTAGTATTAGTTTTAGAATGACTGTGTAATATTTTCTTTTCTAAAACCATTTCAAGAGGAAAGATTATCTATTTTCCAATTGGATTAAGTTTGAGGCAATAGAGCTCATAGTTATTTAGTTTCCTTTCATGTTCTCTTATTTACTTCCTTAGATCAAACTATCAATCCATTGTATAATCGAATGTTCCTAAAAGATCAAGCTAAGAAGGTGACTTGTCATACTTCCAAGTTGGGTGATTAAATGTTAAACCCATACAATAATTGAGCTTTACTTTTACATGATTTTACATTTCTTTTTAGATCCTCATTCAATTTTATAACTCGGTGTTCTTAAAAATCATTTAAAGAATGTGGTTTTATCATATTTCTAAATAGAATACTTAGATACCTAACTTACACAATTATTGAGTTTTCCCTTTGCATGCTTTAATTGCTTTCCTAGATTTAAAGACTAAAGTATAATCCTTTTCTTATACATCATCTGAAGAGGGTGTTTCTATCATACATCCATATTGGATGTTGGAGTGATTGAACCTACCTTAGTTGCTTTCCTTTACATGCTTTGAAATGCTTTCTTAGATTAAAATTTCAATTCCTACAAGTGTGATTACGTGCACTATATTTTCTTTTGAATTTATTTTCTTTCTTTTCGTTACTTGATTTCATAGGTTAGTTGAATTTCATTTTCATTATCTGATTTCATAGATTAGATGAATTACTTTTTGTTATTTTGCAGTTATATTGATCTAAACTGAAAGACAATTTCTAGCACATACAGTACACACATGCTTCACAAGTTTACAAAACCCCTATGTTGACAAACTAAATGATAGGCAACTATTTTTCCCCAACATTTTGCTACTGTTGTCTGGGAAGTGTGCATAGGAACTATCTTTCAGTCTAGAGTGTATTTTTTTTTTTTTTTTTTACGAACCATTTATGGACAAAGGGTCTAAAATGTAGCCGAAATGCTACATTGAGGAATGGTATCAAAAATATATTGTGCCACACCATTCATCTATTCTTCAAGAGATCCTTGCAGAAAATTGAAAGATCAAGATGATTTTTCATATCCTTATAAACAATCAGGTACATATTTCAAGCTGGGATATGAGAATTTCAAAAATTATAATCCGTAAATGGCTTCGTTGGAAGCATGAATATACTTAAAAATAAAAATAAAAATAGTTTTTTTTTCTAGATAGGAAAAATAGAAATTAAACCAAGCTTGGCTAGAATGTTAGAATTTTTTATTTTGTTTTCACAAAAAATAATAATAATAATCAACGCTGATTAATTCATTTTGAATAAATTTCAGTGACGCAGTAAGAATCACTTCGTTTTTTTATCACAATCAGAAATAAAATTCATGTTTGAAAATATGAATTTATTTGATGACGCTGACTAGTATGCTCTCTTCCAATGCCTTTTTGTGACCTGAAAGATCAGAAATTCAGATAGTCAATTTAAAACTTAAAATTCAAAAAATCGTTAAAAAATTTGCTGGAAATTGATCTACAATTCTATTGAAAATCTTTGTTTGAGTCATCATCATTTTTTTATCAGTTCTGCAAATTTTAATGTTTTGCACCCTTTCAATATTTTTCTAATTTATTGAATTGCATGTGCACAATTCTTCTTTAAAAAAAAAATGTATAAATTAAAAAGACTATATATATATATATATATATATATATATATATATATATATATATATATATATATATATATATATATATATATATATATATATCAATTTAAAGAAAAAAAAACATTTTTATATGAAAACAAATAAAAATAAATAAAAAATAAAAATAAAAGCAAAAAAAATTCAAAACAACGAATGGCCCATGGAAAGGAGGCCCATGCATATGTTGGGACTTACACATATGTGCATGCCTCCAATCTACACAAAGACCCATGCACTGCAATTAAAAAAAAAAAAACAGTTCTCTTTTCCATATTTGGTTTTCGTCAAGCAGCAGTTATTAGAAATCGATTTTAAAAGTTGTAGAGAGAGACATTGAATATATATCGGATGAAGAAAATAGTAATGAAGAGAAGATTGCAAACTATTTATGAAGAGAATATTGCATATTTTCTGGATTTTGCAGCCATTTGGGAGAAATGCAGTGTTCTTCAAAGCTCTGTTTTTCAGATTGTGTGAAGAAAATGCCTTTTTAATGCACAAAAAAAAAATCAGTTGAGAGAGTTGTGTAAAATTTCACATGCTCAATTCCACTTGGCATTTTTCCAACATAATAGATCATCCATCAATTGTATCATTATATTTTTTATATTTAATTGGGATCTCGAAATCTCTAGAAACATTATCCATTCACCACCACAAAAAAAAACAAATAAATAAATTAATTAATTAATGAGAAGGTTCTATCAAAATTAGGATATGTTTATATAAGTTGACTGATGTTGTTTTCGTTTTCGAATTCTAGATTATACTCAATGAATGCAATAATTCTATTTGCAAAGTAGTTTTAATAATGCGTTTATGAACAAATATTAGATTGATTTAAAAATAATAAATAATAATAAAAAAATATATAAAATAAATAAATTTGCAACATAGATAATGATTCAATTTGACAGATTTAATAATGACTTGTAGAACAATTGGAAGATTATATAGACGATTTCTCAATATTTAGCATTAAAATTTTGTTGCTGTGTATTTTTCTATGAAGCTTTAACTTGCAGGACACAGTGAATCCTTGTGATGCCAATCATTTTTGCTGAGCATAGTGTATGAAGTCATCCGACAACACGGAGTTGATTTATTTTTCATGGAAATGGACTGTTATCAATATCATGAATTAGACTAAATATAACACTTTTGATTTTCCTTAATTTGTTTCATTTGAAATTCAAATTTTTGCATAAGAATCAGAAAGGAATTGGCCATTTCTTTTTTAGCACACTTATGTTCTTTATGTCAAGTTTTTTTTTTGCAGGTTGATCAAATGATCATTGAAGAAAACCAATTGTGCACAATTGGTCTTTGAAAGACCGATTTCACGAGAAACATAAGAGCAATTTCATGTCCAGATACATGAAGACGATTACCTTCCCTCCCTTGTGAATTATAAATCCAACCAAGCAATTCAAAGCAAGCCACAATTATTTTCCAAGCAAGAGTCAGTTGTTCATTTTTTTCACATACGCTTTCCATTACTCTATGTATAATCATAACCCATAAATAAATGAAAGAAACTCACTTACATTCTTATTTCCCATTGTCATTTTCCATTTTCATCTTCCATTTCCATTTTCTTTCTCCTATCTTTTTCATTTCACAAATAAACCTTGCTTCAATGCAAATTATTAAGTCCATAGTCCTTTGACTCTAAAATCCTTACAAAAACACCTTGAGGCTTTCATGCCTTAATGGAAAGTCTTCTTGCTGACGAACAATGGGAATACATTAATGTCCCTTGTTCATTGGATCTTCTAGGTACTTGACAACAACAAAATTATTCGTACCTAGAAATATTTGTTTGGGCATCTTGACTCTCATTGTCATCAATGGTGAGAGTTTTCGTGTTGACTAGTGACATCCATTAATGGCGACTAAGTCAACAATTTCCTACTATGTTCGACATCAGATCATCTATTCATATAGCAGGAATTATGCCAAGGAGTGTTTCGGGAAATGTTACCCTAAAGTTCTTGGGTTGATAAAACTTCATAGATCAAGGGCATGTCATTACAAGAAGGACTCACTTAACCAACTTCTATACTTTAAACTAGAATCTACAGGTTGCAGACCTTACGCAGATATCCTTCGGTTGTAGTAGATCCTGCGGGGTGAAAACCCCCTGCAACTCTTTGTGCTCTAAAATCTGTAAACCAGCAAAGAACAAGCACAAAATCCTAGTTATACAACATATATATGTTATATATGTTAGTGAAAAGCATGAATAATCTCATAAAAACAATATTAAATGAACAATTTAAGATCATTACATATGTATAAAAGATTATTGACACATAAACATCGTGAACAAAATGGAACTTCTATTATTAATGAGATGTACAGGGAAAAAATGTGGAGAGATGACCTGAAATCTTCCATGGACTTCGAGCATACCGTCCTCTGGATCCATTCAACCCCAGCCTCTCAAGATTTCTTTCAAGAATCGTGCACAATGGATGTCACATTGGGTGAGTGGACGTCTCAAAAAAACAAGGGTTTCCTGAAAATACATGGGAAGTGCATGGGACACAAGAATATATCAGAATTGGAAAGGGCTACAACAACATATAATATCTATATTTCTCTCTCTCTTCCTCCCTTAGGCCATTCCCTTGAGGGGATTTTACACTCCCTCAAATTAGTTTTTGTAGTTGGGAACAGTTAGGCCGCAGGCTGGGGTGGTTAAGTTACTGGAGCAACCGTAAACCCCACCTATAAAATATGGAAACTATATATTTTTTTTATTTTTAAAATGGCATACGCAGTTCTCTATGTATGGACTCGCGTGTATATGTGGAAAATTCTGGGCAGAGTCGCATATGGTTTTAAGAAACTATTTTTTGGGGAATATGTCCAAGTCTGAAGAGAAGGGTTGCCCAAGACCAATTTATAATTCATCAAGTATATGATGGCGAAAATGATGCTATAACATATTCCCCCTAATATATGAGGTCATAAGGTGTACATGATGGCCAAAATGTATTATGTACATTGAAAGAACCTTGCGAGGATTAGAGAGGACTTCAACAGATTTCAACCTGCCAAAAAACTAGTGAGAGAGATGAGAAAAAGAGTTCATGTCTAAGGCGGGCATACCCATGCTCAATGAAACAAAAGCATGTCTGCATATAAAGTATAGAGCAAATCCAATATGTATACAAGTATAACTTAAATTTAAAGTACATAGTGAATCATCTGATCACTGCCTGGAAGTACAAGTCAAAATCATTTCCAAGTATCACATATAGAACACTGTTCAATAATGTTGGAATAGATATCTCATCACAAAAGTCACAACTAAATCTCCAAGTACCAAATCATAAGTGGTGGAACAAATGGTATAACATGCAACTCAGGAGGCAACATATAAGATGTTGATGTCATGAAACTGTAACATATAAGGGTGTAAGGTGTCACTGGCAGAAAACTGAAGGAGCTGTCAAAGTGAACCAAAGCAAGCTGATGCAAACCCGAGGTCTTCACCGATCAGTATTGCACAATTCTACACAATGGGAATAAATGAGCTGAAGCCGACCATGTGAGAAATCATTTTATTACTAGTCACTGATGTATACCATTAACAAACGTAAGACATCCCATCGATAATGATAATGAGTTTCAAGGTTCCCCAGTACAATATAGCAAGTGAAAATGAATGAGTTTAAGTCAAACACTTGAAAGAATCTATCAATTAGGAGACAATGATGTATCCTCACTATCTATAGAGAAGAGTCTTCCATTGATGACTGCAAATCCTGAGGTACTAACAAAAGGACTCTAGACCTTATTATGGGAGCAATAATTCAGAGTCGATGGGAAAAGATATTATGGAAGGAAGGCATTAAGGCATCCCACATCAGTCCAGCACGAGTGTAACCCATAGGCCAAGATTTCAAAGGAACCGGACGAAGTAGAGTGAAGTAACCAGCCCGAAGTATGTTTCTCACATGCACAAGATGAAGCTAGTGCACGACAGAAAGCATATGAACCAACCAATAATGAAAGCTGACAAAGAGGCGAGATATCCATCGATAGGTTCAAATGGAAATCCAGCTACTGCATGAATCCCAAGTGTGATAATGTAAGATGAAGTCAAACACAAGGGAAACCAATCAATCAAAGACCCATGATGATGATGAAATGTTGAGCACAAGTTTACCTATCAATGACGTAAATAAGGCCAGGGTGCGGCTCTACGTTTACTCTTAGAGCAATATGTCATAGGAAATAATAGACAAACTCACCAGCAAAAAGTCAGCGGAGACTTTCTCAAACCAGCATGAGCAAAGGACCAAATATTTGGTGTGATAGAACAAGATACTGACAAGAATGGGGAAGGCCAAATGAAAAATGTGTCAAGAAACACTACAGAAAGGCCGACTCAGGTAAAATTCCCTTGAAAAAAATCACGACTCATGTTTGACTATGGTAGCAAATGATAACTTTGTATAATTTTTTCATGCAGGAGGGATAAACAAGCCCTCCATATGATTGGAAGAGATAACCAACCGAGGGAGTACTAACTCATGAAACAAGGTTATGGAATCTCCTCAGCCAGAAACTAAAACCATCCCAAATGGAGAAAAGACTTAGATTTTTTGTTCTTTGTTCAAGGGTGACACAAGTGACACTGTAGTTGCCATCAAATATTGAAGTAATATCTCATTCTCTCTTTTTTTCAAATATTTAACTTTTTTGTCTTTTTCATATTCAAAGCTTGAAAAATAATAAAATAATGCTATAGTACAATGGATATAATGAGTTCCATGAAACAGATGCTCTAGTTCCTGGGATAGGAACAATCCTATGCTCAATGCAAGGTGGCAAAAAATTGGTAAGTGACACTCAAAGGAATGTTCCATCTCGCAGAAGCTAAGTGATTGCATGGTTAACTTGTACAGAAAGACATGGTCAAAATATGGCTTAAACATGAGTCTAAATGAAGCCAGCTAAAGGCTAAGATAAACAAGTAGTCAATATGCAATGCAATAATATGACTCGACAACATAAGTGGGCTTCTAGGGTAAATGGCCAGAAAAATGATAGCGAAGAAGGAAAAGAATGAAGCTTCAATGTATAAGACATGACGGGACTAAAGAGGACTCCCGAGCCTGCATAAATTGCAGCATGGGTGACAAATGATAGCGAGGGACTAGCTAGGAAGCCCATGCAAATGAAGGCTCTACCACCAAGTCATGATTAAAAACTCAGCAATTGAAATGGGTTAAGTACTCTTGACATGATGGGATCAACCCTATAAAAAGTGATCAGAATGGAGGCTAGTATGCAAATATGCAACGAAATAGTGGATCCCCTAACCTATATGCCGGTTCTAAATCAAATACCTGCCATGATAAGTCAACGGTCATGGATCAGAAGGAGAAACTAGGAAAATCTTGAATCAACAAAATTTACTTGAAAAAATATCTTTCCCAAAGCTTACAAGCTAAACGATTATATAGCCTACGTCAAATTCAAAAAATAAGCGCAAAGGAAATTTTCAGAAAAAAAAAAAATCTCAGCATAAATACACCATTTGACTCACATTTTGATCATTTTTCACATTGCAGAAGTGGAGAAGGAGATTTGGGGAAAAAATTTCCTCTTCTCAAATATGGAGCAATCAGCTATCAAATCGTGCCAAATCAGTCAAGTAAGCTCTAAACACACCTTTTTCATCAATTTCGTTCCTGTTTAAGGAAAAAAATTGGAAATTTGACTGTAGAAAATATATTTTCTATTGAAACCCTCTGTGCATACGCAAGTTTGTGTGGATGGACCTGCATATCATACATGACTGTGTACAAGCGAGGTCGCGTATGCACAGAGAGAAAATTTAAAACTTGAATCTAATCAATCGTTTAATGATTTTCCCAGGATGTCCATTAGCTGGAGAGAGCATGAGCATAGTGTGATTGACAATGAGGTGATGGACGATCAAACTTCCTTAGATATTCTCCAAAATTGCGGATTGGTCAAATTTTTCAAAATGCCCAATATGAAAAGCAGTGTTCATTTGCTTCAAATGTTGGTTAATCATTGGGAGCTGGAAGAAGATTGTTTTATAATTGACCAAATGCCACTATGCATAGAAGTGGAAGATATATACTTCATTGTTGGACTCTCTCAAAGGGGAGACTCAGTAGACTTGCATGGAAAGCTTGTTGGAGGGCTAGCCGTGGAAGATTATGTCCAAGTCTACTGCGTAGAGGATGCACAAAAGGTAGGAACTCAAATTTGTATTAGAGATATGAAGGATTTATACATGAATATCCTTCTCTTTACCATTGGAAGAGTAGTAGGATCTTCTTCTCTGCATCAGGCTTCAGGGACACAAATGAGCATAGTAGTGGAATGCCTGATTCATCTCTTTGATTAGTGCACAACCTTGCTGAGAAATATGAAAAAACAATTGACTTAAATCCGAAAATAAAAGACTAAACATTTTTGGTATGGTACAATCTTGCTGAAATTATTCTTCGAGAGGGTCCCAGGGCTTCGGCCCAAGGTCATCTCAACTATTAACAACCCAAGAGATCCAAGAATAGCCCAATGGGCAGATTTGATGAAGAGATTAGGGGGAGGTGAAGTTCCTCGGACCACTTGGGATGATGAGTTCTTCCAATGGTGGGAAGAACAAGTGATCATAGTGGAAGATTTACCCTATGCTGGAATGGAATTTCGTGCAGATCTAGATCTATTCCTGCCACTCGATGCAACATGGGGCACAATCAGTGAGATTTCATTATTTTATTTTTTGATCATATGATTTTTTTAATTTATTTTTTCAATGTATGAAAATGAAAAAAAGGTTTTTTATTGGACTAAATGACTTACAAAATTATGATGATCATGATGTAGAAATGGGACTAGTCATACCGAAGGGGTACCCAAGGCATAAGCATCACAGGGGTGAGGTAGATGCTAAATACCCTAGCATGACACTCCGTGCATTACAGAGGAACTTGGAGAGTTTAACTCGCCAGGTGCCTATGGCTACTATCGAGGACCTACCAAAGGCTATGAAGAGATGGGTGGTAGGAGTACCACAAGACTAGGTGTGGTTATTCCGCCATGTAGCAACTACCATTGTGTTCTATAGGAACAAAAATGTTGGGCAGGGACCTTAGGAGTAGATTATAGATATGATCGGATGACTATAATATTTCTTGATGACAGACATGATGAGGCATAAGCCCTAATTTTGTAGGACATGACGGTCCATATTTTGTACATTTTTGAACACTCTGATATATATATATATATATACACACACACACACATCGATTTATATGATTTTATAACTCAAATGTATGATAATGAACGATGTATTTGATATATTTTTTAAAGTATTGAATGATTAATATGCCAATCAATTGCTTGATTAGCCAATAAGTATGCCATCCAATTGTCATCTCGAGGAATATGAATGAATGTTATAAATTGAAATTATCATTGTAACAAACGTACCCTAAAAGAAAATCAATGTAAAAGTGGGTCACAAACCCGATATGTGTTGTTCAACTGCGAAACCACGAGTTGCGAATCCAAGAAAATTACTAACAAATCAACACCAAAAGATATTGCCTCCGAGAGTAAGTTAACCACTACAGTGTATTCTGTTACATTTTTTGAAGTAGGACCAATGCAAACACCTCTTGAAACTAACAACTGACCAGATGGGTAATGGAGTACCCAAGCCGCGGAAGCCAAGTTCTGGGTATGTCTACTAGCACCATCGGCAAAACCAAAGTGACTCATGTCATCTAATATTACCTGCCAAAGAAAATCAAATTCATCAAAATCACACCAAAAAGAAAAACCCAGATATGTACAAAAACAAAATATGTGCAACAAAGAAAGATGCTATGCCAAAGCCTAGGCATAATACTTTTTCAAATAGAGCCCCTTTCTGGGCTCCAACAACTCATTTCTATCAAAATCAATCAAGGCATAATCTCCTTTCTTCAGGACTTTTTTTACGACAAAGGGGCCATACCACATAGATTTGAACTTGCCTACCCCCAAGACATCCTTCCCTTGGGCATAAACCAATACAAGGTCACCTTCAGAGAAAACCCTAGGTTTTGTTGCCTTATCATATTGAACCTTTACCCGTTTCTTATGTGCCTTATTCATCGTAGCTGCATTTCAACGCTACTCATCAAGATGTTCCAGATGAAGAAGGAGTTCTTCGAGACTGGAAGTGTCAGGAAGAAGCTCAACAGCTAACTTAAGAGAAGGAATGTCACATTCAATATAAAATATAGATTCCAACCCATAAGCCAATTCAAATGGAGTAAAACCAGTTGCAGTTTTGACTGAGATCCGGTATGCCAAAAGTGCAGGATACAACATAATATGCCAATTGGACCTCCTTTATCAATCATCCATTGAAGAATTGTCTTCAAGGATTTGTTCATGACTTCAACTTTCCCATTGGCTTGAGGATAATAAGGAGAAGAATGTTCCTGCCAGAAACCTAATTTCAGAGCCAATTCAGCCATCATGCTGTACTGAAAGTGACTACCATGATCAGTGACAATATCTTTGAGAATACCAAAGAAAGAAATGACATGATTGAAGAGGAACATAGCTGTTGTCTCACAGTCATTACAAAAAGTAGGCATAGCCTGAAGCCACTTCGTGAAGTAGTCTATGGCTACAATAATGTACTTGTGACCTTTAGCAGAAGGCAGGTTACAAGTAGTATAATCAATACCCCAGTTTGTAAATGGGCTGACAATGATGACAGGAAAGAGAAGAACTAGATGAGCGTGTGTATTTCAAGTATAATCCTGACACAGATGACTCCTTTTGACCGATTCCATACAATATTTGAAAATCAAAGGCCAAAGGTATCCTTCACACAAGATTTTTTGGCTGTAGCAAGCTCAGATAAATGACCAACACAAGCTCCATTGTGGCAATCATTTATCACAACCTCAGCTTCTTCGATAGTTAAGTAGCATCTAAGGATCGAATCGACTTCGTGATGATATAAAGTTTCACCAATAATAAAATAACTTTTGGCTAAGTGACGTAACTTTTGGCACTCATATTTCGAAAAAGTCGAGGAAAACTTTGCAGTCTAGAGATAAACTATGAGATCTTTGTACCAAGGATCCTGTGAAGAAATGAGAAAAAGATGTTCATTAGGAAATGATTTGTCATAAACAATCTCTTCTCCATAGGGAAACTCAGAAATCAATTCCGCAAAAAATAATTATTTCTTGGACTTGGCAAACATAAACTTAAGATCAAATTCCTACAAAATCACAATCCATCGGTTGTATTTGCCCCCATTCACTTGCCTACTGAGAACAAACTGAAATGGATTGGCTGCTGCCAAAAAATAAGTTTTGTGAAGGAGAATATAATGTCTGAGCATCTGAAAAACATGAACAACTACTCAAGCAAGTTTTTCTATTGAAGAATACCGGAGTTCAGGACCTACCAAACCTTGACTGAGGTAGTATATAACATGCTCGGAGAGAGCATCGTCTTCCTGAACCAGAACCATACCGATGGTAGATTCTGCTACCGCGAGGTACAAGAGGGAATCCTTGCTATAATTAGCTGGAATCAGTAAAGGAGTAGAGGTCAGTGCTTTTTTCAAGGCATCGAATGAGCATTGAGCAATATTATCACAATATAATGGAACTCCCTTCTTTAATAATCTCATAAATCGTTTTGTAATCTCAAAAAAATTTACGATGAATCTCCGCTAGAATTATATTTTCCTTGCAGACTTTGAAGTTGACCAATTAGAGTTTGGGGAGGCAACTGAAGTATTGCCTCAACCTTGAAGGGATCTACCTGAATCCCTTCTGTAGACACAATGAATCCGAACAACTGACAGGATGTGACAGTGAAAACACACTTGTTCGAATTGAAACAAATTTTGTAATGTCGACATCATTAAAAGACTTGACGGAGGTGAGAAGGATGATTAGTTCTCATTCGAGAATGAGAAGGTAAATCATTCAAAGAAACTTTGATCATATGTTTAATGTGATGGAAGGAATAAGACATGGCCCGCTGAAAAGTAGCTCCAACATTTTTTAGGCCAAAAGACATTTTCTTGTAAGAAAAGGTACTCCAAGTACAAATAAATGTAGTTTTATGTTGACCTTCAGGACAGATAGTAATTTGGTTATATCCAGAGAAACCATCAATGAAGGAGAAAATATCATTCCCTGCACACTCATCGATGATTTGATCTATAAACGGTGTGGTGTATTTATCTTTAGGACATGCTTTATTTAGGTCCCAGAAATTGATGCAAACTTGAATTTTTTCATATTTCTTGTCCACAGGAACTCGATTTGAAACCCACTCAGTTAAAGGAATAGGGTAAGTGAAACATGTCTTAAGTAGCTTCTCCACCTCAACTTTGATAGTTGTTGCCTTCCTAGGGTTGACCGGACAAAGATTTTTCCTGATAGGCTTATCATTTTTGTATACCTTGATCTCATGCTAGAAAATAGATGGATCTATACTAGGAATTTACTTGTAAGACCAAGAAAACACATCTCAAAACTCTCGAAAGAGATCAGTGTAAGTATGAGTTTCTTCAGGGGAACACTGAGCTCCAATGAACACATTCTCTATGATGTCGGGGTCTCTAGAGATGTTCACACGGGTAGTCGGAGAAATAATAGCCATGTTTTCTTCAGCGGAAACGTGTGCTAGTGCTAAAGGGTTCAAGACTGGGTGAATAGGACCAGAAGACCAAGGGCTAGGGAAACTTGATTCAACTTCACGAAAGTCCGGGTGAGAGTAAGACCAATAATGAAAATCATCCCATAGTCTCTCTACACTAGTCATTGCTTCAAGTATGGCCTCTTCAAATGGAAAAGTGGTATCAAAGAAATCCTAAGCTAAATATGAATGGAGAGTCCAAGCTAGAGTCACATCTCCATCCAATTACTCTGGTGAAAGAGAAATTGGAATGGAATCTACAGAGTCAAAAATAGAGGTATAAAAAATCTTAGCTGCAGACATAGGAAATGCCATTCCACCCACTTGACCTTCTTCTAATGTGGAGGTAGGAGAAGGTAAGGTCCAAGAGTCCGAGAAATAATGAGTTCTGAAGAACTCTCTTCGAATAGGAGCCCTCAAGGATGAAATAACATTGATATGAAATAAAGGAGATGGAAGATAAAAATTACCCATCAAGGAAGTGTACATTACAACCCCTAGATTATCAACAGGTTGCTTGGTATCCTTCACCAAAGGAATGGTTGAGTCAAAATATGCATTGGGATCTATAGGAGAACAATACAATTGGTCAACTGTGACAATTCTCCCTTCGTGAGGAAAACAAAAAATACGAAATAATGAGGATGAAATAGCATCCATCTCATAGATCTAGTTTCTCCCCAACAAAATGTTATAGTCTAAGCTTGCATCGACTATCTCAACTTCGATATTAATAGCTTTTCCCCCAACACACATGGTAAAAGTTGGAACAATACCATGCGGCCTGTGAGAATGACCATCAAACACAGTCGGAAGAGTGGCTGAAGGAACAAATGCGGGAGATCCAATACCCTTCCAACATGTAAGAAACATTACACACATAGAAGCACCCTCATCAATGACAGTTCAAAAGATATTGAATTTTCGATAATTTGACCTAGTATGGAAAGCCATGTGATGAGGAAGTCTCTTTTTAAAATTTTACATATCAAATGTGATCATCAGATAATTCTTTGGATCAGCAACTGCAATAGGAGTGAGCAAAGCACTCCACTAAGTAGGACAACACTGGAGCACCTCTAACGTAGACATCGTACAAGGACTTTCAGCCATATATTCTACAATAGAGTAGTTATGGTTAGCCTTCGCATTAGGATTGATCATCATATGCTTTGAAGACACTTTCAGAATCTGAGGTATAGCCGCAACAGTAGGCCTCATAATATGAAATGGCTCAGAACTATCAGGAGCACCTTTGGCTTTCGAAGACTCAGCTTCGCCATAATCAGGAGATCTCGTAGCGATATCTACGTGACCACTCATCATGTATATGTTTGATGTATTTTCCACTTCCTGGCTACCCCCAAAGGGAGCCCCAGTATTTGGATTTGCGCTAGCAAGTAATTGTTTCCCTTCGGGAAAAGGGTTTGTCGGCACAACCTAGGAACTAGAAGAACCTTGTTGAGCTAACAAGCACTATGCATCTTGAATTTTCGGGAAAAGGTGCGTAAGATGATATTCAGTGCACAATTTGCATGGAAAAATCACTTTCTTTTTGTTATCATTTTTACCCTCCCCAACATGATCGTTGGATTTGTTCGCATTCCCCTTCCCATCCTTATCCTTTTTCTTGTTATTCTGTCCTTTATTCTTCCCATCATATTTTTTATTTCCTTTTGGGTTAGAAGTTTGAACAACATTAATTTCAAAGGACTGGGAAGGAGTTGACACTCAAGGCGCAACCTAACCAGAAGAAGCAGATTGTATAGACAAGTGCTGCAATTGACTTAGCAGCTTATCCGTACCACTATAAATCGAACCGATAAGCTCGTAACCATGAGGAATAGGTTTAGTTTTGGCTAAGTCAAATTCTGGAGTTAGGAGCATTCGGAAAATTTTTATTGACAACTCCAGATTGAGAATAAATCAGGTCTAGGTGCTCAGCCCTAAAAATAGCATGCTCTTCAGAAAATACCCCTCAAAGGGATACATCCTTAGAAATTTCTAGCTGTAAATATTTCAAAAAAGATTCAAGAAGACATTCATTCAGGATTTGGGCTTTAATGAGCCTCTTCCTTCTTCGCCATTCCTGAATATGGTTAGAAATGTGAGTTGCCTTGTCCTACTGAAAATTGGCCAAAAGGTCAGTTCCGATGTCATAACGGATAAGTAACTGAGAATGATTTAAGAACATGGTAGCCAACTCTCCAAAGTAGCAAAACTGTCCCCAGTTAACTCTATGTAACATTTGGCTGCATTTCCAGTTAAGGTTTGTTGAAATAATCTCAACCTAATTGTGTCATTGATCAGGGATTTTGAGGAACACCGTAAATGGAAAGTGATGATATCATCTGCGGGATCCTCGTCAGTCTTCCCTTGAAACTTTGGAATGTTTGAGGGGATCTTGGTGGGGACCAGAGGCCAACTTGAAATATACCGAATAGGATCGTTAATAAATTTTAATAGATCTGGCAAGTTTAACGTTTCTAGAAATGGTAAGTGAGGGGGAGCCTGGGAATTCCATCCCCCATAGGAAGGATTCCCCCCATTATGAAAATAATAACCTGGATTTGTTGAGGCACCAAGTTGCTAGATGTTCTTCGTAGAGAATGTTGGGCCATAAGAAAATCCTTGTGACCCAACATTCGAAGAATGACCCCCTCCCAACATGGAGTTACTATACGCAAGAACATTCCCTCCAACCCAGGTATTGAATGGAGAAGAAACCCCTTGGTAACGGTTCCAAGCATTTGCAAACAGATAAGAAGCCTGAGAAGTACTTGATGAAGGGAAAGGAACATTCCCTTGCTAACCAGCGAAGAACTGAATCCCCATCCTAATGCTGTAAAAATAGGGTCCCATCCCGTAAAGACATTAGAGCGTTGACCTCCAGAAAAATGATTGAAACCTTGAAACTGAGAGGTAAAAGGTAAATATCCTAAGGAAGGGGTTGAATGAGGGATGTGCACACTTCCAAAGGGGAACCCTTGAAATGAAGCTGATCCACTAGCCATAGAAGGTATGGGTGTGGAGATAGCTGAAGCAATAGAAAGGAGATAGAAGGAATTCCACTAGTGGCCATTCCATAAGAAAAGGGACCATACTGAGAACCATGTGCTTGGGTGTTTCCAGAGCCAAACACAGCAGCACTAGAAGTGATTGTCGATATAGCAATAGTGCCCCCTCCTTCGACTGAAAGAGGAGTCCAAACACTTGTAGTGTTCACAGCCGAAAATGTGTTCCCAGTCGTGGTCATCGAAAGAAAGGGATATGAAAAAAAAGGACTAGCCGGTCTCTGAGACTCGGGCCTGTTGTATCGAATAACGTCAGGATAACTAGCAGGAAGACGAAATGGAAGAGACTTAGTAGGCTAAGGGACTTCCTCTATTTCAACTTCTTATGGTGGAAATAAAACTCTAGAGATGAGTGGAGCACTCCTCTCTACACTGACAGTGACACCATAACTACCCATAGAAACAAAAAACCCCAACAGAGGATCACTTTGCACTGCGTTCAAAACCACCAAGTGAAAATCACCCATCGAATTATTCCTATGCCTTCCTGAAGAAGGCTTGACACTCGCGGGAGAAATCCCATGAAGCCTCCTCGATCGACGAGGCTATTGGTCAGCTACTTTAAGAGTTTAATTTTATACATAAAAACTGTAAGAAACTAAGAAATCTAGGAGAAAAGAGCACACTCTAAAAAATTCCTAAGATACATCCAGACAAGCAAATCTCAGGTATTTCCACTCCAGGTGCTGAGGACCAGACACCAAAATACAAGAAAGCAAAATAATAGGACCTTCTGAAAATAGTCTAGGGTAGTTATGCCCCAGGCCTACTAGCGAAGGTAATAGAAATAATTATGCTGACCTCCTAACAACAGCCTTTGTTGGTGCAAGTCCCCAATATTCTCAAGGGCACCTTCCAGAAGTACTAATGGAAGTGATGCAACGTCTGTCTCAAGTACCATGGATATTCCCCTTCGCATTCACCTTTGTGGTCCCTAGGATAAGCA
>CM076570.1:1328289493-1328533112 GCA_034641835.2 Pinus albicaulis
AGAATGGAGAGGAAGTGTTTTGAACCATACCTATAGGCCATGATTTCCATGGTTTTGACCTTGTTGCAGCTTCCCCATCTCTTTGATATGCTACTTCCAAATTAGATAAGGAAGAGTGAGTATCTATGGGATGCTCCTTTTGGTAATGAGGGCAAAACACTTCATCAAATTCTTGATTTCTCTGAACCTGCAAAACATTCAATTGTGAATTTAGAGAGCTAATAAAATCATATTTAAAATTTCCAAATAAAACATTGATTTCAGCTCTTATGTCTCTTATTCTTGTAGTAAATTTGGAAAAGAAAGAAGAAACTTATCTAGAATTCTTACCAGCCTTAAAAATTCCTCTTGAATACCTTATGCACAACTCACAAACATCATCATATGATAACTAAAAAACATCACCTTTTCCTATCAGATTTAAGAGTTCTAAAAATTCATCTTTGATTCCTTTAAGAAGGAGTGTTTTCAAGATCTCTTTTTCCAAATGTTTATGCTTTGATTTTTGAAGGTTATATTGAAATCACTCTACATAGTCCTCCAAGCTTTCATCTTCCCCTTGTATCATACCGAAAATATCTTCATTGGATTTGCAGTAGTCTTGGTACTTCTTCAAGAATATGTTCTTCATGTCCTCCCATGTTTGGATGCAGTTCCCACCTAGGCTCATGAACCATCGGAGAGATGCTCCTTTTAGAGTAAGAGGAAACACTTTCAACCTTTGATCATTAGTACAATAATCATATCTTCTACAAACTATTTCAAACTCGAATAAGAATGTATCTGGATCTTCATTTGTCAAACCATGAAAATTTGGTAGAGATAATGGGGGAATTATGTGCATTTGTGTCACTCTTCCTAAATCTTTGATAGGGAATTCAAAAGTTGCAATGTGAGCCATTTCTTACCATAATAGAAGATGTTATTCATGTGTTTCTTTGAGGATCCTCTTTCAAATGTCCCTGTCAATTGGTTAGTGAAATGGGTGGTGCTTACATCACCACTCGAGTGGAATTACAAGATTTTTTCAAAAATTCTACCTCTAAAAATTCAAAAAAAAAAAAACGCAAGCATTCATTCCTACCTTAAGCTTTCACTTAATTCTGCTGTGAAGCGGGCCAGTGAACAAGTGTGTTCCTTTCTCGGTGCATAGGATCTTACCTTCCGTCTTTAATACCCAATTCTTCCCAAGCAGAAAAAATCAAATATGCATCACTCTTTCTAAATGGCATACACTCTCCCCGGCAACGGCGCCAAAATGTTGAAGTATAAAATGTGTCTTTTTAACGCGTATTTATCCTACATTAATTATCAATCCAGGTACAATTTTTTTATTTCAAGAGTGTACTTTGTCTGAGGCTGCAATTCAATCTAAGAGTAATTCCTTGTAATATGTAGTACAATGTTCTAAATACAAGAGTAAATGGATGCTTGGAAAAGAAATCTAATTACAATAACATGAACTCAAATGCTCTGAAATCCAATTACTCGCTCAGCAAACATCAATCAAGGATACATTAGCAATAACTCATTCCTCTAGAAATTGATGCAATTGAAATCAAACTGAAACAAGACAATCAATCTGGGAACGTGGAAGAAATAACCAGTATTCTCTACAATTGACAGTCCTACTTTAAAGCAATCAAAGGGAAATAGAAATTTAACTCAATCATTAATGATGCTAATGAAAGGAAACTAGGAAAGCTCTCAAAACTAAACTCTTTGCAATTAATCAACTGAAATGAACAACAGCTCTAGAATTGAATAGAAATGTAAATGAACAACAAACTGTAATCAAAGGAATTGAACATGAAATCTGCTCTTAATGGAATCGAATGGAAAATTATATTGAACAAAATCTCCAAATAAACAACGATCAAATGGAGCAACAAATGGAATGAAATAATAATGGAAATAGAACAACATGGCTACGTTAAGATATAACAGATAAATTATACAAAATTAAGATTCTTTTTAAATTAGAAAGGTACGACAACGCAATTCACCAATGTAACACGCCAATATCAAATAAGAAATGAACAATAAATTGATTAACTTGCAAACTGTAATAAAAAAAAATATGAACTATCTCACAACAATAATGGAAAGATAGAGATACAAACAACGGATCGATCCACCAGGGCTGAGCCCTCAACCACCGATGAAATGTTGCTGGGATTTACTCCAGAGCTAAGAAATTAAACGGTAATGAACTCTTGTATTAATCAAGAATAAACAACATTTACAGTAGTCACTCTATGATCACGAGAGTTAAGAAATTACATAGTTACAAAAAGAGAGTTTAATCATCAAATCCCTGTCAATACATAATACATGCTCTCCTTTTATAATCAGAAAGAGGAGAATGTAAATAGTAAATGTGATCCCTCATAACAATATTGGATTGTTCCCAACAATTTGATCAATAAGAAAATATATTTCCATCCATCTTTCAACAAGAGCAAGTCGAATTTGAATTTGCAGCTGAGATAATTTAGAGGACGGCCGCAACAGTAAATCTGAGAAAATTATGCTCAAAGAACCTTCTGTTTCTCTCACTACAAGCCGAATTTAGGCAAACCGTTCTTCACTAAAGCTAATTCAGTCCGTTCTGGACAAAACCTATGTTTTGGATTTTCCAGATTGTTCTCCATTTGCCCAGAATATCAACCGCAAAACTGTCACTTCTTATTCCAGCGAATTTCTGAGTTGGAATATTGGATGATGTGTTGGAGATCAAATCTGCAATTTAGCAAATATCTTGGAGACTAAAATGGTGAGTGTTGTTACAAAATATATTAATAAACCATCATTGATAAAATTATGCATAATAATCATCAATTTATTAAAAATAAAGGAGAAGAAATAATATTTATCCATAAGAGCATAAATAATTATAAAATGAATTTATATGATAAATTATGATAAATTACATGATAAAGAAGAATAAAAATGGATGAAATAAGTGTTAAAAAATGGTCGTATTCACAACCCAACATACATGCAAGCAAGCTCTATATTCTATTATCTATACTCTACTTATTAGATTGAAAAATGGCACCATTATTACATGATTTATTTGCTAGTGCATGCATGCATCTTTTATTTATAACCAATATGTTGTTACCCATTAAATATCTCTATAACAATTTCCAATACATCATCTATCTACTTGACCCCTTAGTTGTTTGCGTGGTGTGAAAACTATAGCATATATGAACATAGCACCCAATTATTTATCACATGTCGTTTTTGATATCCATCTAACCTTATGTTTTCCAGTTTGAAACTTTGAACCATATTCCAATTTCCCATAGAGATAGAGGGGAACTAAACAACCTGGGGCGTGGGAGATATCCTATACTTTGAAGTTTGTATGTATAATGAGTTATAATAATATAAAACATGAAAATACCCAACGTGTTGGATAATATAGCTAGTTGAGAAGCTCAAAATCCGATATGTGGCAGCCAATGTGTGAACAGTCTCGTAGCTTACCTTTGTTGTCAGCTGTCACCTCCAGAAGCTCGGACAGCAAACCGTGAATAGGAAGGCTCAGACTGGAAGTGACCTAATTCAAGGTTCAGTGGAGAGGGCTCGATGTAGTGATATACTTTAAGAAAATAGTACTGTGAAGCTCGGATAGTCAATAGTAAGGATTGAATCCCTGTCTTATAAACTCGTGAAGGTTCAAAAGCTCAGGCTATTAGCAAGTGAATAGGTATTTGTTGTAGCTTGGATTAGTAGCACAATTACCTGTGGAGAATACCCTGGACCAGTGAGAAAACATTTTTGGAGGGTCAGATTAGTAACTTACCTGTGGACTTGACCTTCCTTCAGAACCTAAAAGATCTCAAACCTTGAGAATTTTTGCCTTAGCCCAGGCTTGAGAACAGTTTCCTTAGCCTAGAATTGTAGTTTGCAGTGAAGAACAATAATATATTCATTGGCATGTGGAACACACACATGGAAGATAAAATGTCATTGTTATTTGGTTCATGATGTTGTGGCACTGAAGTAGAATGATGTGGCACACCTATGTGGTAGATGGTGTATCATCATGACATGGCTCATTGGTGATGTGGTGATGACATGGTGAAAACATTACACTAACGTGGAATTCACATGGAGAGGAAGTGCAAGGTGATGTGGAGCTGGGTATTAACATATTTTTATACTAGGATGTCAAGGAATTAATTCTGAGAAATTTGGAATATAGTATTTGGCATATCTCCCAATATTAATAGAACCCAAACGTTTTTAGTTGAAAAAATCATTGCACTCTATCAAATTTATCTTAGTATCATAGACTCGAGAATTATTATTGGCTAATATGGTTGTATCTGTATTCGAAACTACTACATTAGAATCTTTAGAATTAACTGTAGATCTAGTTTTCTGGCCTTTTCAAAGATGCTTTGAAGATGAAGATATAGAGGTCGCAAAAATTAAGTTTCTAGTTACGTTAGCCTCAGTTCTAGTTGAAGAGAGAGTTTGTATCCTAAGTGCTTGTGCAAATAGCCTCTAGGAAGCTCTTCTAGGAATGTGTGAATTTGAAGTAATTTTCATTGACGAAAGATTTTGAGGATGAACTCTTTGTGCCTTATTGAAAAAGGGTTGATCCACTTCATCCCTTGAATAATTTTACTCAGGTCTCAAATGAGATGTCAAGGAAGTGCTTCTACTATATAAATTCACCTGAATCTGAAACATGGTAGACATTATTGTTTGAAGGAATACCTATAAGAAAAAATTCCACATCCAAAAAAATTTTGCTTCCAATTTCACGTCTTGTTTTTAAGTCTGAAGCACCTTTAGAAGGACAATTTTCAAATGGAATCCCCAATGACTGGGCAAACATTCTCTCAGCAACTACTATAGGTTTGTATTCAAAAGTGGCTTTTATAGGCTGCAAAGACGCATTTGTAGCTTGTGATGAATCAATCAAGACTTTCTCTGTCATATTCTCATCTATAAAAGGAACCCTTGTGTTTGCATCTTTATATGTCATTTTATCATCTATACAGGGAACCTCCGATTTCAAGTTCCTGCTCATCGTTCTTTTAAATGTTGTTAAAAGTGACTGCCCCAATCTGACCTTTGCAGTCTCTGGTGTTGTGGCAACATCCTTTAATGTATCACCCGATTTTTTATGCTCCATTTTCAAATATATATATCGAACTTTTGTATCCAACACCTTATCCTTGATTTTTTGATCCGTGCATAAATCATCTACATTTAAGTATTTTCCATTTATTATTTTCATAGCTATAGCAAGTGTCTGTTCACAACTGTCCTTTACAGGTTGTGGTGCTACTCTTTTTATTTGTGATGCATGATTCAAGCATTTTTCTGTCATATTATCATCTGCACATTCAAACTCGGTATTTTTAACCACATCAGGCTTCTCAGAAGATGAATATACCCAGATCCTCTTTCCCCAAAGCATGAGCAATCATCTTGCGAGAAACTACTAGTATAGTTCTAGGGCTTGGCGCTAGATGCTCCTTTGGCTCGTCAACTTCTTCAGATGAACCAGGAGAGAATTCATTCCCATGCAGCCAAGTAAGCAGCTTCTCTCTATTCAAATGATATGGAAGGAAATTGGTTGGTTCTCTCTTTATGCTGCAAGTCTTGTAATGTGATCTTCTGCTTTATTAACTGACAAGTAGCTTGTGGAATTTGAGTATCAAAGCATCCATATGATACAGTCAATTCTTATGACCTTTTTTTTTAAATATTATATTCTTAGCATCAGCATTCTAATGCTAGCTTATCTGACAATTTTTTTTAAATGGTTTGTTTCTGTCAGTACTCCAATGTTAATTTTTTTTAAAAGTTGTTTGTGTCATTAGTATTGCCACCTTTTAGCACCATCACTCTAGCGATGTTTACTTTTTTTTTTTAAATTGTTTCGTTGGTCTTCCAACCATTTAGAACCGTCACTTTAGTGACATTTACTTTAAAAAAAAATTGGTTTTGATGGTCTTCTAACCTTTCAGTGTCGTCGCTCTAGAGACGTCTATTTAAAAAAAAAATTGTTTGTTCCATCAGTATTCTGACGTATAGTACCGTTGTTCTAGCGATGTTTGGAGGCATCGGACTAGTGACACTTGTGCCCGTTTGAAAAGAGACGATTCATGAAACATTGGAATTGAGACACCAATATAAAAAGTTGGAGATATCGTCGTGTTGTAACCTCTACAACACCCTCCAAAAATCCACCATCTAAAATTTTTGGGGCCCCCCTTAGCATCGAAAGGCTAAGTCAAAATCTAAAGTTCAAGTCGCTGAGTCGTAGAATAGATTTTTTTCCCTATTTGTGACCTCGCGACCCTGCGACCTATCAGGTCGCTAGGTCACCAAGTTTCAAGTATAATTCAAACCTCAAAATTGCGACCTAGTGACCTCGTGACCTCGCAACCACTCTGGTCACAAGGTCACGAGGTTAGGCCTCTCTTAAGCACGAGACATTTTCGACCTGCGACCCGGCAACCTCATTAATGGCCCACACACGACCTTTTTATAAATGGAAGGTCGCTAGGTCGCCCATTCACTCATGCGAAGAAGAAGGAAAATGCCTCGACAAGCATAGACTAGAATGCATTTTTTTCGAGTAAGTTTACATTTCCTCCTACTTTTTCCTTATTATGACTATTTGTTTTCCCCCCTTTACCTCACCAATACTCTTTAAAGCTTCATGCTTACCATAGGACCTTCAGTGAGCCACGACATGCTTATCATATAGATCTATTCTTTGCTCTCGGCTCATACATGTCCCCCATTCGAGGCCCGATTATTGACTATGTGACCTTGCGAACACCATCCCGGTCACGAGGTTATTTGAATCGCTAAGTCATATCTCATTTCGGGTTAAGCGGCCGGTGACCCGAGCGGCCGGTTGCCGGGTCGCTAAGTCGCATTTCCTTGCAAATTGATCAATCGGTGACCGGCTACCCGGTCGCCGACTCGGCTGCATCATATTTCCTATAGAACACACCCCTACACGACCCCGGCGGCCCAAAACACAGTCGCGAGGTCGTTAAGGTAAAATGAGTTTCCCATTTCTTTGGCCATAATTTATTTGAGATAGCCCTGTTATTATTAATATGAAGCCTTTCTTATCGTGGGATGATTTTCTGACAATACCACGTAATATTGAAGCAGAGCTAAGTTGCATATCCATCTCGTTAGCCTCGAGCGACATGGGTCCCCCAACAGTCCATAAGAGGAACAAAAGTACGGAGGTGGAAGTTGTGGAAGAAGAAGAGTTACAAGTTTCCCCTGCCCCCATGTATGGAGACTCAGTATGTACCTTTGGGCAGGGAGATAGCATGACCTGGTACCAAATATACCAGGAATTCACCAAACCCGATTTCACAAAAGACCTTCCCGATAGGTAGGTATATATACAGGTAGAATTATCCAAGTTTTATAAAGTATGAGCCCACCCGCCAGTATTCCCTTGCGCAGAGATTGTAGAATGGATCTTGCAGAGAGTCGATCCCGAGAACTGGGTTATATGGGATCACGCCGGGGATGCTATGGTTGCTATGAAGGGACAAGACACCAAGGTGTATTGCAGATTTCCTACCAGGGAGTAGACACTCAACAAATAATGGTGTAGCACCCATGCCATCCCCATACCAAAGATTTTGAAAGGATGGTGGGAAGAACAGATAATTTCTGGTTTAAAAAGGGATAAGAATATCTAATGCAGGGCCTCAGAACGACGTACAAACTTGTGGCCGCGATGCTGTGCAGATTTTATGGCCACCGAGATGTGACCAGTTTCAGTGGTTCATGGGTCTGTCTCATGTACGCCATCACAGTACACAACACCCGCTTTAATTGGGCCAATGTAATTGTGGTGGCCCTCAGATCTAACATCAACGCAGCGCTTGCCTTGGACGATGGTTTTGCATCTGAGTTCTACATGGCTTCGTACCTTTTAGGTGTAGTCCATGCAAGGTATGACTTTGATGGATGGGCGCACAACTGGGTAGTAGAGAAAAGCGACCCAATGCATCAGCATCTTAGGGTGTTTTGGGACTCCCAGTACAAGCAAGATATGGAGTCGATATCAGATATTTTTATCCCAGCCCTCTATCACATATTATTTGGTAAAGAGGCTCCTTGCATGTCATGGATGGAAATGGACACAATAACTCAAGTAGCCCATTGGTTCCCGGATACAGAATTTACTACTATCAGAGTGTTCGGGTCCCTGAAAGCCCCTCATGCACTGCCCAAGTTTGTGACAGACAAACTCCTGCTCCAAGAAACATGCTATCAGATGTCCAGAGGGTTCACCAAAGTACTGACCAATGGTAATAAAAAAGTTCTGGCCAACTCTATCACTCACCATCTGTGCCTATACAGTCAAAGATTTCAGAGAGGTGGAGGCAGAAACCAAGCAAATGAAAGGATTCTATTTTCCCACTTTGGTGCACCGGATGTATGACCCTAACAGGATCATCCCCGCACATTTCAAATGAGCCAAATTCAAGTGGAGAAATTAACACACTGACTGCCCCATTGAAGATAGAATTCAAAACCGGTAAAATAATAAAAGGGAGTATGCCCAAGATGAATCCATCGATCAAGAAGGTCAGGAAGGCCAAGACGACCAAACCTTAAAAGAAGGACCACAAACCACGGGGAAAGCTTCATCATCCAACAGAACAACTACAGAGACATCACCCGATCTTGTGGCCTAGCAATGAAAAAGAGAAGCTAAAACTTAGAAGGAGGCTGAAGAGAAGGCCAAAATAGACCAAGAAAAGAAGAGGAAGAGAGTAAAATATGACCCAAAATGGATGAAGAAAGAAGAAGCCCGCGAAAGGAAAGAGGAAGAGTTGAGGAAGAAAGAGGAAGAGCAGAGGAAGAAAGAAGAAGAGCGGAAAAGGAAAGAGGAGCAAGATAGGGCTAAAAGTGAACCCTAGTTAAAAGAAAGCCAAGATAAAGCGGAAGCTGAACGACTCATAAAGGAAGAGTAGGACAGACTGGTGGCTGAACAAAGGAGGAAGGAGGAAGAAGATAGGAGGGCAAAAGACAAGGAAACCAAAGAGGCAGAGGGCAGCAAGATGCCTCCTCTTGATACTGATATTGAGATGCTTCAAATGAGCCCTATGAGTACAGCTTGCGTTGCCCTCTTACAATTGGGCGTTGCTGTGGGACAAGATGAAGAAATATTTGATCTTACTAGGATCTCCTATGAACAATTCTCACATAGGATCTGACAAGAAAAGAGTAGATTCCTAGCGCGAGACTTCACTACACCTCTCACAGCTACCACCGGCAAGGATATCGTACTAGACACTCAGATGAATCTAGTAATGATCGTCTCAGCCAGCACAACATTTGCAGCTACCATGGAGGATAATGTTAGCAGGATGAGCTAAGAAATTGTGGCCTTACAGAACATGTTGCAGGCGTCAGAGTAGAAAACAGCCAAGGCAGAGTTGGAAAAGAAAGCATTGGAAGAAGAGGTACAACAGCCATAGGCTTGCAACACTTCCTCCAATGAAACAACACTGACCATCCAAGGAGAGGTTGTCACATTAGAGGTCAATATAAGGAAGGTGTAGAGAGAGATATTTTCTATAAAGCAAACAGTTGCACCACTGCTGAAGGCCTGAGCTAAGACAAAGAAGAAGAACGCCCAGCTTAAAGAGGCCTGCACTGCTTTAGATCACGTCATGGAATGTTCCAGTGCATACCCACAAGCTCCAGCTACTTTTCCGAAGAGCGACTGGATCAGTACTTTGAATGATATGGCTCAAATCCGAATCAGGGTACAATCTAAGGAAAAGATGGTCAAAGATATGGAGAAGGTGATGACCACATATGACCACTTGATCAGTGGCATAGAATCAATGGCTGAGTTACATCACATTCCTCCCCTCGGCCCTCCGAGTGAAGACAGGACTTGGCATCAAATCGATCAAGATGTCAAGACCTTCATGCAACCCATGGAGCAAGCAGCAGCTTCTTGAGATCTACAGGCATTGAGGGAAAATCTAGTTCAGTTTATTGTGACACCAGTGCGAATCTACACTAAGTTGGCTTCTTTGTCAAACTAGATTAGTATCAAAAGAGATACCCTAATTCCAAATTCACTTGAATTCGTACATATATTAAAAGAAGACACACCTCTGGCCACCCGGATTGTTGGAGATTATCAAGCCTGGTAGACCTACCTCCGAGACCAACTACAAGTGATCGTTCCTGACCTAGAAATCACTTAGCTCATAAAATGATCAAGGAATTACACAGGTTGCCAAATAAAGAAGGTTGCAGATCGTAGAATCCGTCCGGTCGCAGGTCACAGAATCCACCAGGTAGCAGGGCATCCCAATAGTGCAGAAGGCAGAAAGTCGGAAGCCCAAAGGGAAAGTTTTGTGTTATAAATACCTCCTTCAAGAAATTGTAAAGGACCTTTTTTTTGGGACTAAAAGAGATATAGAGCATTGTATAGAAGGACTACACATTTTTGAGTATGAATACAAGCATTTGTTAACTCCATTTTTGGATCTGATGTTGGTAAATGTGTGAACACTATGATTATTCTGTTTTCAGTTTCTAACATCATTTGGTTAATGAAACTGTGTTTCAAATGAAAACATTTATGCATTATATTTTCTAAACATGTGTTAATGGTGCTAAGTTTATTTCACTTTCTCAATGAATGTTAATAATTTTTCTTACTGACATTTATATTATCACCAAAACCATTTAAGAAAGTGAAGGGTATTCTCCCGTAAAGAATTGTTTCTTCCGTGGTTAGAACAACGTACAAGCATGACCCTAATGATATGTTGTTGACAACATTTCCTTTGGCCCCATACTTTATTATTCAGCTTGCTACCCATAGTGTTATATGTTCATTTAATTCATCAATCATTTGTCTTGTATCATCCGAATAAGCATGTGTCTGCAGGTTCATTGAGTCCTACTGAGACCCAAGGAAAGGAGAACTAAGCGGTAGCCTGATCCACACCCTGGACAGGATCCCTATTCCAAACGACTTAGAGTCTAGTTGTGACTTTTTACTTAGGAGATCCCCTGGTGTCTGCCAGACATAAATTCTCGTCAATAGAATTGGTGCTAGAAGGAGGGCCTATGGCAGCCTCCCAGCAAACGAGTAATATTCCATTACAAACTCCCCAAGGGGAGGTCATACACGATGACACTAGTCCTCCCCCATTACAAGATGCCCAAGGGGAGGAAGGAATTTATTATGAGGTTACCAAGTATCAGTTAAGAGTTCTGCGCCTTATTTCCCGTAACCTAATTAGATATTTGCAAGTCACTCCAGTGATGATTTTTCTAACCCATACTAGGACCCCTACAGCTAACCTCACTCACAATGGTGCCCTTGTAAATACCCTTCCCCAGTTGATAAATCTGATGGTTGAAGACCTCGTAACAGTAGTTGAGAATAATGAACCTATTATTGGGCCCCAAGGAGCAGAAGAGGAAGATCTGGACATGAATGGACCCCATGCTGACCCTCAGCCTGACCAAACCCGAGATGACAACAACCAAGTCCACCTTCCACCAGCGGGGGCGAGGGAAATAAAGGCCAAGGGAATATAGGTCCGGGAAACAAAGGTCATGGCCAAGGTCACCATACCGCCCACTGCCATCAAAACCAAAATAGAGCCACCATCTACAATTGGAGAAACCTTAGAAATATGGAAAACTGCGAGGGACATCAAGACGAACACTCCCACCATGAAGGAGAAGCATCTGCATCAGGTGTGGGAAGTGAATCTGAATCAGAAATAAAGCACCGCAAGCATACCAGGCGGGTACAACCACTTGCTTGGATGGCCCAATCTCCATTAGATCCCCTCGGCCCCCTTCATGACATGCCTAAACACCCTAAAAAACATGTTCCCAAGTTTGACCCTGAGAAAGGCATGTTGGCCGAAGACCACATAAGCAACTTCTACCTTTCACTGCAAATAATGAGAGTCCAAATAGATGATGTCACCTGACATATTTTTCCCCATACCCTTGAGAACAAAGCAACCACCTAGTATCGGTCTCTCCCAAGTGCTTCCATAACTTCATGGGATCAATTTTGTCGCACTTTCCTTCAGAAGTTTTCAGAGGACAAGACCCCCCTCCATGCTCCTCATGGAGTTGAGTACACTCAAGTGGCAAAATAAAGAGAAGGTCAGAGATTTTAATCAACTTTTTGCCACCATATTGAACAAATTCACCCCCAACTTGGCATTGGATGACTCCATCACCATAGACTACTACAAAAAGGCTCTTCCCAGAGACATCGTCGTATTCGTAAAGCACGAGGCTAGGGCTACCCTTGAAGCAAATTACGCCACTGCCCTTGCCATAGAAAAGAACATGCTTTCCATAGGGGTCATCGACCATGAAGGTTGAGACGATTACAAACTTGCCTCTAAGAGGAACCATTCTTCCACATTCAAAACTGGGGATAAGGACAAATATACTTTTCACTTCAAAGGTATAGCAAAGTCCCTTAAGTTATTAACCAATGAAGTCTCTGATCTAAAGAGAAAGGCATTGAACCCTCTACTAGCACCAAGATTCAAAAGCCTTTTTTTAGAAAGAATACCCCCACAATCAGTCGACCTCCATCAAACACAAATGTTGTTCTTAACGTGGAAGAAATTGGAAAAGATAATTTTTGTTCTTTCCACCAGGCCGCCCACTTCGAGAAGACATGCCCCCAATGGATTGGTAGCATGATTGCAGTAGTGAATCAGCTCTCAGATGATCAAACCCTATGGGAAACATGTGAAGATGATTCCTCAGACAACGAAGAAACCCTACCCCCAGATGAAGAACTAGGATCTACCGCCCTTGCATTTGATGTGATCTGCAGGGAAAGCACCCATACCATCACCAAAATTAACATGGCCGATGATCCTAAAGCCAAACCTGTGTGAAAATATGGCCTAAGAATAAAAGGAATGGTTCCTGAATAGTCCTTTGAAGAGAAGAGGAGGGCCTTCTTAAGGAAAATCTTACCCCAGGGAATTAGCACCAAGTTGCTATTCCTGAGAAGTCTGCTCCTAGCAACACCTGAAGAAGCCAAAAGAGAAAATTTCTAGTAGAGTCACCCAAAACCCCCACCGAGACTATTCCACACTCTGATTATAGTTAAAACATTGTTGAGGACATGAATAAAACTACAACCAACATCTCTCTTTATGAACTCACCCGCATTATCGACCAACGAGAACTTATTCTCAAAGCCTTCGCCAATGCCTCGACAACCAAACTCTTGAGCAACACATCTCCCTAAGCTAGTGCAAGCCTCCAATATATTGTGAATACTGTAAATGTGAACTCCAGGGGATCTACTCCCCCCTTTATCCTGTCTTTTGAAATCTTTAACTTTAACGTTCATAGCTTCCTAGTCGACACCAGTGCATCTACAAATGTCATGCCCCTGTCTGTCTGCAAGAAGTTCGAAATTCACCCGGAGAAAACTGAGGCTATGATTATTCAGCTCAATAGATTGCAAGTGCGTGTTACAGGTGAACTAAATAATGTCATCATACGCCTATATTTCAACTCCCGATTCCACCAGTGCATAGACATAGTAGTCATAGACATCCCTGAAGCCTACGGTCTCTTGTTGAGCAGGGACTGGTCCAGTAAGCTACAAGGGTACTTCGCTACCGATTGGTCTCACCTATGGCTTCCCTACAAGGGTCGAAATAACCAAATCAGAGTGGAGAGTGAACCTTGTATGAAACATACTATGACCGACTTGGGCGCTGCCAATGAACCTGTCAGTTTTTCCCAAGAAGAGCTCAACATGTGTTTCTTAGAGGCCATCTTTAGATGTTGCCATCCCCCTTAGTCCCCTGTAAACCCAGACGTCCAATCAAAGCTAATTCTCATCACTGAAGACCAAGCTGCACCCATCATAAGCCAAAATGAAATCTCTCCTCAGCACAAGGTTCCGAAGAAACTAGAAGACGATGTATGGACCTTGTATTATGACGGCTCCAAGATGCATGACAAAGCCGGTGCAGGCTGCATCTTAATGGACCCCCAAAAGGACAAGTTTTTGATCTCATGCTGGCTAGAATTTCAATGCACCAACAATACCGCCGAATATGAGGCCTCATTCCTCGGACTCAGAAAAGGATTGGACCTAAAGGTGAAATTCTTAAAGGCTATCAAATATTCTGAAATCATCATTCGCTAGGTATGCAATACCATCCACTACTTATCTCTGCACTTGATAGCTTACCAACAAGAGGTATGGTGTCTAATCTCTACTTTTGATGTGTTTGGTATTAAATATGTGCTTAGGATGCATAATGCAACAACTGATACTCTGGCTAACGCTGTTGCTAGGTTCACCCCTCTAAGGGATGGTTTTTCTATTGAAATAGTGTATAAACCATCTATGCCAGATAACATCACTAATTTACGCGTCTTTGATGATGACCAGTAGATAATTGAATTCATGCTGAACACCGAGGTGTTCAAAGATGTAGTGATAGAAGAATCGGACGATGATCAAGCCTTGTAGGAAGAACAAGAGAAATGCAAGGAAAATCCCATGCTCAAGGGAATAGTGTCGCATGGGAAATTTTTTGATCTGTGGAACCATTTCCACGGACCCCCCAACACTAAAGTATAGAGCTCCACTCTGGGGCATTGACAAGTAAACTTAGGGACACATAAGGACTCGAATTTCATCAACCTCGGGAAGGATTGTTCTGATCAAGAGAGCTAAGCTTTCACTGAACTATTCTAAAAATATCGAGACATGTTCGCTTGGAAATATGTTGAACTTCGTACTTATGACACTTGAATTATTCAGCATGTGATCCCTATGAAGGAAGGAGTGAAGCCTTTCTAGCAAAAGGTAAGAAAAGTGCACCCTACGCTGGAACCAATGATTCAGAAAGAACTTAAGAAGCTTTTGGATGTGTGCATAATCTTCAAAGTCTGACACTCCACTTGGGTATCAAATCTGGTTCCGGTACGAAACAAATCTGGTGAGATCCGTTTGTGTGTGGATTTCCGAAATATAAACAGAGCCTCAGACAAAGATAACTACCCAGTTCCCCTTATGGAACAAATACTGCAAACCGTATTCGGATCAGAGATGTTCTCCTTTTTGGATGGTTTCTCCGGGTATAACCAAGTACTGGTAGCTGAACTCGACCGATTAAAAACTATGTTCTGGATGAAATGGGAGACTTTCGCTTTTAGGCGCATACCCTTCAGATTGATAAATGTTGGGCCTACATTCCAACAGGCTATGGACATTGCTTTCCGAGGTCTAATAGGACAAAGTGTGGTAATATACTTGGATGACGTCACTGTTTTTTTAAAGCATAGAGGCGATCACTTATGTCACCTCAGGCAGATTTTTGAAAGATGCAGGAAGTATGGGATCTCACTCAACCCAAAGAAAAGTGTCTTCGCTGTGTCTGAGGGGAATTTGCTAGGTCATATCATAACCAGGAATGGTATAGTTGTAGATCCTGAATGAGTGAAGGTCATCGCCTAGATTCCACCTCCTAGTAGCAAAAGGGCCATGCAATCCTTCCTTGGGAAAATCAACTTTGTATGGAAATTCATTTCAGATTTTCCGCAAATAGTCAGGCCTTTGCGAGGGATGATTAAAGAGAATGAAAGTTTCAAATGGAATCCACCCGAGAAGGAAGCATTCAATAAAATCAAACAGGCCATTGCAGAAGCACCATCCCTCCAAATCCCAGACTTGAACAAAGGGTTCATCTTATATACCTTTTCCTCGGATTCATCACTCATGACTATCCTCAAACAAAAAGATGCTAACAACGATGAATGACCCATATCATTCATGAGTGCTGGTTTGCAGGGAACTGAACTAAATTGCCTCGAGATTAACAAGAAGGCTTACGCAGTATACAAAGCGGTCAAGAATTTCCGAGCATACATCTTGAAGAACCATGTCATAGTGTTCACCCCCCACCCAGCTATTCTCTCACTTTTCGTGTAGCAAGATCTGGGTGAAAGATGACGAAACTGGATGACATGTCTCCAAGAGTATGACCTAGAGTTCAAACTGGCACATACTATCAAAGGTCAAGGAATCTCCCAAATGGCTGCGGAGGCTGCAAATTCACGTGGGGGTGAAGAAGAATGCTGGGAGCAAGAAATCGACATGTATCAGATTGACCATGTGCCTCAGCAGGGAAACCTTTCCTGGTACTCTAACATTTTGAAATATTTAGCCCACGGTGTTATGTATCTTGTTTTAACTTCTCGGTAGAAATGCACAATGAGGGTGAAAGCTGCATCCTACCAGTTAGTACAAGGAAATTTTTAAGAAGCATTACAATGGAGTCCTACTACGCTGCCTGGAACACGATGAAGCACAAAGCGCCTTAACAAAACTACACGATGGAATAGGCGGAGGACATTATGTGGGTGATACCACTGCCCACAAAATCATGTGTGTTGGCTACTATTGGCCAACCCTCTTCAAGGATGCTCAAGCATATGTCCAGAAGTGTTTTCAATGTCAAAAATTCGTCAACCGAGAAACACAGCCAGCTGCTCCATTACAGTCGGTGGCAGTAGAGGAACCTTTTCAACAATGGGGGTTGGACATGATTGGAGAAATTTTACCGCACTCCTCCAAGAAACACCGGTATATCCTCACCGGTACCGACTATTTCACCAAGTGGGTTGAAGCGATACCACTACGCCAAATCAACGATGAAGAGGGAATAGAGTTTGTCACTCATTCTATCATGACCAAGTTTTGTGTTCCAACCTCCCTTGTTTTTGAAAATGCAACTTATTTTTCATCTTTTAAGTTGTGTGATTTTTCTTTGGAAAATGGTATTGTACTTAAACACTTTGCAGACTATTATCCCCAAGGGAATGGGTTATCTGAGTTGACTAATAAGAACCTTATCAACATCATCAAAAATACCCTGTTGTCCCACCAGCGAAACTGGCATAACACCCTCCATAATGCCCTTTGGATTGATTAGGTCACACCCAAATCTTCACTCGGCACCTCCCCATTTTTTCTTGTATATGGAAAAGAGGCCATCCTTCCTCCCCACCTATCTCTCTGAGTCCTCTAGTTGTCCCAAGAGACCCATGGCACCCCATGCCCCACCCTGCAAGCTTGTATCGACACATTATTGAAATTGGAGGAGGAAAGGTAAACAACTTGGGAAAAATTCGCCATCCACCAAAGTTGGATTAAGAGATGGTTTGATAAAATGTTTGCCGGGAATAAAATTTTCAAAGTAGGAGACTTGGTTCTTAAATGGGATAAATCTCACAAGGAGAAAGGGAAACATTCCAAATTCCATGCCCTTTGGACAGGTCCATTTTAGATTAAAGAGAAGCTAGGTTCCCATGCTTTTATATTGCAAAATCTAGAGGGGAGAATCGAGGTCCTCCCGTCCCTACGAAGGCTGTCACCATACCTATACCCTATTTTTTGTTTTCTATTTAGTTTTTGGTTTCTCATTTCCCGCAATAAAGAGCGCTTATTCAATCAGTGCCTTAGTGTAGGTGTCCTTATAAGAACTTCAAAAGGCAGAAGGCATTGTAGAAGTCACACAATTGGCATGTTGCGCTAGGATATGTGCGGATGAAAAGTCTTTCCTGAAAATCACAAAAGGTGGTAGGATCTTCTTTTTTATTGACACCCAAAGGTAAAACATGACCGAGTCCGGGCTACTAAGCACAGATAGCTCACCTAGCAAGCTTGAAAGGGTGTCTGTGAAGAGAAAGTTAGTTAAAGCGGCAACTAGACTGAAAGGGAACAGGGCTAAATTTTGGTGATACAAGGATATCCAGGAAAACCTAAAGTCCTCATACAGACTAGGATCAACCTCTCTTGCAAGTAAAATAAGTCTAGATCCCTCATCTACCCAGGCAAATTGCCTCTCTCAAATAAGTTCCCTGAGAAAATCTAAATAAGTGCCTTAAGCACATTTAAAATAAGTGTATTAGCACTCCAACGAAGGGTAAAGGATTGAGAAAGGCTTCCTATGTAGAGAGGTGATGCGGTGACTCCATCGGGGTACTGACTAGGCTCGTTGGTAGTGGAGCAACATCCATGAATCCTAGGCAGTGACTCCACCGCGACCGCGAGGTTTGCAGGCTGTGGAGCAATACAATGAGGAAGAAATAACTATACGGCATCCTGGAAATCCCTGAAGTGCTCCAACCCTTTCTGTCTGGAATACAGAATTAAAAGCTCAGTCAACCAACACCTAAATAGACAAGCAGGAAAAGCAACCTTGTAAGGTACAAAAGGAAAAAATCATGGAAACCTAAGGGTGAAAGGAACAGCCTGATAAGGCCCCCTTCCTCCCCCCACAAAGATAAATCATCAGTAGAGATTCTAGACCCTACCAGTGAATTGCCATTTGTTGTAACCTCTACAACACCCTCCAAAAATCCACCATCTAAAATTTTTGGGGCCCCCCTGAGCATCAAAAGGCTAAGTCAAAATCCAAAGTTCAAGTAACTGAGTCACAAAATAGGTATTTTTCCCTATTTGTGACCTAGCAACCCTGCGACCTATCAGGTCGCTAGGTCGCCAAGTTGCAAGTATAATTCAAACCTCAAAATTGTGACCTAGCGACCTTGCGACCCTGTAACCCTCCAGGTTGCAACGTCGCGAGGTCACGCCTCTCTTAAGCATGGGACATTTGCAACCCAACGACATCATTAATTGCTCGGACGTGCAACCTATTTATAAATAGGAAGGTCACCAGGTCAAATTTCACTCACACAAAGAAGAATGAAAATGCCTCTGACAAGTCTAACTGGAACGCGTTTTTTTAGGTAAGTTGTAGTTTCCTCCTGCTTTTACCTCATTATGACTGCCTGTTTTTCACCCTTTACCTCACCAATACTCTTTAAAGCTTCATGCTAACCATAGGATTTCTTCCCATGAGCCCTAGCATGCTTATTATCCAAATCTATTCTTTCTGCTCTCATCTCATCCATGTCCCCCATCTGAGGCCCAGTGTGACTTTGCAACCTCGAGACCATGTGACCTAGTCGTAGGTTGCTGAGTCGCTAATTCACATCTCATATCAAGTTAAGTGACCAAGCGACCCAGCGACTCGGTCGCCAGGTCACCAAGTCGCATTTCCTTGCGAATTGATCAATCAGCGACCCAACGACCCAACGACCTGGTCGACAGGTCGCTCCATCGCATTTCCTACAGAATGCACACTTGTGTGACCTAGCGACACAACGACCTGGTCGCAAGGTCTCTAGGTCGTAGGTTTTCCCATTTCTTTGGCCATAATTTATTTGAGATAGCCCTGTTATTATTAATATGAAGCCTTTCTTATCGTGGGATGATTTTCTGACAATACCACGTAATATTGAAGCAGAGCTAAGTTGCATATCCATCTCGTTAGCCTCGAGCGACATGGGTCCCCCAACAGTCCATAAGAGGAACAAAAGTCCGGAGGTGGAAGTTGTGGAAGAAGAAGAGTTACAAGTTTCCCCTACCCCCATATATGGAGACTCAGTATGTACCTTTGGCTGGGGAGACAGCATGACCTAGTACCAAATATACAAGGAATTCACCAAACCTGATTTCCCAGAAGACCTTCCAGATAGGTAGGTATATATACAGGTAAAACGATCCAAGTTGCATTATGCAGGAGCCCACCCACCAGTATTCCTTTGTTCAAATATTGTAGAATGGATCTTGCAGAAAGTCGATCTCAAGAACTAGGCTATATGGGATCATGTTGGGGATGATGTGGCTACTCTGAAGGGACAAGACACTGAGGTGTATTACATATTTCTTGCCAGGGAGTAGACACTCAACAAAAAAGGGTGTACCACCCATGCCGTTCCCATACTCGCAATTTTGAAAGGATGGTGGGAAGAACCAGAGAATTTCCGAGTTAAAAAGGGCCAAGAATATCTCACGGAAGGCCTCAGAATGACATAACAACTTGTGTCCATGATGTTGTGTAGATTGTATGTTTGCCTTGATACGACCGATTTCGATGGTACATGGGTCTGCTCTCATGTACACCTCAGATCTAACATCAATGTAGCACTTGCCCCTGACGACGGTTTCCCATCTGAGTTTTACATGGCTTCGTACCTTTTAGATGTAGTCTGTGCAAGGTGTAGCTTCGACGGATGGGCACACAACTGGGTAGCAAAGGAAAGCGGCCCAATTCATAAGCATCTTAGGGTGTTTTGGGACTCCCGGTACAAGTAGGATATGGAGTCAATATCATATATTTTTATCCCAGCCCTCTATCACAGATTATTTGGAATGGATGCTCCTTGCATGTCTTGGCAGGAAATGGAAACAATAATGTAGGTAGCCCATTGGTTCCCAGATGCAAAATTTACTACTATCAGAGTGTTTGGGTCCCTCAAAGCCCCTCACGCACTGCCCAACTTTGCAACAGACAAACTCCTGCTCCAGGAAATATGCTATCAAATGTTCGGGGGGTTCACCAAAGTACTGACCAAAGGAAAGAAAAAGCCATGGCCAACTCTACCACTCACCATCGGTGCCTATACAGTCAAAGATTTCAGAGAGGTAGAGGCAGAAACCGAGCAGATGAGAGGATTCCATTTTCCCACTTTGGTGCACCAGACGTACGACCCTAACAGGATCATCCCCGTACATTGCAAATGAGCCAAATTCAGATGGAGCTATCAACACATTGACTGCTCTACTGAAGACAAAATCTGAAAATGGTATAATAAAGATAGGAAGTATGTCCCAGATGAATCCTTCAATCAAGAAGGTTAGGAAGGCCAAGACAAGCAGACCTTAGAAGAAAGAACACAGACCACGGGGGGAGCTTCGTCATCCAAGGGAACAACTATGGAGATGGCACCTAATCTCATGGCCAAGCAATGAGAAAGAGAGGCTAAAGCTCAGAAGGAGGCTGAAGAAAAGGCTAAGGAAGAACAAGAAAGGAAGGGGAAGCAAGTAAAAGATGACCCAAAAGGGACGAAGAAAGAAGAAACTCGCAAAATGAATGAGGAAGAGCAGAGGAAGAAAGAAGAAGAGTGGAAAAGGATAGAGGAGCAAGACAGGGCTGAAAGCGAACACCGGTTAAAAGAAAGCCAGGATAAAGCGGAAGCCGAACGACTCTTAAAGGAAGAATAGGACAGACTGACGGCTGAACAAGCAAGGAAGGAGGAAGAAGAATATAGGAGGGCAAAAGACAAGGAAAATGAAGAGGTAGAGGGCAGCAAGACACCTCCTCCTGATACCGATATCAAGATGCTTCAAACGAGCCTTGTGAATACACCTCAGGTTTCCCTCTCGAAATTGGGCGGTGCTATGGGACAAGATGAAGAAGTATTTGATCTTACCATGATCTCCTATGACCAATTCTCACACAAGATCCGGAAAGAAAAGAGGAGATTCCTAACGCGAGACCACACTACACCTCTCACAGCGACCACCGGTAAGGATATCGTACTAGACACTCAGAAGAAACCAATAATGATTGCCTCAGTCAACACAACATTTGTAGCTACCATGGAGGATAATTTTAGCAGGATGAGAAAAGAAATTCTGGCCTTACATAACATACTATAGGTGTCAGAGTAGAAAATAGCCAAGGCAGAGTAGGAAAAGAAAGCATTGGAAGAAGAGGTACAGCAACTGCAGGCTCGCAGAACTTCCTCCAATGCAACAACACTGACCATCAAAGGAGAGGTTGTCACATTAGAGGTCACTATAAGGAAGGTGTACAAAGAGATGTTTTCTATAAAGAAAACTGTTGCACCACTGCTAAAGGCCCAGGTTGAAACAAAGAAGAAGAACGTCCAGCTTAAAGACGCCTGCATTGCTCTAGATCATGTCCTGAAATGGTCCAATGCATACCCACAAGCTCCAACTACCTTGCCGAAGAGGGGCTGGATTAGTACCTAGAATGATAAGGCTCAGATCTGAATCAGGGTACAATCTAAGGAAAAGCTGGTCAAATTTCTGGAGAAGGTGATCACCACATATGATCAGTTGATCAGTGGCATAGAATCAATGGCTGAGTTACATCACATTCCTCCCCTCGGCCCTCTGAGTGAAGACAGGACTTGGTAGAAAATCAATAAAGATATCAAAGCCTTCATGCAACCCATCGAGCAAGAAGCAGCTTCCCGAGATCTACAGGAATCGAGGGAAAATCTAGTCTGGTTTATTGTGACACCAGTGTGAATCTACACTAAGTTGGCTTCTTTTTCAAACCAGATTAGTATCAAAATAGATACCTTGATTCCAGACGCACTCAAATGCATAGACAGATTAAAATAAGACACACCTCTGGTCACCCCAATCGCTACAAAATATCAAGCGTGGTAGACCTACCTCCAAGACTAGCTACAAGTGATCGTTCCTGACCTAGAAATAACTCAGCTCATAAAATGATCAAGGAATTACACAGGTCACAGAATAAAGAAGGTCGCAGATCACAGAATCCATCAGGTCGTAGGTCGCAGAATCCACCAGGTCACTGGGCAGCCCAACGATCTGGAAGGCAAAAAGTCAGAAGCCCAAAGGGCAAGTTTTTAGTTATAAATACCTCCTTCGAGAAATTGTAAAGGACCTTTTTTTTTGGGACTCAAAGAGATATAGAGCATTGTATAGAGGGACTACACATTTTTTAGTATGAATACAAGCATTTGTTAACTCCATTTTTGGATCTGATGTTGGTAAATGTGTGAACACTATGAGTATTTTTTTTTCAGCTTCTAACATCTTTTGGTTAATGAAACTGTGTTTCCAATGACATCATTTATGCATTATGGTTTTCTAAACATGTGTTAATGGTTCTAAGTTTATTTCTATTTCTCAATGAATGTTAATAACTTTGTTTACTGACATTTATATTATCACCAAAACCATTTAAGGAAGTGAAGGGTATTCTACCATAAATAATTGTTTCTTTTGTGGTTAGAACAACGTACAAGCATGACCCTAATGATATGATGTTAACAACATTTCCTTTGGCCCAATGCTTTATCATTCAACTTTCTACCCATAGTGTTATGTGTTCATTTAATTCATTAATCATGTGTCTTGTATCAACTGAATAAGCATGTGTCCGCAGGTTCATTGGGTCCTACTGAAACCCAAGGAAAGGAGAACTAAGTGGCAGCCGGACCCACACCCTGGACGAGATCCCTATTCCAAACGGTTTAGAGTCTAGTTGGGACTTTTTACCGGCGAGATCCCCTCCTATTGGCCAGATAGAAATTCTCGTCAACACGTCGCTATATTGACGTGGAAATGTGACGATTCATGAAATGTTGGAATTGTGACACCAATATAAAAAATTCAGAGATATTGTTGCTATATCGACGTTTAAGTCAAGTGTCGGAAGTCCAATGTTAGGAGAAACCATGTTTTGATGCACCTCAAAATGTCGCTCTTGGGATGCCTATGTGTCATAAGAGCGAAATTTTGGCCATCGTAATTTGGGCCAAATGTGCTAATGTGTTATCCAAAATTGGCTACAAACGTACTTATTAAATTATTAAAACTTTGTAGACGAATAAAGTATTTTAAGAATTTAACAACAAAATATATCCCTTAAATCCTTTTCAATATCCAAAATATATACACTCCTTTTTCTATGTTTTGATAACCTTCCTCTTGTTAAAGGGTATATAAGGGTATATTATCCACGCTTAGTAACGAAAAAATACAAAATGAATAACATATGATTTACTCCTTTCTAATCCTACCAAATAAGGAAGTCTTTTTTGTTTTTTTTTTTAAATTTCTATTTGAAATTTAGGATGTGATTTTAATAGCTTCATCCCATAGCCTAGATGGTAAAAATATAGCATGAAGAATGAAATTCACCTTCTCTTTTAGTATTTTATTTTTCCTGTTTATAATTTCATTTATTATGTAGTATAATGAACTATATTTTTCATCTTTATGCTATTTCGAAATAATATAGTTGTTCCTCAAAAGATGATGATGATATATTCTAATGAATAAAATAGGAATGGCTTCATGTAACAACTCGAACTCACCCATTTTTTTTCTTTTTATTGTAATTTTGGTCATGATCAATGTCGTTTCCGACATATTCGTCATTGGAATTTTTCACTAACAATACAATTTGAAAATTTGTTTTCCTCCCTCAACTCTTTCTTATCATTTACTCAACTTAATTTATAAGACACATTCCTTACCACGAATTTTTTTAATATCTGTATTCCATTTATTTATAAAAGTAATCCTCTTCCTATGAATTTGTATACGTAGTTTCCCTATGTAATTTTCACATATCTATAACTTACTTTTGTTGTTTCCTATTCCTAGAAATGTCATAACTTGCCTTAGTTATAACCTTGGAATATACTTTCATATTGGATATAATAAAGTATATTTTGTCCTTTAAAATCTCCTAATTCTTATTATTATTAAAATAATTATTATTTCTCCATCCCATAAATTTCTTAACCCTCTCGAAATGTTATTACCCATTAAAATTCAATGTATTTAAATCTCATATTACACTACATGTACATTCCCACTATATATTGTTAAGATTTGGTAACATAATAATTTACGTTTTTTAAAATCCTTACCTCACGATTTATATAGATACTAAGAACCTATATGTCTTAACGTACACTATATGCCATTACCCATAATGCACACATATTAATCCATTCATAATATGTAATGTAACCGCCCATTAAACATTTATGAAAACTATGGAACCTTTCCATGTCATTAATTCAAATTTACATACTTGATATTTCATTAAATTTTTGTGGTATCACATTTATGATTCGCATTGGGAACGAGGTAATGGTACTCATTTGTATTAACTACTTATAGTTTCGTTTACACAACCCCATTAATGCAAGTACATTCCTTCGTGATTAGCACATGGGCTCCATATGGTCGATGGACACCTGTAGGGTCGATCTCACCTTACACTGATGGTTGTGATCAACTCGAAATGTATTCATGCGTTGAATGACTAGGATTTCATTTCACATTTTCATTTGTTTTTTCTTTTGGTCGACTCTCCTTTGGAGCGAACAGAGCACTGGAACCCTTTTACAACGTTCCTACCATGATTTTTTATAAAATTAGTGAGAATAATACTCTTATTTCCATCTCCATTCTTAATATCTTTTGTATAACTTATTAGACTGTCGAATTGAAGATTATGTTTCATGATTCATCATACTAATTTTGTCATTAAGGTAAGCAAAACATCGTTTATCTTTTCCTTATATTTATCGTTAACCTACGTTTACTTTTCTACATCTGTCTTAACGTATTTTACCTATGAATAAAATCTCAGTCCCATTCTATCTTTTTAATGTTAGATTAAACTTATCGGTTGTAGGGTTTACATTGCAATGGACACCTGTCAAATTTCCCTTCATTTCCAAAGTATTTCTAACAACTAGATGACGAGGAAATTACCTTCCTCTTTATGCACTTTCCCATAATTTTAATTGTGTTAAGTCTACTACATGGTTTCAACGCTATGACGATATTTCAGTCTTCATTTGTCCTAGGTAATTTTCTTAAAATAATCATTTCCTCCATTTCATATAAATTATTTTTGAATTTTGATTTTGTAATTTTCTTACAGGATCTTTAGTTTTCCTATGAATTTCCAATTCGTATGGGTTGTAATGCATTTCCAAAATGAATCGATTCGAACCATATGTATTCATTACTATATTTTGAATATTACATACAATTTGTTGTTATTCTCGAATAGGGATTTTTCCCTAAATTTTTCTTCATTCTCGAATACCGTCGTATGTTTGTTACGACTTTTCCATCAATGTTTAAAGGAATATGAAGTCCCCAAGTTTCAATTCCTCTTATATAGATTATTATTTATGTAAATAATTTCCTTCAGGGTATTTGAATTTGATTTCTTTTTCAATTTTATAAAATTTTATTCTCCCAAGGAAATTATTCTGCTATTCTATAAAATTGATATATATAATAGCATGATATATTTACAGCTTTCACTGTAATTAAAATTATATTCCTCTCTCTATATATATATATATATTATTTTATTTGAGAGTGAGAGTCCTATCATATGAGAATACCTCTTCTGTGTACTCCACCAGAGAATGCTTTTCCCTCTGCATTGGCAAGAAATATTTTCTTTTCATATTACTAAACTCATACTTGGACATTCGAATTTATTTCATATTTCGTAATATATATTAGAATTGGTGGTTTGAAAGAGGTACAGGTTGTGTTTTCTCTATAATAGCATTCTTTAATATTTTATTTGGAATTTATAATTCCGTTGGTTTCCAAAATTATTTTATAATTTATAATTTCTACTTTAACTCCTCTATTTAAAAGAGAGTTAAAGAAGTTTAGCATGTTTCTATATAACTATACATAATATTAAATTATTTTACTTAGCTACAATTTAACCATATATAATAGTATTTTAACTATTATAATATTGAAAATTTTCTGAATTGCAATTATATCTCAGATTTCTATTTTTAAATCCTATTACTCTACTAAATTTTTAACTAAATTTATAATTATTTTCTTATGGAAAAAAATTATGGAAAACCCTTTTTCCACATTTTTATAGACTTCTACACCTATATCAATTTCGGATGTACTTCAACATGCCTATACCGTCAAGTCCGTATATAATTTTTTACTTTTTTCATTAATTTACAGTAACTGATTTATTCTGTTCTATTTTATATTCTTGTGCTAAATTTCTGTTTATGATATGTACAGGAAGAACTTCCACCTTCAGGGAAATCTTACAGGTACTATCATTATTACCTGTACACCTTCTATGTTTTTCCTTTTTTCTTTTCATCAACATATTTTTCTAACTATGCTCTATATGTTTTATTGCAGGGTTTTTCTATTTAATTTAGTCTCTGCTACCATTCTTTGCGATCAACTGTTAGAAGCTTTGACGATTAATTCCACTTCTTTCAGGTTGTTCAATCCGAAAATGGGAGTCTCCACCATCATTCTATCCAATTTACAAAATCCATCCTCATACTTTGTACTTGAATTTTGATGGATAACCCAAATAAATTTGTAATTAAACACTTATATATAATTTTCATTTTTGAATGGTTTGTAAACTGGTTTTTATCCTCATCTCCACTAGAGGATTTTTATAAGAAGAATTGCTACAAGTAACTCAAAATTTTAATACATTTTTATTCATTACATGTTTATAACTGTGTCACTAAATATTATTGTGCCTAGAATATAAGATGATTTCTATATGACAACAGTCTATAATTCTATTTAGAATTTAATCTGAATTGTATGTTCATCATCCATATATGTATTTATATTCATGATGTGTATCTAAACTATATTATGTTTAGATTTTCAATTTTGTTTCATGTTTTTTTCCTATTAATATAGCTGAGTTGTACTTTTTTTCATAGTGCATATACTGAAATTGTTCAATGAAAATTTAGATATTTAGATGGACTTAAACAACAAATTTTGACACTTACTGAGGGTTTAGAGATTCTGTCTGTATGTCCCTAAATTAAATTTACTCTATGTATCAATACATAAAGGTTAACTGTACTCCTCTATAGTTGAATTCTCTTAAATACATATGACGCTTATATTTTTTGAACTAACCACAGTATATTACACATAATCTATAAAATTTGATCTACAAAACTTCAAAATAGAATTTATAAAAATATTATTTTTTTCTAAATTCCACCTCGGAATTAGATATATATTAACAAAAATATAAAACATAAAACTTCATAGAATGTGCACACCAATCTGGTAAATACTATTTGCCTCCCAACCTTGAGCTTATTCCACAAATCTCTCCCGAGAAGAGACCAATTTCTTCTAAGTGTAGACAACCCCATGTCTCACTATGAATAGTTTATTTGAGGTTGCTTTCCCTCGTCTTGTTTCCATAACTACGTTAAGTTAATTAGTCATGTTGTTTCCCTTAGCCTAGGATTTACCTTTTTTTCCCACAAAAGCTTTTTTAAAACTAGTTTTTCCTCTTTCTAGTTTTAATCTCACCTCTTCTAAGTAACTTTCCATTTTACTGAGTCTTTTATTACATTATTTTCTCGCATATAATTATTTTATTTTATTTTATTTCTCTCCAAGGATTTTTGAAGAATTTTGGGAAATTCATAGGATTCTATTCCATCCTCATGGATTTGTAATTATGGTATCATTTTTACTCCAGTATTTACACAATAATAACATTTCACATTCGTTTCTTTATTTCCAAAATAATATGTCCACATAGATTTTTCCCTTAGGTCCACTTTACCTTTAGGATTCTTAAGTGTCTATAAAATCCGAAAAATAGGGATATTACATATTCCCTGTCTAAAACAAAACATCATCATCGGTGTTGCAATTATTTATGTTTATTCCTTAAATAGTGATGGATATTTTTCTTTCATCTCATATTTTCACTCTCAAGTAGTTACCTCAGGTGTAAAGTTCCTCCACTTCAATTTCAGCCAAGCTACTGTTCTATTCCGGAGCACGATTTCTTCTTGCTCCAGTATATGAAGTGGCTCTGGAATAAATTCAAAAAGAGAGATCAATGCCTTAGAATTCAACCACTTTGAGGGGGAAACCTCCTTTACATTAAAAAAAATGAACAATTATTGGATGATACAAATGAAAAAACCTCCTTCTATATATAGGATTCCATGGAGTCAAAATATAATCCTAGCCAACCTAACAATAATAATGTAAGGTCACAATTATAACAATATTGGGGTTACAAGGGTAAAACAATAACAATAAGGGGGTGGCACTAACAACAACAAGGGTATATACTAGTAATATAGGGACCTAACATGCCTCTCTCATTCAAAAAAGTGTTGTCCTCAATGCTTGAGTAGTTTTGGATGCTTCTGTATAAAATTCTCATCCTCCCATGTAGAATCTTCAGTGGGTAAGTTCTTCCACTTGATTGGATACTATAAAATTGATCAATTTCGTAACTGTCGAGTTCTTGTTTCTGTGATTGCTTCAGGTTGCAATATGATTTTTCCTTCCTCATCAAGTTCTTGAAATATTGTTTGAACTAGAAGTTTGTCACCTATAACATTCTTTAAGCTTTAAACGTGGAAAAATGGATTCACTCGTAAAGATGAATGAAGCTCCAATTTGTATGCCATAGTACCAACATTTTGCAACACCTTATAGGGAGCATATTACTTTGGCGATAATTTAGTATCCTTATTATCTTGCTTGAGGGACATTTTTTTGTATGGTTGTAGCTGTAAAAATACCTATTTTCCTACATCAAAACTTCTCTCGCTGCGATGTTGATCTACCTTTTGTTTCATTCGTTTTGTGCCAAATTTAGGTTATCCTTTAAGAGTTTGAGAACTTCTTGTTGATACTCGATGTGATCTTCCACTGCTTGAACCTTAAAATTGTCTCCTAAAGATTATGTGATGGATGGTGGATGATATCCATAAAGTTCCATAAATGGGGTAATTTTTGTTGCAATATGGAAGGAAGTGTTATACCACCATTTAGTGAGAGGTAACCACTTCACCCATTTTGTTTTCTTATTAGATACAAAACAACGAAGATATCCTTCCAAACATTTATTCACTATCTCATTTTTACCATCAGATTGAGAATGATAAGATGATTTATGAGCTAGTTGAGTACCCAAACAGGAAAATAATTTCGTCCAAAAATTTCCAGTAAAAATGGGATATCTATCACTTACAATAATCTTTGGGTTTCCTTGTAAATTTTTAATTGTTTCCATAAATTCAATAGCAAATGTACTTGATTTAAATGAATGAGATAATGCACAAAAGTGTGCAGAATTGGTAAGTCTATCAACTACCACCATGATGACACTATTTCCTTTGAACATAGGTAAACCTGTGATAAAATCCATTGAAATATCCTCCCAACATTGACTTGGAATGGATAAAGCTTGTAGAAGACTCGAGGTCTTAATTATCTCAACTTTATTTTTTTGGAAAACCAAACATTCCGCCAAAAAATTTTGAGTATCAGATTTAATGCCATCCAAAAAAAATATTTCTTCACCCTGTGGTAAGTTTTTAAAAATCCTGACTGTCCTCCTAGAGGAGAAGTGTCCAATTCCAAAATAATATTTTTTTTTAGTTTGGAATTATTATAAATATATAAGTGATATTTGTACCATAAGGAATCATTTTTCCAACTAAATTTATTATATGTACTAGGATCTTGCTGCAACTTTTGAATGAGTGTCCACACTTCTTCGTCCTTCTTCCATTCATCCGTTGCTTTGTTTATCCAATTTGGTTGGACAATAGAAATGGAAAAAGGTAATGTTTCTGCCTCTTCATCCTTTCTTAAGAATGCATCTGCAACAACATTTAGCTTCCCTTTTTTGTAGATGATTTCAAAATAATAACCCAACATCTTTGTGACCCATTTTTTCTACTTTTATAAAGATATTCTTTGCTCCAAAAAGTGTTAAAGACTATCATGATCAGTTTTTACTTTGAATTTTATTCCCATTAGGTAGCATCACAATTTCTTTAGTGCATGTAGTATTGCCAACATTTCCTTCTCATAAATAGATTTATCTAAATACTTTCCTTTGATTGGACAACTTTCAAAAGAAATGGGTCTTCCTTCTTGCATTAAAACAACACCAATTCCATTTCCTGAGGCATCACATTCCACAATAAAGGTTTTTGTGAAGTCTAGCGTAGCTAATACTGGTGCTAGGCACATTTCCTCTTTAAGATGTTCGAAGGCCATAGTTGCTTCAGGAGTCCATGAAAATGCGTCTTTCTTCAATAATGTTGTTAGAGGAGATGCTATTCTCCAATCATTCTTAAAAACTTGCGATAATACCCTGTTAACCTAAGAAATCGTCACAAATTCTTTATGGTTGTGGGGACTTTCCATTCCTTAATGGATTTCATTTTGTTAGGGTATACCTTAACACCCTCATGAGATACAATATGACCCAGATATTCCACCTCTTATACTCCAAAGAAACATTTGGATTTTTTTGCATATAATTATTTCTCCTCCAATAGTTTGAGCCCCTTATCAACATGTTGAACATGATCCTTCTAAGACCTGTTGTAGATTATTATATCATAAAAAAAATACTAGCAAAGATTTTCTAAGGAAGGGTTTGAAAATGGAATTCATAAACCCTTGAAATTTAAAAGGTGCATTGGTAAGGTGAAAAGGCATGACCAAAAATTCATAATAACCCTCATGAGCTTGAAATGTTGTATTCAAAATATTTTCAGTCTTCATTCTAATTTGATGATATCTTGAAAAAAGATCCAACTTGGTAAAATAAATTGCTCCATGTAATTCATCCAATAATTAATCAATTACAGGAATGGGAAATTTATCTTTAATAGTGAGCTTATTGAGCTTCCTATAATCTAGACACATTCACCATGATGCATCCTAATTTTGTACCAATACTACTGGAGCACAGAAAGAACTTTGACTAGGCTCGGTTATACCAGCCTCTAACATTTCTACAATCATACATTCAATTTTGCTCTTTTGGACATAAGGATATCTGTAAGGATATCTGATGTTGGGAGGAACACTTCTTGGAATCAAATGAATAACATGATCATGATCATGAATAGGTGGGAGCCCTTTGGGATTTCAAACAACTTGTAATTATTTTCGAATAATTTTTTGATATATGGGTAAATAGATGATTTTGATGTTGGAACTTCTAATGAGCATAATTGTGAAATTACGCTTAATTGTTATTTATTCCAAATATTTGTCATGACATTAGAGATTATTATCTTTCCCGAATTCCATGCGATACCCTGTAATTCGACTTCCTTTCCTTCTAAAAAAAAAATCAAGAAAAATTCTCAAAAATTAAAAGCTACCTTTCCTAAAGATTAGAACCATTGTACTCCTAGTACAACACCAACACCTCCCATTGGAATGGAAAGCATTGGAATATTTAGTACATATTCCCCCATGGTTAGCTTGATATTATGGCATTTTCCAGAGAAATTTATAGTTCCTCCATTTGCAACCATCACTTGACATTCTCGTGTTGGGTATAGGAATCAATTCAATTCCTTGGCTACCTTACAATGAATAAAATTATGGGTAATACCCAAATAAATAAACACTAATACCTTTTTATTCTTGATAAGTCCTTCTATATGGAGAGTTTAAGGAGCGGTAATTCCCTACCCATGAACTACATGATATGGTCAAACTCATATCTTCTTCTTCTAGGGTTGGTTCCTGGTGTATATCCTCTTCTTTTGAAGTTTCTTGTTCATTTTCTTCCTTCTCTTCACAACCTATGTAAAATAATTTCTTCTCAACATACTTAGTACCTTTAGTTTATTTTATATCACAACTGTAGCAAATCCATTTTTCTCTTTTTTTTCCAATTGTTGTGATGTCAACCTTGTAGGTTGTGTAATTCTAGGAGTAGCAACACTTCCATCTTTATAGATGCGATTGGTAGGCTTCCTTTTCGCCATAATTTTACATTCAATTTCTCTTGCCAATCTTCATGCCTTGTCTAATGAATCAGGTTCCCAAGCACGAACTTCATGTTGGATGTTATCCTTTAAATACCCTATGAAGAAATCAATCAGGTGTTCCTCTAGAATATCAGATACCCTTATATTCAATTTTTGGAAGTCCTCAATGTGCTCCACCACTAAATCCTTTTTGTTTGAGATTTGTCAATTGTCTAAAGAAGGTGTTTTTCTTTGTATCCTCATAATGTTCTATCATTTCCTCTGTAAAAATTTACCAAGGGACACTTTTTTTTATGGGAGAAAAGCCATCGATACCATACAAATGTATTTTGTTCTAAATGTAAAGTTGAAATGCATACCTTTTGTGTGTTTTTCACATTATTCAGATCAAAATATTGCTCCATCTGTAGTATCCATGTTACAGGATCCTTGCCATCAAACTTACTCATATCCATCTTTGGAATATGGTGGTTCTTCCATCCAACATTATATTTTATGAAATCACGATTAACATTTATTTTGTTCTCATCATGAGTTTCCGCTACTATATTTTCGCCATTAGGAAACATTTCTTGTATCAACTTTCTCAAACCTGTCATGTCTTCTTTCAGTTCATTCTTCATGTTTTCCATTTTTTCATCAATCTTAGCTTCCATTTCATCCATGCTAGCTTCCATGCCAACTTCCATGCGATTCATCTTAGATTCCATGCCATTCTCTAAAGCATCCATCTTAGCTTCCACGCATTTCTTCAAACCATCCATGTTAGCTTCCACGCATTTCTTCAAAACTTCCATTTCATCTTTTGTTGCTCTTTGCGAGAGAGAGAGAAATTTGGTGCACTTGCTCGTGTAATTTTGATATGTCATGTTGCACTTCTTCCTCTTTATGAGTAATAGTAGAGCCTTTTGAAGGCTTAATGGGTGTTGAATTATATTTAGGGGGAATTTTAGAACGCAATAATTATATCTATTCTAAAATATTCCCTTGGAATCAATTCAAACTGATTCTTCAAACAATGCTTATGCAATTCGAAAAAAAAAACACACATTTTTCTTTCTTCTGAGGAGCTTGATATTGAAACTGAATTATCTCTGTGATTTCAGATCTTCAATATATAAAATTTGGTCCTGTCATAGCCCTTTCAATCTTCTTTCAAATACCATAATTCTGACCTGATTTGGATTATTCAAGGAAACTTTATGCCCAAATCCCCACAATTACCTAATCATGGACTGGTTCAGTAGATTGAACTTGTACGACATGCTGCGTGTCATTGTTTCCTCCTTTGGCTCTAAAATTGATACACAACAAAGTAAAATATTTTTAATTGCAGCCACTTTTTACATAATTCCAATCTGATGCTCAGAGAGAGATTTATTCCAATTTTCCCACGGTCACCTCTTTCAGATGAAATTTTAGAGCCCGAAAAAGCCCTAACTTACACAGATTCTATCTCTGAAAATATTGAAAATCAAGATCTAAAATGTTTACACGACGTTCCACGGGATTTTAGATTTTCTTCGTAAAAACTTCAGCTTCCGAACCTTCGTAGAAAAAAAATTATAGCGAAAATTCCACGATGGCCTATTTAGGCAAAATTTGGGAGCCTGAAAATAGCCCTAACTTCCACATATCATATCTCCAAAAATATTGCGAACCAAGATCTGAAATTTTTACATGACATTCCTTTGGATTTTGTCTTTGCTCTATAAAAATTTCATCTTCTGAAAGAAAAATGTTATATAAAAATTTCCACAATGACTTGTTTGGAGTAACGAAACCCTAGAATCCAAAGCTCTGATATCAAAAGTTATGAAACCAGCTCAAAAAATATAAGAAAAGAGAGATCAACACCTTAGAATTAAGCCACTTTGAGGGGGAAACCTCCTTTACATTACAAAAATGAACAATTCCTTGATGATACAAATGACAAAACCTCCTTCTATATATAGGAGTCCATTGGGTCACAATATAATCCTAGCCAACCTAACAATAATAATGTAATGTAACAATAATAACAACATTGGGGTTACAAGGGTACAACAATAACAATACGGGGCTTAAAATAACAAAAATAAGGGACTATACTAGTAATATGGCGACCTAAAAAATGAGTAGGGTCATGTACATACTTCTTCAATAAGGAAACATGAAAAACATTATGAAATTTAATATGAATAGGTAGAACCAATCCGTAAGCCACCGGCCCCATTCTTACCAAAACCTCAAATGGTCTGCAGTAGCATGGTGCTAAGTTAGCATAACTACCGGCACACTCTGTACTTTTGTGAGGATTAATAGTCAAATAAACATGATCTCCCACTTTGAATTATCTATGAATTCTTTTCTTGTCTGCATAACTCTTTTGACGATGTTGAGCTACTTTAATATTTTGTTAAATTATTTCACCATTTACTACATTTCATGTAGTGCATCTGGCACAACAATCAATTTTTCCTCTGGTTGACTCTAGCTGAGTGAAGTGTGGCATTTTCTGCCATACAAAGCTTCAAAAGGACTCATCTTAATTGAAGCTCGATAACTATTATTAGAAGAAAAATCCACCAAATGAAGAAAGTCTTCCCACTTTGTGGGTCTCTGCATCACGTACATGCACATCATGTCTTCCAAAATTTGATTGGTTCTTTCAGTTTATCCATCTATTTGAGGATGGTAATCAGTACTCAAGTTCAACTTGGTATCCATTCCTCCAAATATAATTTTCCAAAATGCTAATGTGAATTTTGTATCTCGATCATATATAATCATTTTTGGAATTCCATGGAGTTTAACAATTTCTTTCATGAATACATTGGCCACTTCTGTTGTGCCAAGAGTAGATTGCAACGATAAAACGTGTGTTGCTTTAGTTAGAGTATCCACTACCACCATTATAGAGTCATGTTGATATTTAGTATGTGGAAATCCAGTAATGAAGTCTATTGAAAACACTTCCCACTTCCATTCTGGAATAGGGAGAGGAATCAATAGTCCTGCAGGATGTTGATGCTCTACTTTTACTTGTTGAAATTCCAAACACCTTGCCAAATAATCAACTACATCTTTTTTCATGCCTGACTAAAACATGTTCTTCTCCAATGTTGAAATCAACTTTTGATAACGAGGATGAACTGGATAACGTATCGTATGGTATTCATATAATATTTCTTGTTTTAAAGATGTTACATTAGGAATATACAGTCTTTGTTTCTATCTAATCAATCCTTTCTATCTAATAAATCCTACAATTTCAATTTGCTATAATTTTTCTTGTAGTTTTACATATTTCTGATCTTGCAACAACACTCCAACAATCTGTTCTTCTACATCAAAAATTACACTACCTCCTATATATATCTAAATTTGATGAGTATTTCTACTCAAAGCATCAATAATTTATTTTTATTTTTTTCCTTTTATGTGTTTGATTTCTATATCAAACTCACTAAGGAAATCTAACCACCTTGCTTCTCTAGCATTTAAATCTAGTTGGGTAAATAAATTTTTCAACATTATGTGATCTATTAGTAATATGAATTTATTTCCCAACAGATAATGTCTCCACATTTTTAATGCATGTATAACAACCACTAGTTCTGAAGCATATAATGCATATTATGTTCATGTTTCTTTAGTTTTCATCATTCATAAGCTATTACTACATTGTCTTGCAGCAATAATCCTCCCAGCCCATCTATATAAGAATCTGTACATACTACAAATTCCTTGTTTGTATCAAAAATTTTCAATATAGGTGTAATAGTTAATTTCATTTTTAGTTGCCCAAAACTACTTTCACACTTTGATGTCCACTGAAATTTTACTCATTTTTGTTTTTTTAAAATTCACATCTGCTGAGTTTTGCATATAACTGATGTTCTTTAAGGGTTTGTAGTACTATTCTTAGATGTTCTTTGTGTTCTTATTAATTTTTGGAGTATACCAAACTGTCTTCTATGAATACTAATACAAAATTATCTAGATATTTTTGTAGAACACTATTCATTAAACACATGAATGTTGTAGGGGCATATGTGAATCAAAGGAGCAGGACTACAAATTCATAGTGTCCATATCTAGTTCTGAATTTTGTTTTTTTGATGTCTTCATCCTTAATTCAGAGTTGGTAATATCAAGTTCTCAAATCAATTTTTGAGAATATGGTGACTCCTCTTACATGATCAAATAGATCATCTATCCTTGGAAGAGGATACCTGTTCTTGATAGTTAACTTATTTAGGTGCTTGTAGTCTATACACATTCAGAAAGTACCGTATTTCTTTTTGGAAAACAATATTGGTGCTCCCCATGGAGACACACTTGGTCCAATGTACCCTCCATCTAATAATTCTTGTAATTGAATTTTCAACTCTAGTAGTTTAGGAATACTCATTCTATATGGTTCCCTAGAAACTGGGGTAGCTCTTGCTACTTGTTCAATTGAAAAAAAAATGTCTCTTTTTGGGGGTAGATGAGGGATTTCTTCTCTGAATACATCCATGAAGTCTTTGATTACTGGAAAGTCTTCTACAACCTCTTTTTATGTTTCCTATCCAAAATCCTCCACTTGTACAACATACACTTGACAACCTTTTCTTGTTGTTCTTTTTAATTGGAATGGAGAAATCTGTTTGATAGATATTGGTTTTGGTTTTCCTTTAATTATTACAGAGTTTCCTAGTTCATATGTGCAATGTATTGTTCTGTCTAGGAAATTTATGATTGTTTTATGTTTTTCCAGGCAATCCATTCCTACTAACAGATCATAATATCCTAGAGGGAGAATGTTTAAATGGAGTTCAGTTTTATATCCATTTAAATTCACAACAATGTTTGGAAGATTATGTGTTAATTTTTTCTTTGTTACTGTATCTAACTGCACTAGCAAAGCTTGGTGAATTTTTTTTCAATTTTAGCTTACATTTTTCCACTATCTGGGGGTTGATATAAATTAAATTTTCTCCTAAATCTACTAAAATAGAAACATGTTGGTAAGTAATAATACCTTCAATTTCTATCATTTTTTATTGGTGTTCATCCTGTCTGTCTTCTAATGCATCACTGATCCGAGGAATATTGCGAGAAATTTCATTTACTGTAGTTGTTTCTCATACTGCCTGAATATTATGAATTTCTCGCATGTTGTGTGGTCAATTCCGAAACATGTGAGACTCTCCACACCCCCGACATTATAATGGTTCTTTCACTTTTACCATTCCTTCTCTTTTGTTTTTTGTTTCCATTGGTTTGGAACCAGTGTGGGATTTTGATGTCTAGTTTTCCCCACTCTTGTTAAACTTATTTCGGTGGTGGTTTTTCCCAAAGTTTTTCAGATAGGCTAGTTTTTATATTTTTTTTCTTGAATCCCCTTTTCCCTTCTCTTTATTTTGCTAGTTTTCAGTTGATAATTTCTGCCATTAAACTACTGGTAGCACAACCTTTTTGTTTTTGTAAAATTCACAATTTTTGAGTTGTGCAAATAATTGATGTTCTCTAAGGGTTTGCAATACTATTCTTAGATATTCTTTGTGTTCTTATTCATTTTTGGAGTATACCAAAATTTCATCTATGAACACTAATACAAAAATACCTAGATATTTATGCAAAACACTATTCTTGAAACACATGAATGTAGTAGGGGCATATGTGAGTCACGAGGGTAGGACTACAAATTCATAGTGCCCATATCTAGTTCTGAATGTTATTTTTTTTATGACTTAATACTTAGTTCGGAGTTGGTAATAATGAGTTCTCAAACCAATTTTTGAGAATATGGTGGCTCCTCTTACTTGATCAAATAGATCATATGTCCTTGGAAGATGAGATATGTTCTTGATAGTTAACTTATTTAGTTGTTTGTAGTCTATATAAATTCAGAAAGTACCATTTTTATTTTTGACAAAAAAAATTGGTGGTCCCCATGGAGACACACTTTGTCTAATGTACCCTCTATCTAATAATCCTTGCAATTGAAGTTTCAGCTCTAGTAGTCTAGGAATACTCGTTCTATATGGTGCCCTAGAAATTGGTGTAGCTCCTAGTACTAGTTCAATTGAAAACTGAATGTCTCTTTTTGGGGGTAGATGAGGGATATCTTCTTGGAATACATCCCTGAATTCTCTGATTACTCGTAAGACTTCTACAACCTCTTTTTATGTTTCTTGCCCCAAAACTTCCACTTGTATATCGTACACTTGACAACCTTTTATTATTGTTCTTTTTAATTGCAATGGAGAAATCTGTTTGATATTTAAATGGAGTTTAGTTTTATATCCATTTAAATTTATAGCAATTTTGGGAAGTTTATGTCTTAATTTTCTCTTTGTTCTTGTAGCTAGATACACTATCCAAGCTTGCTAAATTTTTTCTGATTTTAGCTTATACTTTTTCAATATCTCAAGGCTGATATAACTTATATTTTCTTCTGGATCTATTTAAACAGAAACATGTTGGTTTGCAATCATACCTTAAATTTCTGTCATTGTTGATTGGTGTTCAATCTGTCTGTCTTCTAATGCAACATTGATCCGAGGAATATTGTGAGAAATGTCATTTACTGTAGTTTCATCTCGTACTGCTTGAATATTTTTTATTGTTCGAGTGTTGTGTGGGCAATCCGACAACATGTGGCACTCTCCACACCCCCAACATTTTAATTGTTCTTTCACTTTACCACTTATTCTCTTTTCCTGTTTGTTTCCATTGGTTTGGAGCCAGTGTGGGATTGTGTTATCTGGTTTTCCCCACTCTTGTCAAAATTATTTCGCTAGTGGCTTTTCCTAAAGTTTTTTAGATAGGCTGGTTTTGATATTTTTGTTCTTGACTTCCCTTTTCCTGTCTCTCTATTCTGCCAGTTTTTCAGCTGATCATTTCTACCTTTAAACTGTTGGTAGCACAAAATTGGTTTTCGATATCCTTCATGCATTATTTTTGAATTATCAAATTCAATTCTTTCTTTGTAGATGGTAGGTATAAAATTTAGAAATCATTTTACTTTGGCCTTTTCTTCACTAAGTTACGGCACATAGCGAAGTAAATTTGTAAATTTTGTAACAAATTCATCAATAGTGAGTTGTCAAAGTCTTTGCTCATGAAATTCCTTCACTCTCTATCATCATAATACCTCTCACTAAAGTATCTAGATTTGAATTTCTCTTCAAAATCTTCCCATGTAATAGTTTTTTCATCAAGCACATGTACAATTTTCCTCTCTTCCCACTAAATATTTTCTTTACCTTGCAGCTGGTAAATTGCTAATATAGCTTTCAAATTACTTCCATATTCATATACCTAGAGGTATTTGACCATGTTTAAGAGCCAAGCTTCCTCATCCTCATCCTTTTCCCCATCAAAGGTTATAGGTTTGATTTTGCAGAATTCCCCTTGCAACTCCATTTTCTTTCTGTATTTGGATCCAGATTCATCCCCACTCTTAGACCCTTCTGAGTTGGGTTCAGTTTCTTTTCTCTTTCTTTCTTGTTCTTTAATTTTATGATTATACCTAGAGGTTAATTCCCTTATCAACCTCTCTTACTCAGTACTGGCCTGCAACAATCATTCATTGCTAGTCCTTAGATGAATCATTTTGTGTTGCATATTCCTTATCATTTCCAACAATTTAGCATTTGGATTTGGTGGGGATCTCCCAAACCCTAGTTCAACGTACAACTCTTCTTCATTATTCATAACAACATCTGTAACACTTTCTGCACTTCAATCAATGTACAAAGAATTAAATTAGTATTCACAAAAAAAAAACATTTATTTAAATTTTTATCACAGTAGAATTTCTATTCTTGTGTTGGGACACATAAGCCGAAAGTTTTCAATATGGGCTCTGATACCAATTTTAACAAATCCAACTCAATGATTTTTTTTTTCCTTCTATAGTAATTCTGATCATGATCAGTGTCTTTTCTGACATAGTCTTCATTGGCATTTTTCACTAATAGTACAATTTTACAAATTGTTTCAGTTTTAATTTGTTTTCCTCCCTCAAATCTACCTTATCATTTACTCCTTAATTTAATTTATAAGAAAAATTCCTTACCTTGAATGTTTTTAGTGTCTATATTCCATTTATTTACAAAAGGACTCCTCCTTTGAATTTGTATACATATTTGTGCTACATATTTTACACATATCTATAACTTATTTTTGTTATTTACTATTCCTAGTAATGTCATAACTCACTTTAGTTATAACCTTGGAATAGACTTTCATATTGGATATAATAAAGTATATTTTATCTTTTAAAATTTCCTAATTCTTATTATTATTCAAATAATAATTATTTCTCCATCACATTTTTTATTTCCTAAGATATCATAATAATTGTGCACGTAATTCTATACAACATATAATATAAGTAATTATGGGATATATATATTACTCTTAATATATATGTATGACCCATCAAAATGTTACTACACATTAAAATTCAATGTATTTAAATTTCATATTACACTACATGTAAATTCCCACTTTATATTGTTAAGATTTGGTAACATAATAATTTATGTTTATTAAAATCATTACCTCACGATATATATAGATACTAAGAACCTAGATGTCTTAATTGAAACTATATGCCATTCCCCAAAATGCACACATATTAATCCATTCATAATATTTAATGTAGCCTTCCATTAAATTTTTATGAAAACTATGGAACCTTTCTATGTCATTAATTCGAATTTACATACTTGATATTTCATTATTTTTTTTGTGGTATCACCTTTATGATTTACATTGGAAACTAGGTAGTGTTACTCATTTATATTAACTCCTTGTCGTTTCATTTACACAAAACTATTAATGCAAGTACCTTCCTACCTGATTATCACATGGGCTCGATACAGTCGATGGACACCTGCAGGGTCGATCTCACCTTACATCGACCGTTTTGATTAATATGAAATGTATTCATGCGTTGAATGACTAGGGTTTCATTTCGTAGTTTTCATTTGTTTTTTTCTTTTGGCCAAATCTCCTATGGAGAGAACATAGTACTAGAACCCTTTTACAACATTCCGACCAAGAATATTTATGAAATTAGCGAGAATAGCACTCTTATTTCCATCTCCATTCTTAATCTCTTCTGTATAATTTATTAGACGACCGAATTTAAGGTTCTATTTCACCAGTCAGTGTACTAATTTCATCATTTGGGTAAGAAAAATACGTTTATCATTTCCTTATGTTTATCATTACCCCACGTTTACTATTCTACATTTTTCTTAACGTATTTCAAGAAAAAATTAGTCCCATTCTGGCTTTTTAATGTTGGATTGAAATTATCAGTTGCAGGGTTTACATTGCATTGGACGCCTATCGAATTTCACTTTGTTTCCAAAGTATTTTTATCATCCAGCAGATGAGGTAATTACCTTCCTCTTCATGCACTTTGCCAAGAATTTTAATTGTGTTATTTCTACTATAGGGTTTCAACGCTATGATGATATATCAGTCTTCATTTTTCATAGGTGATTTTCTTAATATAAGAATTTCCTCCATTTCATATAATTCATTTATGAATTGTGATTTCATAATTGTCTTACAGTATCTTTAGTTTTCCTACGAATTTCCAATTCATATGGATAGTAATGAGATTCCCAAATGAATCGATTCAAACCATGTGTATTCATTACTCTATTTTGAATATTACATAGAATATTTTTTTTTCTCGAATTGGGAGTTTACCCTAAGATTTTCTTGATTCTGGAATACCACTGAATCGTTGTTACAACTTTTCCATCAATGTTTAAAGGAATACAAAGTCCCAAAGTTTCTATTCCTCTTATACAAATTATTATAACTTCTATATATAATTTCGTTCACAGTATCCAACGAATTCTTCCAACACACAGATTCAATTACATGACTAATCTCTTTGACAAATGAGTCAACACCTATCTAGAACCTTCTAAACTAATACTTGTGAACTATGAGGTATTTACAATATTTTATAATGATTATACAAAGGAAATTTCCCTCTTGGACCAATGTCAAGACTCTATGGTCTTATTTCTACTTGTAATTTTTACTTAGAGCAGAAGCTCCTGCATCAGACTCCCAAGGTGAAAATAATCATGATCTCTAGATCATGTTTCTTTGATATTTGTCCTCTTGGATCCCAAAATATGTTATGTAGTTTGCCTTCGGTTGTTTTCATTTTTGTTGTTGTTGTTGTTCTCCAGGTATCCATACTTTATGTTGCATTTCCTCACTGGCTATTCTCTCACATTATTTTTTTTTATTATTCTGAGACACCTTCACCACCAACCTTATTATTCTTTCAATCTCCATGTCTATTTTATCTTCTAACTGGTACTCACTCTACCAATTTTTGTTTCACTCTATCTATTTGTCTTCAAAATGCTCTTTGTTATCTTCTATTTGAAGTTGTTGGATTCTTACTAACCCCATTACATCCTTACCCTCTTGTTACTTCTGAACTTTCATCTCATCTCAAAAGAACCTTTGTTCAATATATTTGATAAAAACATCATCAATATGTTGTTCAATATATCTTTCTTTCTTTTCCTTGACAACCCTCTGTGATTGTTCTTCAATTCTTTGACTAATTATAGTAGTCAGATCAACTTCCTTTAGTTCTAAGACTGATTCCTCTTTAGCATGAAACACACCTGCCTCGCCTTTGCCCAATTTCAATTGTACATTCAGAATATTAATTCTCTGAATTGATAGTCTATTCTCCAAAATATTTAACTCATGCCACAAATCTGATATCTCACTTGGAACTTCTTCCAAAAATTCTATACGATCCTCACTATCTCCTTCTTTGTCACAAGTCTAATTTCTTGGTGACACTTCTTCTCCATTCTTCATCATAAAAAAATTATGATCCTCTATCTCTATGACAGCTTTAGATATTTGTCCAATAGTCTTCTCTTTGTCAATCATATAAGTCAATTCTTCCCTATCCTCAACAATAACATGTTCCTTCATATGAGACATAGTTGTCCCACCTTCCTTAAAGATAATTTATTCACCAAAAAAGGAATTTATGAACTTCTTCTCCTGCAATAACTCAACTTCATATTCATATTAAATACTCATCATCGTACTTTTCTTGACAATTCTCAACTTCATTCAAGATAATTACAAGAGATAGATTGCCTTCTGCAACACCTACAAACATAGTCAAATTATCAATCTCAAAATCACAAGACCCAATGGTCTCATTTGATGATCCAGTAACCAAATATCCCTCTTGTTGTTGTAAGTCCTCTACATGACTCAAAAAAATTTCAATGGTATTCTTATCAGCCTCCTCAAGTATTTCACTTGGTTGTTTGATATCCTTCTCAAATTCTTCTTTCTTTTCGTTATCATCATGAGCCAAACTTCCTTTGTTTTCAACTTTAGCATTATGTTGAAAACAAAATACCTCCTCTTAACTGTGTATGATCTTCCATATGAGATCAAACTATCTCAAAAGTGAAATTATATTTCTCTTCGTTTTCTTCTTTGACATCACCTGCAAACACACACAAATTATTAATTTCAAACTTATAAGGCTCAATTTCCTCAACTAATTTTCTAGACATCACTCCTCCATCTTCAACATCAAAAGAAACTTGTTCATCTCCAACAAATTTTTCTTGTTGTAGTTCAACTCCTTCGAGCTTCTCTGTCCTCAATTCAATATCCATAATCTGCTCAAGCTTCCTTAGCTCCTCTATTAATTTCATTTTCACCTTCTTTTCTCCCTTCTCTTGTAGCTCATGCCACTTCATTTTCTTTCTCACTTAGTAACGAAATCTCTGGTCTTATTTACTCATCTGGAAAAACTTTATCAACAATTTAAATTGCATTCTTCTCTCAGACTTTTCTCTCTAATAATCTTCATTCATGCCACCTTCTTTGACATCTTTCTTCACCATTCTTCTATTGTGGTCTCTCTCAAAACTTCTGCTATGACTATAAGTAGTCATCTTCTCCTCTATCTTTACGAGCTCCTCACTCACTATGAAATGTAATTAAGCCTATGCATTAGCAAGTACTCCGTGCTACATTTACCTCACCAAGTTTCCCTTTATAATTGGCCACTATTCCCCTCTCTAGAACTTTCTTTGAGCATTCTTCTGCTCCTTCTAGGCTTCCACTCATTTTCACTTTTCAGAACAAAACTGTCCTCTTGTATTTCAATCACAAATGAAATACTAGGTTCTGGCCACCCTCTTATTTCACTCAGAAATTCTTACCAACTTCCTTCATCACTGCTTCTTAAGGCTGTGATCTTGTTTTGCTGAGATACTTCGTTAGCTGCAAATATCAATCTTCAATCTGTCTTTTATCCTACAAAACTCAAATTAGAGTTAAATAAAACAACACCTCCATGATTTCATAAGAAGTCTCCATCCACTCTTCACCTTTGAGTGAATCTCCATTCTCTACAAGAAAACAACCATCACTGTGATTTCTTTATCTTTCTACAATCTCTTCTTAAGAGCATCACTTACTCCCATCTTCTGCCATAATTCACCTTGGTATGCTTATTTCTTCTCGAATTTAACATCTGATCTCCTCTTTATTCTGAAATCAGACTTGGATTCACCTTCTATTTCACGCTGAATCTTATTTTTTTATGCTACCAAATGTCTTCTGCATAGTTTAACTCTACAATCTTCAATTATAACAACTTTTGTTTTTCATTAACTCTTCTCTGCTACCAAATTGATTCAGCCAAAAGGCCACAAATACCCACATACGCAAAAATTTTATCAAGTCTTCCCATTACTAAGATTTAATACTCGAAATAGAGTATATATTCCAAATTTTCCTAACTTAAGAGAGGTTCATAAATTTTTTTTTATCCCAATCTACATGGAGTAAACATATAATAACTTTAACCACTCTTATGTACTTTCACATGATTGCTTCATGCTTACCAAGATTCTACACATTTACCTTTATATCGCGGTTACCTTATTTACATTTCCTATGGCATCACACTTCCGTTACGTCCTTATAGGACTAGTATAGTCCCTTATTGTTGTTAGTGTAACCCCTTTATTATTATTTTTGTACCCATGTAACCCCCATATTGTTATTAATGTGCCCTTAGATTATTATTTTTAGGTCGGCTAGGATTACATTGTGGCCCCATGGACTCCTATATATAGAGAGGAGGTTTTTTCATTTGTATCATCCAAGAATTGTTCATTTCTGTAATGTATTGGATGCTTCCGCCATGAAGTGGCTATTTCTAAGGAATTTATCCCTCTTTTATTCTATTTTTGGAGCTAGTTTCATAACATTTGGTATCAGAGATTTGGATTATAGGGTTTCACTTCTACAAACAGGTCATTGTGGAATTTTCGCTATAATATTTTTTCTACGAAGGTCTAGAAGCAAAAATTGTTATAGTGCGAAGAAAAAATACTGAGGAACATCATCAAAAAATTTCAGAGCTTGGTTCGTAATATTTTCGGAGATATGATCTGTGGAAGTTAGGGGTTTTTGTAGGCTCCTCAATTTAACCTAAATAGGTCATCGCAGCATTGTCGCTATAACATTTTTTATATGAGGGTTTAGAAGCTGCAATTTTCACAGAGTGAAGCTGAAAGCTTGAGGAAACTCTTGTAAAAATTTTAGATCTTGGTTCGCAATATTTTTGGAGATATGATCTGTGGAAGTTAGGATTGTTTCAGGTTCCCGAATTTCATCTCAAAGAGGTGACTGTGTGAAAAAAATCATAACTCTCTCTCTGATCATTGGATTGGGATTATGTAAAAAGCAGATGCAATTACACAGAATGTAGATTTTTCTATATCAATTTAAGAGCCGAAGGAGGAAACAATGACATGTGGCAAGTCGTACAAGTTCGCTCTACTAAACCAGTCCATAAGTAGGTCATCGTAGGAGATTGGGCATAACTTTGTCTTCAAGAATTCAGATCAGGTCAAGCCTATGGCATTTTAAAGAATATTTAGAGGGCTACTTTAGGGCTGAATTTTAGATATTTAAGATCCAAAATCATAGAGATAATTTAATTTCAATATCGAGCTCCTCAAAATCAAGAAAAAGGTGTGTATTCTTTTTCAAATTGCACAAGTCTTGTTTGAAAAATTGGTTCTAAGTGATTCCAAAGGCCTATCGAGCATACATATCAGTATTGGGTTCTAAAATGCATCCCAAAAATAATTCAACACCCAGTAAGCCCTCAGAGTACTCTACTATGACTCATGAAGATGAAAAATTGCAACATGATCTATCACAATTACAAGAGCAAGTGCACCAAAATTCTCTCTCGCAAAGAGCAACAAAAACTGAAATGGATGTTTTGAAGAAAAGTGTGGAAGCTAAGATGTATGGTTTGAAGAAAGGCATAGAAGATACAATGGACGGTTTGAAGAATGGTATGGAAGAAAAAATGGAAGGTTAGAAGGAAGACACGGAAGGTTTGAAGGAAGGTTTGTCAAAGTTGATACAAGAAATGATTCGTAATGGCGAAAATATACTAGAGGAAACTCATTATGAGAGAAAAATAAATTTTAATCATGAATTCATAAACTCTAATGTTGGATTAAAGACCCACAATATTCTGAAGATGGATATGAGGAAGTTTTATGGCAAGGATCCTGTAACACGGATACTACAGATGGGGCAATATTTTGATCTCAATAATGTGAAAAACACACAAAAGATACGCATTGAAAATTTACATTTAGAAAAAGATACATTTGTATGGTATCGATGGCTTTTCTCCCATAAAAATATTTTCACTTGGTCAATTTTTATGGAGGAAATGATAGCACATTATGAGGATATAAAGAGAAACACCTTCTTTAGCCAATTGATAAATCTCAAACAAAAGGGTGCAGTGGCGCAACACATTGAGGACTTCCAAAAATTGAATATAATGGTAACTGATATTCCAGAGGAACACAAGATTGATGTCTTCATAGGGAACTTAAAGGATAACATCCAACATGAAGTTCGTGTTTGGGAGCCAGATTCATTCGATAAGGCATTCAAGATGTCAAGAAAAATTGAATGTAAAATTATGGTGACAAGGAAGCCTACCACTCACATATATAAATATGGAAGTGTTTCTACTCCTAGACTTCCACAACCTACAGGGTTGACACAACAAAAATTGGAATAAAAATGAGAAAAAGGGCTTTTCTATAGTTGTGATAAAAAATACACTAAAGGTCATAAGTGTGCTGAGAGGAAATTATTTTACATAAATTATGAAGAGGAGGAAGAAAATGAACAAGAAAATTGAAAAGAAGAGGATATACACCAGGAAGCAACCGTAGAAGATGAAGAAATGAGTCTGACCATATCATGTATTGCATTGGCAGGAATTTTCCAGTCCTAAAACTCTCAAGATAGAAGGACATATCAAGAATAAAAAGGTAATAGTGTTGATTGATTTGGGTAGTACCTATAATTTTATTCATTGTGAGGTAGCCAAGGAATTGATTTGTTTCCTATATCCAACACCAGAAATGTGAAGTGATGGTTGCAAATGGAGGAACTATAAATTTCTCTAGAAAATGTGATAATATCAAGCTGTCCATGGGGGAATATGTATTGAATAGTCCAATTATTTCCATCCCAATGGGAGGTGTTGATGTTCTACTAGGAGTACAATGGTTACAATCTTCGGGGACGGTAGCTTTTAATTTTCAAGAACTTTTCATGCAAATTTTTTCAGAAGGAAATGAAATCAAATTACGGGGTATCGTAGGGAAGCCAGGAAAGATATTAAGTTGTAATGCCATGAAAAAACTTCTAAAGAAAGAACAACGAGGCATAATTTCACAATTATGCTCACTAGAAGTTCCAACATCAAAATCATCTCTTTCTCTAGATCTTCAAAAATTCTTGGACAATCATTCCAAGGTGTTTGATACTCCCAAAGGACACCCACCTATTCGTGATCATGATCATGCTATTCATTTGATTCCAGGAAGTGTTCCTCCAAAAATCCGGCCTTACAGATATCCTTATGTCAAAAAGAGTGAAATTGAACATATGATTGCAGAAATGTTAGAGGATGGTATAATTCAACCTAGTCAAAGTTTTTTCTCTGCTCCAGTAGTATTGGTGCACAAGAAGGATGGATCATGGCACATGTGTCCGAATTATAGGGATCTCAATAAGCTCACTATTAAAGGTAAATTTCCCATTCCTGTGATTGATGAATTATTGAATGAATTACATGGAGAAATTTATTTTACCATGTTGGATCTTTTTTCAGGATATCATCAAATTAGAATGAAGACTGAAGATATTCTGAAAAAAACATTTCGAACTCATGAGGATCATTATGAATTTTTGGTCATGCCTTTTGTCCTGACCAATGCACCTTCTACATTTCAAGGGTTGATGAATTCCAATTTCAAACCCTTCCTTAGAAAATTTTTGCTAGTAATTTTTGATGATATAATAATCTATAGCAGGTCTTGGAAGGATCATGTTTAACATGTTGACAGGGTGCTCAATCTATTAGAGGGGAAACAATTATATGCAAAAACATCCAATTTTTTCTTTACAATACAAGAGGTGTAATATTTGGGTCATATTTTATCTCATGAGGGTGTTACGGTAGACCCTAACAAAATTAAATCCATTAAGGAATGGAAATTCCCCACAACCATAAAGTAGCTGCGCGGATTTCTCGGGTTAACAGGGTATTATCGCAAGTTTTTTAAGAATTATGGGAGAATAGCAACACCTCTAACAACATTATTGAAGAAAGATGCATTTCCATGGAATCCTGAAGCAACTAAGGCATTTGAACATCTTAAAGAGGCAATGTTCCTAGCACTAGTCTTAGCTACACCACATTTCATAAAAACCTTTATTGTGGAATGTGATGCCTCAAGAAATGGAATTGGTGTTGTTTTAATGCAAGAAGGAAGACCGATTACGTTTGAAAGTCGTTCAATCAAGGAAAGTATTTACAAAAGGATATTTATGAGAAGGAAATGTTGGAAATACTACATGCACTAAAGAAATGGAGACCTTACCTAATGGGAAGACACTTCGAGGTAAAACTTGATCATGATAGTCTTAAGCACTTTTTGGAACAAAGACTATCTTTGGAATAGTAGAAAAATTGGGTCACAAAGATGTTGGGTTATGAATTTGAAATCATCTACAAAAAAGGGAAGCTAAATGTTGTTTCAGATGCACTCTCAAGAAACGATGAAGAGGTGGAAGCATTTCTTTGTGCCATTTCTATTATCCAAACAGATTGGATAACCGAAGCAAGGGATGAATGGAAGAGGGGCGAAGAAGTTTGGACACTCATTCAAAAGTTGCAGGAAGATCCTAGTACATCTGATACATTTATTTGGAAAAATGATTCCTAATAATACAAATATCACTTATATATTGGCAAGAATTCTCAACTAAAACAAAATATTCTTTTGAAATTTCACACTTCTCCTTTAGGAGGACACTCAGGATTTTTAAAAACTTACCACAGGGTGAAGAAAGAATTTTTTTGGGATGTCCTTAAATCTGATATTCAAAATTTTGTGGCAGAATGTTTGGTTTGCCAGAAAAATAAAGTTGAGACAATTAAGACCCCAGGTCTTCTACAACCCTTATCCATTCTAGGTCAACGTTGGGAGGATATTTCAATGGATTTTATCAGAGGTTTACCTAAGTCCGAAGGAACGATTGTAATCATGGTGGTAGTTGATAGAGTTACCAAGTATGCACACTTTTACTCATTATCTCATGCATTTAAATCAAGTACAGTTGCTACTGCATTTATGGAAAGAATTCAAAAGCTACATGGAAACCCGAAGATTATTTTAAGTGTCAGAGATCCCATTTTTATAGGAAATTTTTGGACGGAATTATTTTCTTGTTTGGGTACTCAACTAGCTCATAGCTCATCTTATCATCCTCAATCCGATGGTCAAACAGAGATAGTGAATAAGTGTTTGGAATGATATCTTCGTTGTTTTGTATATGATAAGCAAGCAAAATGGGTCAAGTCGTTACCTCTCGTTGAATGGTGGTATAACACTTCCTTCCATGCTGTAGCAAAAATGACCCCATTTATTGCACTTTATGGATATCATCCACCATCCATCACATATTCTTTAAGGGAAAATTCTAGGGTTCAAGCAGTGGAGGATCACATCGAGCATCAACAAGAATTTCTCCAACTCTTAAAGGATAACCTAAATTTGGCACAAAATCCAATGAAACAACAGGTATATCAACATCACAATGAGAGAAGTTTTGATGTTGGAGACTGGGTATTTTTACGGTTACAACCATACAAAAAAATGTCCCTCAAGCAAGCTAAGAAGGATAATAAATTATAGCCAAAGTACTATGGTCCTTGCAAGGTGTTGCAAAAGATTGGTACTATGACATACAAATTGGAGCTTCCTACTTCTTCGCGAATGCATCCAGTTTTCCATGTTTCATGCTTAAAAAAGGTTATAGGGGAAAAATTCCAGTTCAAACAATATTGCTAGAATTTTATGAGGAAGGAAAAACCATATTGGAACCTGAAGCAGTCACAGAAACAAGAACTCGACAGCTACGAAATCGATGAAATTCCGAGTATCTCATCAAATGGAAGAACTTACCCACTGAATATTCTACATGGGAGGATGAGAATTTTATACAGAAGTAGCCAGAGCTACTCAAACATTGAGGACAACACTTTTTTGAAGGAGAGGAGCATGTTAGGTCCTTATATTACTAGTATAGTCCCTTATTGTTGTTAGTGTAACCCCCTTATTGTTATTGTTGTGCCCTTGTAACCCCCATATTGTTATTATTATGCCCTTAGATTATTATTGTTAGGTCGGCTAGGATTACATTGTGGCCCCATGGACTCCTATATATAGAGAGGAGGTTTTGTCATTTATATCATCCAAGAATTGTTCATTTATGTAATGTATTGGAGGTTTCCCCCTCGAAGTGGCTATTTCTAAGGCATTGATCTCTTTTTTCTTCTATTTTTGGAGCTAGTTTCAAAACAACACTCTTCTTTCACTCAGAAATTCTTACCATCTTCCTTCTTCACTGCTTCTTAAGGTTGTGATCCTCTTTTAATGAGATACTTCATTAGCTTCAACTATCAATCTTCAATCTGTATTTTATCCTACAAAACTCAAATTAGAGTTAAATAAAACAACACCTCCATGATTTCATAAGAAGTCTCCATCCACTCTTCACCTTTGAGTGAATCTCCATTCTCTACAAGAAAACAACCATCACTGTGATTTCTTTATCTTTCTACAATCTCTTCTTAAGAGCATCACTTACTCCCATCTTCTGCCATAATTCACCTTGGTATGCTTATTTCTTCTCGAATTTAACATCTGATCTCCTCTTTATTCTGAAATCAGACTTGGATTCACCTTCTATTTCACGCTGAATCTTATTTTTTTATGCTACCAAATGTCTTCTGCATAGTTTAACTCTACAATCTTCAATTATAACAACTTTTGTTTTTCATTAACTCTTCTCTGCTACCAAATTGATTTAGCCAAAAGGCTGAAAATACCCACATATGTAGAAAATTTATCAAGTCTCCCCGTTCCCAAGATTTAATACTCGAAATAGAGTATATATTATGAATTTTCCTAACTTCAGATAGGTTCATAAAACTTATTTTATCGCAATATACATGGAGTAAACATATAATAAATTTAATCACTCTTTTGTACTTTCACGTGACTGCTTCATGCTTATCAAGATTCTACACATTTACCTTTATATCGTGGTCACCTTCTTCACATTCCCTGTGGCATCGCACTTCCCTTGTGGCTCAACTGATATAACATATATCATAATGTCCATATCGCAGATCGTAACAAATACCTTATTGCAAATCGTAACAAATAAACATACAAATTTATGCGAAACTTCCCTTCGCTGCGATATAATCACCACCGTTGATCTATGCCAGATCCAACAGTCTTGCTATACTTTTTACACAAATCACATAACTTATCATTTCACACTTCCAAAAACTTAAAAATTCACATGTTGCAAGGTTTAACTTCCACCTTTAACTAATTATGCCATATCGCATGAAATATATGATATGTGTGTGGACCTTGCCGGCACGTGCTACTCTTCACCACATCACAAATAAAAAACTTACCGAGCGATGTTTTAAACTTAAATACTGAAATTATTGATTGCGATGTGCGCTTGGTTTCTCTGCTGACATCTATCCACTTCACAATCTCCCCAATTTAACTTGCAAAATAAATCTTAGTCTTTCATCTTCGAAACTGATCTTTGCATTTTTTATATTCACCATACATTCCCTTCCTTTGGAAATATTTCAGTGGTTCGCTTCCTTAGTCTTTTCTCCTATTTCTTTGACTTCCATTTCTCTTCATCTCTATTTCCTTTACACTATCCTTCCTGAGCTTGTTCAATATTCAATAGCACTGATCTATCATGAGCTTTAAATTCTATTTCTCCATTCATTATGACTTGGAATTATCACAATCATTGCACACCTTACACATTGTCTCAATCCCGAATACAGAGCACCCTTCTATATTGCTTCTCTGAATCTATAATTTGGACTTGTTTCTTTCTCGACCTCCATTCAATTTATAATTTTTCTAGACTGGAATCATACAGATTCTACCCAGCCACTAAGTCCTTTATCACTCAGAAAGAATTATTCATTCATTGAGCATGCATCAAAATTCATACAATAATGGTTTATTACACAGAAATGAGATTAATCATTATGGATCACTCAACTCGTAATATGACACAATACAATCGCATGAATTCAATTTCTCATTAATAAATAGATTATACATTTGTGAGAAAAGCTGTTTACATTCTTTCCTTGGCCTGATGATGTTTCATGGCCTTCTATTCCTATAGAGCCCTCTTTGTCTCTCGGCTCTCGTCTCTCTCTCTCTTGGCCTAATCTTCTTTACTTAATTTTGGCCTCTCTTGCTTCTAAGCTTACAATTTAATTTATAACACAATTCAGAGCTTGTTGAGATCATACAGCTAACTCCTATAAAATTATAACTGATTTATAAACTTAGAACTTGATCCTATATTTTCTGAACCAAATGGATCAATCCTATCCTATTTTCTAGCTTATCCAATGAATTATGCTAACACGTAGATCCAATTACATGACTAAGCTCTTTGATTAATGAGTCAACACCTATCTAGAACCTTCTAGACTAATACTTGTGAATTATGAAGCCTTTACAATATTTTACAATGATTGTACAAAGGAAATGTCCCTCTTGGACCAATGTCAAGACCCTAAGGTCTGAATTCTACTAGGACTTTTTACTTAGAGCAGATACTCCTGCATCAGATTGGCATTTTTCACTAACTGTACAATTTTACAAATTGTTTTTGTTTTCATTTGCTTTCCTCCCTCAACTCTACCTTATCATTTACTCCTTAATTTAATTTATAATACAAATTACTTACCATGAATTTTTTTAATGTCTGTATTCCATTTATTTACAAAAGGACTCCTCTTCCTTTGAATTTGTATACATAGTTTCCCTATGAATTTTACACAAATATATAACTTATTTTAGTTTTTTCCTATCCCTAGAACTGTCATAACTCACCTTAGTTATAACCTTTGAATAGACTTTCATATTGGATATAATAAATTATATTTTATGCTTTAAAATTTCCTAATTCTTTTTATTATTCCAATAATAATTATTTCTCTGTCCCATTTTTTATTTCCTAAGATATCATAATAACTGTGTGTATAATTCTATACAACTTATAATATAGGTAATTATGGGATATATATATATATATATATATATTACTCTTAATATATATGTATAATTCCAACTTGGAATTATCACAATCGCTGCACACCTTGCACGTTGTCTCAATCCCGAATACAGAACACCCTTCTGTATTGCTTCTCTGAATCCAGAATTTGGACTTGTTTCTTTCTCGACCTCCATTCAATTTATAATTTTTCTAGACTAGAATCATACAGATTCTACCCAGCCACTAAGTCCTTTATCACTCAGAAAGACTTATTCATTCATTTATCATGCATTAGAATTCATACAACAATGGTTTATTACACAGAAACGAGATTACTCATTATGGATCACTCAACTTGTAACAAGACACAATACATCTGTTTAGAATTTAATCTGGATTGTATGTTCATCATTTAGATATGTATTTATGTTCGTGTGGTGTATCTAAACTATATTCCGTTTAGATTTTCATTTCTGTTTCATGTTTTTCTGTTATTACTTTAGATGAATTTTATTTGGTTTCATAGTACATATACTGAAGTTTTTCAATGAAAATTCAAATGTTTATATGGACTTAAACAACAGATTTAGACCCTTACTCAGGGTTTAGAGATTTTGTCTATTTTTCCCTAAATTCAATTTAGTCTATGTAACAATAAAGAAAGGTTAATTTTACTCATATATAGATAATTGTTTTTAAATACATATGACAGTTATATTTTCTAAAATAACCACAATATATTACATTTAATTTACACAATTTGATCTCTAGAGCTTCAAACTAGAATTTATAAAAATATTATTTCTTTCTAAATTCCACATCAGAATTAGTTACAGATTAATAGCAATATAAAACATAAAATTCACAGAATGTGCATACCAATCTGGTAAATACTATTTTCCTCCCAACCTTGAGCTTATTCCACAACTCTCCCTCAAGCAGAGACCAATTCCTCCCGACTATAGACAACACCTTGACTCACTAGGAATATCTTATTTAGGAATTCTTTCCCTCAGTTGGTTTCTATAATAGCGTCTACTTAATTAGGGATGTTGTTTCCCTTAGGCTAGACTTTACTTTTCTTTTTTCCACAAAATATCCTTTAAAACTAGTTTTTCCTCTTCTTAGTTTTATTGTCTAACTTTCCACTTTACTGAGGATTTCATCAGATTATTTTCTCCCATTTAATAATTTTATTTTATTTTATATTTCTCCAAGTATTTTTGGAGAATTTTGGGAAATTCTTAGGATTCTATTTCATCCTCATGGATTTGGAATCCTAGTCTTAATTTTACTCTATTCTTTACACAATAATAACATTTCATGTTATTTTATTTATCACCAAAATAATATTTTCACATATAGTTTTCCCTTAGGTCCACTTGACCTTTAGGATTATTAAGTGTTTATAAAAGCTAAAAAATAGGGATATTACATATTCCCCCTCTAAAACAAAACATCATCCTCGGCGTTGCAATTATTTCTGTTTATTACCTAAAAAGTGATTGATATATTTATTTGATCTCATCTTCTCACTCCCAAGTAGCTTCCTCAGGTGTAAAGTTCCTCCACTGCACTTTCACCTGAGCTATTGTTCTATTCTGGAGAAATATTTCTTCCCGCTCCTGTATACGAAGTGGCTCGAGAAGAAATTCCCCTGATGTTTCCACCTATATCATAGTCCATTCAATCACATAAGTAGCGTCATTTGCAAACTTCTTCAATAAGGAAACATGAAAAAATTTATGAACTTTAATATGACAAGCTAGAGCCAATCTGTAAGCTACTAGCCCCACTCTCTCCAAATCCTCAAATGGTCTGTAGTAGCGTGGTGCTAGTTTAGCACAAATATTAGCATAAAATGTACTTTTTCTAGGCTTAATCCTCAAATAAACATGATCTCCCACTTTGAATTATCTTTGAATTCTTTTCTTGTCTACATAACTCTTTTGACGATCTTGAGATACTTTAATTATTTGCTGAATTATTTTCACCATTTGCTCCATTTGGTGTAGTTCATATGGCCCAAGGATTAATTTGTCCTCTAGTTGACTCCAGATGAGCGGAGTGTCAAATTTTCGGCCATACAAAGCTTCCGAAGGACTCATCTTAATTGAATATTGGTAACTATTATTATAAGAAAACTTTGCTAAATGCCAAAATTCTTCCCACTTTGTGGTTCTCTCCATCACGTACATGCACAACATGTATTGTAAAATTTGATTGGTTCTTTCAGTTTATCAATCTATTTGAGGATGGTAAGCGATACTGAAGCTCAACTTAGTACCCATTCCTCCAAACAGAGTTTTCTGAAATTTTGATGTGAATTTGTCATCTCTATCATATATAATAATTTTTGGAATTCCATGGAGTTTAACAATTTCTTTCATGAAAACATTGGCCACTTGTGTTGTGCCAAAATTAGATTACACCGAAAAAAAGTGTTTTGCTTTATTTGGAGTGTCCACTACCACCATTATAGAGTCATGTTGATACTTTGTACGTGGAAATCTGGTAATGAAGTCTATTGAAAGAACTCCCCACTTCCATTCTAGAATAGGGAGAGGGTTCAGTAGCCCTGTAGGATGCTAATTTTCTTATTTTACTTGTTGACATTCCAAATACCTTTCCAAATAATCAACTACATATTTCTTCATGCCTAGCCAAAACATGTTTTTCCTCAATACTGAAATAAGTTTTTAATAATGAGGATGACCTGCATAAGGTATCTTATGGTATTTATCTAATATTTTGTGTTTTAAATATGTTACATGATTAACAACAATATAAAACATAAAACTTCACAAAATGTGCATACCAATCTGGTAAAGACTATTTTCCTCCCAACCTTGAGCTTATTCCACAGCTCTCCCCAAGCAGAGACCAATTCCTCCTTAGTGTACACAACCCCTTGTCTCACTAGGAATAGCTTATTTAATTTTTCTTTCCCTCAACCTATTTCCATAACTACATCCAGTTAATTATGAATGATTTTTCCCTTAGGCTAGGCTTTACTTTTGTTTTTTCCAGAAAAGCACCTTTAAAACTAGTTTTTCCTCTTTCTAGTTTAATTCTCAACTCTTCTGAGTAAATTTCCACTTTACTCAAGATTCTATTAGATTATTCTCTTCCATCTAATAATTTTATTTTATTTTATTTTTCTCCGAGAATATTTGGAGAATTTTTTGAAAGTCTTAGGATTATGTTCCATCCTCATGGATTTGGAATCCTTGTCTCAATTTTACTCTAGTATTTAGACAATAATAAAATTTCACATTTATTTATTTATTTTCAAAATAATATGTCCACATATAGTTTTCCCTTTGGTATACTTGACCTTAAGGATTATTAACTACCTATAAAAGCTGAAAAATATGGATATTACACTTCATGAAGGTCAATATGGCCAAGATGAAGGTAAATATGACCATGAAATATATGAAGGATACGTTGAAATAGATATTGGAGATAGATTGACCAGTACCCTGTAAGAAATATAAAAACTCATGGAAAGCAACTAGAAGCACCAAGATCTGTTTGTGAAGCATGAAAAAAAGGGCCTTAATATCAAGATTCAATACTCATTCTTTTGTGAAAATTTTTAGACGAAGCCAAGAATATTAAAGTCACTAAATTAGAAAACTAAAGGAGAATCCAAACGAATGTGAGAAGCCAGAGGAAGAAATTTCGCCCACTAGAAAAACTACTAGAAAATACCAAGGCTTAGCCAAATCGAAATTTAGAGTATATGACAAGATTTGAAAAATTATATGAAATTTCAAGTGTTTAGATATCTCCCCTTATAAAAATTTCCGTAGGTTGTAAGACAGAAACAAGTACCAAAAAAATATGAACATAAAGATGCATTTCCTATGTTGAAAAACTTAAGGGATCCAATGGAAAAATAAGAAGAGACACTAGTAAGATCCTATAGAAAAAAACATGATTCACAAAAATAATTAGAATGGGCCTAAGAACGAAACAAAGTTCATAAGAAATATATCAAGGAGAATCAAAGACACTCTAAAAGAATATTTAATACACAAAGACCGATTATTCCTAGGTACATAAATATATTATATGGTTATTTTTATTTGTGTGCCAATTATGGTCATAATGATATTAACTACGAAGAATATATTATAATTAATTGTATAAAAAATAAAATTAAATAATCTTAGAATCAAGAAGAAAGAGACATTGTTTTATATGCTTGAAACAATTTCAACCAATGGTGTGTGGTAGTGGGTGCTAAAATAATAGGGCTAGTGACAAGAGTAAGTTAATATCATTAAAATAATATAACAATTGTATTTATACCTCTCGAAATGATGCACCAAGAACAATCATGCGTAGAGGTGAAACTAGTTTGGTTAATGGAAATTGAAAGGCTTAGAATGTTATTTATGTACATGGAGTCAAACACAAACTATTAAGTGTGATTTAGATATGTGACCAATGGTATGATGTCACCTATCACTCTAAACACTACAAGATAAAGAAGGAAAACATAGAGAAAATAGTTGCAAATGCAGTAAGAACTCCAAGAAATGTATAGATACATAACGAACAAAATGAAAAATGTTGTTCTAAAAAACTTGATGAAATATAGTCCTAGCACAAAATATTGGGGAATTTAAATGTTGATCGTATGGTGAGTCTAAGAAATAAGGAACATATGAGGGATTTTCCAGGTATATCAAATCCCAAGAAAATGTTCTACAAATTGTGTCAATTTGGAAAACATTCTTGAGTATATTTCAAGATTAAAAACCATTCATAAACAAAGCCTCTATAGTTGGTTCATATATACCTTTTCGGACACTCAAGAATACAAACCCAAAGTAGAGAATTATATTATATCTTTATTATAGATGAATATACTAGGAAAAATTGGGTTGTATTTTAGAAGGAGAAATGTGAAGAATTTGATACGTTCAAAACCCTTGTTGAAAACAAATAGATTTAAAAATTAAATATGTAAGGAATGGTAGAAGTTAGGAGTATAAATCAAATGAATACGTCAACTATTGTGAAGAACATGGTGTTGCAAATGTTATTGTGTAGTGGTTTTCATTGATGTCATGTCTTTAATGGAAAGATAAATCAAGTTTAGCTTGTTGGAATAAGATGTTGTATAATGAAAATGCATGAATATTTAAAGTTTAACACCTTTTGGTAAGAGTTCTTCCATGCTTTTCTGATGAATTCCTCTAAAATTCCATGTCATGGATTTCATTTTAAATTATGGATGATTAACGATGAGAAATAATTTTCCATCACAACAAATACTATATATATTATTTCCTATAGTAGTTGTAAATTAGTTTTTCAGAAATTATGCCAACCATATATGATCTTATTTTTAATATTATTAGATTTGTTATGTACAATACCTAACACTATTGTTGTGCTTTATTTTTGCAATCCATCTACTGGAGGGTATATATTATGTAGGAGGGCTTGTTGGACTCATAGGATATGTTCTCTGGGGACATATTGAATTTAATGATGTTTGTAGGTTTCTACAATGTCTTGAAGTTGTAAAACTTCTAGATCAATGTCCCCATTCTGATAATATTCTTAGATGTATTTGTCTATTTCAATTTGCACTTATTTATTATATAGGAAAGTTACTTGTGATTCCATATTTTTATAAATTTGGAATCAGCATTCCCTTCTACGGAACCTGATGTGGCATTTGGTATTGAGTTATATAGTTAGGATTTTTTGTGGAATTATCCTATTTTTCCTCTAGCTTGGACTGTAGAGTATCATAACTTTCCTCAAAAAATACTTGTTTCTAGGACCTCCTAGATATTTTTTTTTTTAGGTCATAATATTTTTTCACTTTGATGAAGAATTATACATATTTTTCCCTATTTTATTTGGATAGATTTATATATTAATTTAATTGAAAATATTAATATTATGAATGGGTTGGAAGAGACCTAGGAATCATGAATTTTCCATCAAAACCACTAAATATTTGGGCATTTGCAGCACCCACTAGCATGTGAGATCTCACTTGAAGTATGCAAAGGGATTGCAGGACATGTGTAGGTTATATGGGGAATCAGGTATATAAGAGGTTATTTTAACTTCAAATATATTATTGGTCATATAACATAGGTCGAGTGTCATATATATTCCGATGCCTTAGACATGCATATTCTATACCTTTCCCTTATGCAATCCTGTAGTGAAGAGTTATAGGTTAACAATTATGTATATCCTACAATTTATAAAAGGAGTCCATCCTTTGACAACTTGTTAACCATTATGCATAAAATATATTTAAAAATAAACAAAAAAGTCTAATTCTAATCGTTATACTTTATGCTAAATATAAACAACAACCAATAGAACCACACTGACAAGAACTAAATCCAAACATAAAACTTGCGCATGATAGCCATTATTAAAATCAACATTATACATCAAACACGCATCGTGTTGAAGTTTGCAACAAGAAACAGTGAAGGAGGCATCCTAAAACATCATCCTTCATCCTAGTTGGAAAATAATCACCTAAACTAGGTGGGGCCCACACAGGCTATTTTTTTGTATATGTCTATTTTTAGACATGGTGAGCATATTCTATATGTTGCAGGATGCTATTTGTAGATGGTTGGTCAAATGTGAAAAATAGATGGACTTCTATTTTTAGAAATATTGGGCGGAATCTATTTTTATATTTCCAATCTAAAAATAGATATGTCGAATATTATTAGCTCTTAATAATATTTGGACTCTAAGTTACATTATCTTATTCTCTTGGAGCACTTCAGTTAAGTGCATAGATGTGGCACAACAACTGACAGAAGGAATTACGCTATTCCTAAGGTTCTACTGGAGCTAATGCATGGAGGACTTAGTTGGAACTCATGTGACAGAGTTTGGTGGAGTTATAGAAGTAGTTGGTGGAGTTGTATTTAGTTTAACTCAGTTAGACTCAATTGAGCTAGTTGTATCTAGTCTTACTGATTGATACACTAGTGGGAGTGGAGTGAATTGATTAGTTAATTAATTCGCTAAATAATAACTCATTAATCAACTGAAGAATACATCAGTTAACTACAGTGCATTGCAGTTTCAGTGGAGACCAGTGGAGAGATAAGTGAAAGAGCAAGTGTGACTATCAGTTGTGACTATAGTGATGCATTGATTACATCCAACACTCATTGGAGATGCCTATGAGGATTGTGTTAGCAAGGCTGGAGAAATTTGAGTTCATTCGGAGCCATTCTTCAGTAGGGGTTGCGCAGTAGAGGTAGGATAGCAGGTGGCAAAGATCGGTGCATGGATTTGCAAGATTGGGCCTGATTAGTGTGTAGCGATTGTATTGTACTAAGAGCTTGATATGATCAGATTTGTATGAGGATTGTTACATGATCTCTATGGCATATATTATATACATATAGTTGGGGTTTTTAGCTTCAGGCTTTCCTGTAAAACAATTGTGTTAATGTGTGTGAATTTTTATGGTTTCATGTGTGCATTGCAATTGATTTAATTTCCGCATGTGATGATCAATGGTGGAATAAATTATGTATTGTGCATGAAGTTAAACTATTGTGTGGTCAGGAGAATATTGGACATATATCATATTATTTATATAATTTCTACATGGTATCATAGCAGTATTGATCGAAGGAGGTTGCAATTATTGAAGCAGTTGATTTTTGTGCTGGTGGAATTCGAATTTGCTGTAGTGTTTTCTTGGTGTTGAAGTTGAGCATTCATTGAAATGTCTTTCAACAGATTAAAATTTTAGTATACCCTTGATGGCAGCTCGAATTATATTTCATGGAAGGAAATGATGGAGGCGGTGCTGGATGATAATGGGTTGAAGGAGTTCATAGATGCTGATATTCCGAAACCTGCTTCTAGCAATGCAGCCGCACTTGATGCATGGCAAAAGAGGGTAGCAAAGTGTCGAAGGATTCTGTTGGAAGTTGTGAAGGACCACATAGTTTCTAGTATTTATGGTAAATCCACTCCATTCTTAATGTGGAAGGCTTTGATAGACTTGTTCCAAAGCAGAAGTGACCAGAGGAAGTTGGCGCTTAAAGAAAAGCTCAGAAAAATAAAAATGGAGAAGAATGACACTATTTTGGTATACTTGACAAAGTTCATCCACTATAGGGATGAGCTTGGGGGTGTAGGAGTCAGTGTGGATGAATAATACTTGGTGAGCTTGGCTCTCCTTGGGCTTCTGAAGAGTTGGCATAGCTACGAAGACTTTGTCCATGGACGGGAGAAACTGCCAGGATTGGAGTGACTTTGGTCGGATCTTGTGTAGGAGGAGATAAGGCAGAGTACTAGGGATGGCTCTTCATCAAAGAATGATGATGAAGAGGATTTCACTTTGGTTTCCAAAAAAAGGAAATGGAAGGGGAAGAAACATCCTTCTCAATCCGGTGCGGATGGAAAAGAGTGTGACATGTCCAAAGTGAATTGTTTTCATTGTCACGAACATGGGCATTTCGCCACTAATTGTCCACAGAAGAAGAAGAAAAAATAGGCTACTGGAGCTACAACTGGTGAGGCTCTTACCTCACAATTTGAGCTGGACTTCTCATTGATCGCATGCATGGTGTCTAGTGCATTGGGATTAGGGTGGTACTTTGATAGTGGTGCTTCCTTTCACATCATGAGAGATGTGAACCTTTTCAGTGACTTGGTGGAGAAAGATCTCCAGTTGCATGTTGAGCTGGGAAACAATGGATGATACAATGTGACTGGCATTTGTACCATTACCTTTTAGAGGGATTTAGGTAAACTCATTCTTTTACAAGATGTTGTGCATGTTCCGGGTTTAAAGAATAATTTAATTGCAGTCGCAATGTTAGAGGATAAAGGGTATAAGGTTGTCTTTAGTGAAGGAAAATTTTTCCTTCGATACAAAGAAATAGGACAAGTCAAGAAGGTTGGGATTCGAGCGAAGAATCCCTAGAAACTTGAAGTAGACGGGATTTCTATGGATCTTCCTACTGTTGATAAGTGCAAGAAAGACATGCAATTGAAGCTTCAGAGGGAGCAGGATTTGCATGTAGGTAAGAGTGAACTTCGGGATGTGGAGCAACCACAAGATGAGGATCATGGAGTGGGAGAAACCACTCATGCAGAGAAATTTCATGCCAGATGGGCAGAGGGAGTACATGCAGCTATACCACCAGGTGAGAGGTGGGGCGACATGCATGAGTAATCCCAAGAGGATATTTCTAGGCAGGATTCATTGAGATGGTGTGGATCTCATGAATTGAACCTGGCTACAAGGTGCCCACAAAGCAGCAGTAGCATGATCAGTTGGATTGATGCAGGCAGATCAAAGTGATAGTGTCAGACACTGGAGCGCAGTTCAGAGTTGATAGCAAGTGCAGAGTGCATGGGTGTAGAGTTCAACAGCGCAGTGGTTCCTGAAGACATGTGAAGTTGGTACCAGCAGAAGTAGAATAATTTTATGATAGATGCATTATAATGATTGAGTTTTTTGGAGCCTTTCAGTTTTGGAAGTGTTGCAGCAAGAGTTGCAGAGCAGATGCATGGAGTTGCAGGGCGCTTGCAAAGGTTGCATGGCGAATGCATGGAGTTGCATGTAGCATGCAAAAAAAGTCCTTTCTTGTTGAGAGGGAGTGTTGAATTTTGCAACAAGAAACAGTGAAGGAGGCATCCTGAAACATAATCCTTGATCCTAGTTGGAAAATAATCACCTAAACTAGGTGGGGCCCACACAGGCTATTTTTAGGTGTATGTCTATTTTTAGACATGGTGAGCATATTATATAAGTTGCAGGATGCTATTTGTATATGTTTGGTCAAATATTAAAAATATATGGACTTCTATTTTCATACATATTGGGCGGAATCTGTTTTTAGATTGCTAGTCTAAAAATAGATATGTCGAATATTATTAGCTCTTAATAATATTTGGACTCTAAACATTATCTTATTCTCTTGGAGCACTTCAGTTAAGTGCACAGATGTGGCACAACAGCTGAAAGAAGGAATTACACTATTCCTAAGGGTTTACTGGAGCTAATGCATGGAGGACTCAGTTAGAACTCATGTGACAGAGTTTGGTGGAGTTATAGAAGTAGTTGGTGGAGTTGTATTTAGTTTAAGTCAGTTAGACTCAGTTGAGCTAGTAGTATATAGTCTAACTGATTGATACACTAGTGGGAGTGGAGTGAATTAATTATTTAATTAATTCACTAAATAATAACTCATTAATCAACTGAAGAATACATCAGTTAACTACAATGCATGGAAATTTCAGTGGAGACCAGTGGAGAGATAGGTGAAAGAGCAAGTGTGACTATCAGTTATGACTATAGTGATGCATTGATTTCATCCAACACTTAGTGGAGATTCATATGAGGATTTAGTGAGAAATACTGGAGAATTTTGAGTTCATTCAGAGTCATTCTTCAATAGGGATTGCGCAGTAGACGTAGGCTAGCAGGTGGCAAAGATCAGTGCACGGATTTGCAAGATCGGGCCTGATTAGTGTGTAGCGAATGTATTGTTTAGAGAGCTTGATATGATCAGCTTTGTATGAGGATTTTTTCAAGATCTCTATGACATATATTATATACAGATGGTTGTGGTTTTCAGCTTCAGGCTTTCTTGTAAAAAAACTGTGTTAATGTGTGTGAATTTTTATGGTTTCATGTGTGCATTGCAATTGATTTAATTTCCCCATGTGATGATCAATGGTGGAATAGATTCTGTATTATGCATGAAGTTAAAATAGTGTTTGATCAGGACAATCATGGACATATAGCATATTAGTTATATAATTTCTACACATCGGAGACCCAAAACTCTTGTTTAACCTTTATATTCATATTGAAAAAAATATAAAATAAGATATAATGTAGAAGAGAAGAGTAGGACTTGGGAAACTCATTCTCAATTAGTAATTTTTCAAATTCCATAGGATTCAAACCTATAAAATAGTCCTTGCAAAACATTTTCTCTTATCTCTTCATAGAATTTTTCATAGACTTATAATACAAAATGAGACAGATTATACTATAAGAAAGTACCAAAAAAAGTAATATACCATAATTACTTACAGTGAGCTAGAGGTGCAGTTGAAAATATTGGATATTTGGTGCCTATTTTAAAATATTTCCACCAATCCAAGTGAAAGGGGTGCTCTTTGTCAAAATTATGCTCTTCTCCCTTAATGACAGATTTGGAGGAAATGTTTAATAGACCAAGTAGTTAGATATGTCAGGATACAAGGCGGAGATTACTGATATAGATAATAAGTGCTCATCTAGAAGCTTATCATCAATCATCCCTTCATTATCTGCATGCAAAGTGAGTCTAGAAAAAAAATATGCAACTATATTTTCTTTCCCTAGCTTATCAATGATAGTTAAATCAAATTGTTGCAAAAATAATAACCACCAAATAATTCTAGAATTCACATTAGGTTTTCATGAATTATTTAGTTGTAGCATGATCAATTTGCAAAAAAGTTTGGTACCGAGAAATATAATGTGTGGACTTATTCAAGGAATGGACAACATCTAAAAGATATTTCTCACTAACAGTATAGTTCAATTCGGGATTAGACAAATTTTTATTGATGAAATAAATGGATTGGGGAAACTTATCATCCATTTGTCTCAAAGTTTCCCCAAATTTTTATCTGATGCATCAATATGGATATAGATGATGCAGGAGCATCATGGTTCTGCAAATGTGTAGATATAGTAAAATATAGGGTTCTTATGTTTTTCAAAAGAGTTGGTTTTCCTAAGTATTTAATTAATCTAATTTCAATATTTTGAGTCATTTATGTGAGACATTTAGAAAAGGATTTAATTAAATATTGATAGACATATTTGTAAATGTTCCTGAATGTAGGAGAAGATGAGTGATTGATGAACGATTAGGGTGGATTATTATATTCTAAAATACTATAAATATTAGATTAGAAGGTAGTTCATGATTTATGGAGGATCCTTAGGATTTATTTGAATGTTGAGATCGTTAATGGATAAAGAATAAATTTTAGGAATTAATTGAGGAGATAGAGGATTCTTAGGATTTTGTTGAGTAACCTATGGATATGAAACAAAGTTGGTTACAGAACCTTTTGTATATGATTGTAAAGGCTAAAAGGCATAGAGATCATTATTCTTAGATAGGAGGTTTGATTTGTAGGCATACGTGCATAGAGAGAGAGAGAGGAAGAGAAGAGGGCCATGTAAAGACATATCAGGCAAAAAACAGTTTGTCAACAAATTTTATTGTATTTGTACATTTATTTATTTAATGAGAAATCGAATTCCCATTTGAGTTTGTCTCATTTCTATTGTATGTTTAGTGATCCATAATAGAAAGGATTCGATATCGGTAACAAATTCTAGCTGATTGAATAAGTCTTTCTAAGTGATAAAGGACTTATGGCTGGGTAGAATATGAGTAGATTCCAGTATGGGATTAATTAGCTCAGAATAAAGCTTATGGGAGTAAATTTGTGCAGATAAATTATGTACAGATCAAGTAATTCTGATTTGGAGGAGTAATACAGAGGGTGCTTTGTGTTTAATCTAAAAATAGCATTAAAAAAGACAGAAGAAAAGCACGGAGAAATTCACATGGAAGTATTCCAAACAAAAAAGGAGGAGTAGCGAGAAGAAAATAGAGGAAACGATGGAGGCAGATAAAAATTAGAGATTTCCAAATAGGCAAATGAACTAACAGGATTAAATCGCAATATCGAGGGTTTAGTAATTGACGACAGAGATCAAAGCAAGAAGAAAGTACAAAGTGGATGCATGGCGCTATTTCGCATCAATGATGATTGAGTTTATAGGTCAAAGGATTCGCAAGATATACTAATAACTTTTGATGCGATAACATTCGAAAGTTGCAATGCGGCGAAAGGGAGGTGCCACGTGTCGGCATTGCGCAATATGGTGCTTCAACAGTTTTAAATGTTAGTGTGAAAGACTTCGCAAGGTAACCAAGATAATTTTTGATGTGATGCAGTATGTACTAAAGCATTTGATGCGAGGGGAGGAGCCACATGTTTTAACTGCGCATTAGTGCTCAATGCCGATCTTATGGTTTATTGTTATCGATAGAGTGGTAAAATGCGGGAAAGTGATTGTGACATATTGTGATTGGTCTGTGGATGGTGGGACCTTGGAACCTTGTTCTATGTATTTTTAAGGGTTTCGGTTATGCATTAAGCATTTTTGAATCGCTAATGTATGTATGTCAGATTTAAATCCAAAGTTACAAATCTGTTGCGTGTAAAGGGAAAATTCATGTGGGTCAAAACCCAAGGTCATCAGGTTTGTTTAAAGTGGAAACCATGCATGTGATAAGGTAAGGTGAAGGTGCGGAAAGGTAAAAAGGTAAAAGTATATAAAACAAGGTTAAAATCCGAGAGCCACTCAGGAGTAAGAGTTTTTGCATGCATTTTTTATTTAAAAGGTTAACCTCAGAGTTTTAATATGGGTGAATGTAGGGTTAATTCTTCTAACTCTGCATAAGTGAGTATTTGTGGCCTAATTTCTACATCATTTGGTATTAGAACAAGAAAAAACTCTTTTGGGAGAAATTTACAGCATAGAATAGGTTTGAAGAGTTTTGTTTTAGGAGAACAGAATAAGGATTTTTCAAAGAATCAGAGTGGCATAGCAGAAGCGAAGAGAAGAATCAGATCTGAATATGATTGAGTAAAGAAATAGAAAAAAATCTACTTTGGGAGAAAGTAGATTAGATTGAAAAACAAATTGAGAAAATTGTTTATGAAGAGATAGTGACAACTGAAAACAGTGAAGGTAAAGTCAGCAGACGGAAAAGAGAAACTGCAACAGCAACATGTGTTCATAAAATTGGATAGTGAGGTATGGTATTCATGTTTTGATTTCAGTTAATTAATGATGAATTATTAATTGAAATAAATTATATGAAGATGTTGATGACTGTAGCCAAGAACAAGCATAGTTTTGATGGTGATGGCAATGAACTTATCCAACTAGAGGTTGGAAGAAAGGAGAGAGGTGAATGAATGTAGAAGCTAGAGGAGCAGTGAAGCTCTAAAAGGTTCAAGAGAGTGAACCAAGAGAGAGAATACCTAGGAATATATCAAGCTCAGAGAGGAAGCTTGATAGGGTATTGAGTATAAAAGAAGAGATTGCTGCAAGAGAAGGCTATGTTTTAGATCACTAATTGAGCATGGATGAGATCATCAGGAAGATGGTCATGCAAGTTCATAGAATGGGTTCTAGAGAATTCCATAAAGGTAAGATGAGTAATGAGGAGCAAGAGAGATATCTTGCAGTGATGAGAGTACAGTTGGAAGTACTGCAAGGATGGCTACAAGAGAAAGAGAATGAATACCAAAGACATGTATGGGGAATGAGGAAACAGGTTATATGGAACCCTTTTAAAAAATGATTGAATGTCAAACTGATAAATGAGTTCAGAGAACTTGAGAAGAGATATATTATCTTGTTGGATAAGCAGAGACTCTAAGGATTTAAGTCACAATAAAGAGGATCTGCTGAAATCCAGAAAGTACATTGTGAAATATTGGTGATTGAAGTATCAAACGAGACCCAAAGATCTTGTATTTTTAAAACTAATGATTAGTGTATGATTGTAGGTACATCATAGGATTATGAGAAAACTTTAGAGTTTTTTTAGTAAGAAGGAGAAGAATCTGAAATCTGTTCAGATTAAGACTGAGATAGCAATATCTCAAAAACAAAAGGAGACAGAGAGGTCTCATGGAAATATGTGGTAGAATACTGGGGTTGGTAACAGTGGATATTAGAATAGAAAATATGAGTTAAGACATGAATATGAAGAAAAGGTATTTACTGTGCCTAATGAGTTTGGAATTTTTAAGCACTATGATTTGGATTTAGCAGAGGAAAAAGGACCATTTAATGATGGGTCAACAACAAGTGAAGGTATTGAAAATTGTTTAATGTTTCCAAATTCTACTCCAATTTAAATTGTTGAGTTATATAGAAAGTTATAAAAGAAGAGGATGTATATGTAGGATAAATTATTGAAGAAGGAAGACAAAGTGATTGTCATGAATGAAAATCATAAAGAAGAGAGAATGGTAATAAAATTTTAGCAAATTGAAATTACAGAGGAAGGAGTTCATTATTATGAACTAGAGCAGGGAGATCCTTGAAACAAATGATATGGAGGAGAGATTAGTTGACAGTCTCATGAGTTTTTTGGATAATTTAAACCCGTATACTAATGCACTGATAAAGGATTTAGAGAAAAACTCGGAGCACTAGATTGAAATGTTGCCAAAGAATCAAAAGGCAATGAGGCCTTATATTTTTAATTTCTGATAATTGTTTTATAATTACATGTTTTGATGAAAATGAGGGAAACATGTTTCAAGTTGAATGAGAGTCAGTTTTAGAACTAAAGAATAATGGAAATTTCCATGTAAGACATAATGATGAGGAAGATGTAAAGCATGAAGATATCGTGATTGAAGAAGATAAGTTGACTGTCATAATCCGTAAAGGAAGTGAAGGAAAATAACTGGGGGTAGTCAAGGAAGAGGAAGGAAAATATGTTGGAATTTATGAACAAAATATTCATGATGTGTTCGAGATGAGAAAAGTACAAAGAGAATTGGAGGACAATTTAGTTTTTGAAAAAAAAATTGCAGGAAGTGAGCAAAAGAGGGATATTGTGGAGGGAGATATATTAAGAGATATTCAGGAATTTTTGGAGGTAGAAATATACAAAGTAATATTTTCAGCAATATATGGTGTAATATTTGCAACAGTATCCAGAACAATAGTAATTGGAGCAACAACAAAAGTTGAAGACAACAAGATTTTTGAAGCTCTTACATAAAGGAAAGGACAACAGTAGAAAATTAATTTGGACAGAGAAATAGGTAATTTGATGAAGCTTATGAGAAATGAACGTAAGGAAAGGAGCTGCAGAAAGAGAAGATAGATAATAAATTGTATGAAAGGTTGAACTGTAACAAACATTGAATGAAAATTCAATGGAGTGTTAGAAACGAATATATGGAAACCGGGATGGCTCTCAATAGCTAAGCATTCTCGGTGGAAAATGAGTAACACTGAGTTAGGGTTTTGTGCTTCATCTTTCAACCGAAACCTTAGCGTTCACAGCAGCCTCTCAGCAGGCCTGAAAAAGAGGAGCAGCCCAGCAGGCCTGAAAAATTTAGACCCATTGCCCTTTGCAATGTTATATACAAATTCATCACTAAAGTCATCGCCAACAGACTCAAACCTCTCCTTCCTCTTCTCATTTCGCCAGAGCAAACAGGTTATGTTGAAGGGAGACAAATCCTGGATGGGATCATTCTTACTCACGAAATCATTCATTCTCTAAAAGTCTGCAAGAAGCCAGGTATGCTGCTCAAAATCGACCTCTCAAAAGCCTTTGATAAGTTGAACTGGAATTATATCCAGCAAATTCTAAGTGCTTTTGGATTTGATTTCATGTGGATTCGTTGGATTATGAGCCTTGTCTCCTCTTCCTCTCTTTCCATTCTTCTCAATGGTTCTCCTTCCCCCCCCTTCTGCCCTTCCAGAGGTATCAGACAAGGGGACGCCCTCTCTCCCTTTCTCTTCGTTCTTATGGCCGAAGGGCTAGGCAGACTCATTCATAATGAAGCCAATCTGGGACATCTGCGTGGTCTTTCCCTTCATGGTGCTCCCACCTCGACCCATCAACAATTTGTTGATGAAAACATGCTCTTTGGCCACCCTTCAGTCCAAGAAGCCCGCTCTTTCAAAGCCATTCTCAATCTCTTCTCTCAGGCTTCAGGGTTAACTATCAATGACTCCAAGTCTCAGGTCTTCTTCTTCCACACTCCCCTTCCTGCTCAAGTTAACATTGCCCATATTCTTGGCTTCTCAGTGGCTACTCTTCCTGACAAATACCTTGGAGCCCTCCTCACTGACTCTGCCATCAAGCACTCTTCCTGGAATCATCTCCTAGAGAAATTGGAATCCCGTCTCTCCTCTTGGACCTTCCGAGCTCTCAATATGGTCAGTCATCTCACTCTCATCAAAGCTACTTTACAATCTATGCCTCTCTATCTTTTTTCTGTTCTTGCAGCTCCGAAATGGGTTCTCAAACAGATCAAAGCACTCCAAAGATGCTTTCTCTGGGGCTCCTCTGGGCATAATCGCAAATGGGCGTTAGTGAATTGGTGCACTGTTTGTACCCCCAAGGCAGATGGAGGTCTTGGCTTGAGAGATCCCTCGCACAACAATGAATTCATGGCGGCTCGAGTTTGGTGGAGATGGATTTCCAATCCCCACACTCCTTGGGCCAAACTCTGGACAGCGAAGTACGCCAACAACAGAACTATTGCAGACTTGGTTCGATTGACCCCTATCAACTTGGGCTCCCTGATCTGGAACGCAGCAAAGCAGCACTATGAGCTCATTCAGCAGCATAGCTTTTGGGAGGTGCAAAACGGCCAATCTGCACGATTCTGGACAGACTCCTGGCAACCAGAATCCATCCTTCTAGAAAAGTTTCCCCTTACCAACCTTGGAGACCCCAGAGCTGTCCTCGATGGAAAAATCAATGAACACTGGATGGACACTGACAGCAATGGGTACCGGAAATGGAAACCCTCACATCACATAATAGCTCAAGCTCAGGGTACTGTGTTCGAAGACCTCGACCAGGAACTGCAATGAAGACAAACCAGAAGCTCTCCTGATCCTGACATCCTCAGATGGGGTCATACCACTAAAGGAATGTTCACCACCAAAGAGGCCTTCTCCTTGCTGCATCCTTCCCCTTGCCCTCGGGATCCCCTTTGGCAGATGATCTAGAATCCCCATACCTGGCCTAAAATATCTACTTTCCTCTGGCTCTTAAGTCATAGGCGCATCCTCACCTGGGACAACCTTGTCAAATAGGGCTTCATTGGACCCTCTCGATGCCCCAACTGTGCTCTTAATGCCGAAACCATCCAACATCTCATGCTGCTCTTCCCGCTAGCCAACTCCTTTTAGGATAAATGCAGCTTTCGTTGCCAGAAGCGCAAGCCCTCTAGTGATATCACTTCACTCTTACGAAATTGGCCTAAACGCCCCTACGCCTCTGCCCTTCTTAATGCCCTCTGGCAACTCCTCCCTGGTTTGATCTTTTGGACCTTATGGAAAGAACATAATAGACGTATCTTCAAAAAAAAAACCTCTTCCATGGACTCTTTATGGCTCTCCTTTATTGGTAACCTACAGGAATCTTTAGCCCTTCATTCATGGCAAGAAGAAGATTTCCCCAAGTAGCAGAGAGAAATCCTCATCTGGCAAAATTGGAATCTTAAACTGGGGATAACTCTGAAGACCCGAAACAAGATGGCCACAAACACTCCTTCGAATTGGATTCCTCCCTCCCCAGGGGTGTTCAAATTAAACTTCGATGGAGCTTCCAAGGGGAATCTTGGGCAAGCAGGTTTTGGAGGTATCATCAGAGATTCTACAGGAGAAATTCAGCACCTCTACTTTGGGTCTATCGGATGGGACACCAATAATTCAACGGAGCATGAAGGCCTCTGGCAAGGCTTGAGATTGACGCTTCAGCACAGTTTTCTCCCTATCATTATTGAAGGGGACTCTCAAATCCTCATCCATATTGCCAATCAGCTTCTTTGGGGGGCCGATCCTACTAAGGTAACTGACAGTTGGCGTTTGGCTGCTCGTATTTCTAAGATAAGTGATTGGCTCCACCACAACAGGGTCGTTTCCTTCACTCATGTCAAGAGGGAAGGCAACAAAGTAGTCGATCTCTTGGCCAATTTTGGCACTAAAAGCAACAACATGCTTACTCATGGCTCCCTCTCTATCATCCATGATGCAGACATCCAACAGAATTGCATCTCCCTAGTGCACAAGGAGTGCCTCCCGCCGGATGCGGCTGCGGTGGAGAATTAATGTGCCAAGGGCACCTGCGCAGCTCCCAACGCTGCTTGCATGCCGCGCCCACATGGCCCCGCGCACTCCAACTGCTGGCGTTATTAATACGCCTCGGGTCGAACATTGCTGTATTTACTGCACCCTCGCTCTGTGGTATATGGCGCTGGTATTGTCATTTGTTTTCACTATGGAGGATGAGCAGCATGCAGGGAGCCATGGGAGACCACTGATCCCCTTCAGCAGTGCTTGTCCTCCTGGTTTTTCCAATTCAAGCCGGAAAACGCAGACTGGGCGTCGTTGCAGTGTTCTGGCTTGCCTGGAGACGTTACCGGGTGTCCAATTCTCCAACAGCCCTTTCTGCAGTGCTTTCACCTCTTCTGGCGCTCTGGGCATGCACATCACAGGTACTTTGCTTCCTTTCAGCTTCAATTCGCATTCTCAGGATTTTTGTCCCTCTGACAATCGAACCTCCAGTTCTTCTGCTCTTTTTCCTGGCCTGAGTCACCCTGGTGGTCTCCCCGCCATTTTCCCTGCTCCCAACCCATACTTAGGCAGGCCTCGCCTGCGCCACCTTCTGCTAGCCATGCCTCGCCTCCGACAAAGAATGCATTGTCGACGCGGTGTTAGTAGAGGCCAAACCTCTAACATTCCTCATTCACCCCTTTCTGAGCTAAGCTCTTCCTCTAAGTGCGACGATCTCACTCCCCCGCTAGCCTCGCGAGGTGGTAGAAGCAGGGGCAGAGGCAGAGGGCGTCGTGCTGAGAGCTCGAGTCTTGTTGGAAGAGGTCGTGGGTGTGAGCGTGTTACGGGTGATGTTCCTTGCCAGCCTGTCGCTCCCTCTAAGCCTCCCTGTCATTCCATCCCTCCCGACATTCACGCTCATCCCAGTCAGCCCCTCCCTTCTGACGTTTTCGCCCCTCCCTGTCAACCCAACCCTCCAGGCAGAAGGTTACGGGGGTCCACCATCAGGCAATCCACCCAGAACGTGGAACTCCGCTTCCACTGCACCTCCTTCGACTCCATCATCACTGCCTTCATCACTGTCTCCCTGCGTGAAGGAATCCCTCTCTCTGCTCCCCCATCCCCTCCTCTTGACCTTCCCCCCAATCCCTCTCTTCTCACAGGACTGCGCTCTGAAGTTGAGCACCAGAACATGAAGACCGACAGTCCAGCAGGAAAGGAGGACAGCAGCGATGGAAATGAATATGCATGCAGAGTTGAAGAGGAACCAATGTCTTCAGAGCATGAGGGCTGAACCCCCTGGCTCAATTACTGTTGGTTTTTTTGTGCTTTACTATTCTAGTCACCCACCTGTTGGGCAGAATGATGTTTCTAGCTTTTTTGCTATTATTTACATGTTTTGTATAAACTCCTGGCCAGTTTACCTACCATGGGCGGCCCAATTACTTATGCTTAATGGGTCGGTTTCCCACTATGGGCGACCCAGACTTCTCAAGAACAGTTCTGCTAATCAACCCAGGCTGTCTGGCTTTCACAGCAGCAGCTTTGGCAGTTTTGTATCATTATTTTCATAAATTAATAGAATTAGTCTTATTTAGAAAAAAAAAAGAATATATGGAAACCGGGATAAACAAGGAAATACATCAGAATACATGGACAGGAGTTGAGAGAAGCAAGGAAATCACTGAAGAACAAAGTATGTGATCCAGGAGGACAAATATTGGAAGCACATGATCGAGAGATCATGCCTATTTTCTACCTTGGGAGTCTGATGTAGGAGCATCATGGTTCCAAAAATGTGTACATTTAGTACAATCTAGGGGGACTTATTTTTTTCAAAAGATTTGGTTTTCCTATGTATTTAATTAATGTAATTTCAATATTTTGAGTGATTTCTATGAGACATTTAGAATAGGATTTAATTAAATATTGAGAGGCATATTTGTAAATGTTGTCGAATGTAGGAGAAGATGAGTGATTTATGAGTGATTAGGGTGGATTAATATATTCTAAAATATTGTAAATCTTAGATTAGAAAGTAGTTCATGATTTGTGGGGGATCCTTAGGATTTAGTTGAATGTTCATATCCTCGATGGATAAAGAAGAGATTTTAGGAATTAATTGATGACATAGAGGATTCCTAGGATTTTCTTGAGTAACCTATGGATCTGAACCCAAATTGGTTACAAAACATTTTGTATATAATTGTAAAGCCTCAAAGCCATAGAGATCATTATTCTTATATAGGAGGTTTGATTTGTAAGCTTATGGGCATACAGAGAGAGGAAGAGAAGAGGGCCATGTAAAGACATATCAGGCCAAAAACAGATTGTAAACATACTTGATTGTATTTTTACATTTATTTATTGAACGAGAAATTGAATTCCCATTTGACTCAGCGTCATTTCTGTTGTGTGTTGAGTGATCGATAATAGAAAGGATTCGATATCAGTAAAAAAATCTAGTTGATTGAATACATCTGTCTCAGTGATAAAGGACTTATGGTTGGGTAGAATCTAAGTAGATTCCAGTATGGGATTAATTACTTGAGAATAAAGCTTATGGGAATTCATTTGAACAGATAAATTATGTACAAATTGAGTAATTATGATTCAGAGGAGTAATATAGAGGGTGCTTTTTGTTCAAGCTAGAAATAGTGTTAAACAAGATAGAAGAAAAGCATAGAGAAATTCAGATAGAAGAATTATAAACAAAAAAGGAGGAGTAGCGAGAAGAAAATAGAGAGATAGAGCGGCTTAAAACAAAGGAATCGATGAAGGAAAAGAACACTTAGAGATTTCCAAACAGGTGAATGAACAACATGATTAAATCACAGTATCGAGGGTTTAGTAATTGACAGCAGAGATCAAAGAAAGAAGAAAGTATGAAGTGGATGCATGGCGTTATTTTACATCAGCGATGATTGAGTTTATAAGTAAAATGGTTTGCAAGATATACTGGATAAATTCCAATGCGATAACATTTGAAAGTTGCGATGTGGAAAAAAGGAGATGTCACGTGTCGGCAATGCACAACATTGTGCTTCAACATTTTTAAATTTTAGTGTTAAAGACTTTGCAAGGTAACCAAGATAATTTGCGATGTGATTCGGTAAGTATTGAAGGATGTGATTTGACGAGGGGAGCGACGTGTTGTAACTGTGCATTAGCGCTCATCACCGATATTATGGTTTATTGTTATTGACAAAGTGGTAAACTACAGTCAAGCGATTGGGACATATTGTGATTTGTCTGCAGATGGTTGGACCCTGGAACCCTATTCTGTGTATTTGTAAGGGTTTCAGTTATGTATTAAGAATTTTTGAATCGCTAATGTGTGTATGCTGGATTCAAATCTGAAGTTATAAATTTGATGCATGTAAAGGGAAAATTTATGTGGGTTAAAACCCCATGTTAGTTGGTTTGGTTAAAGTGGAAACCATGCATGTGATAAGGTAAGGTGAAGGTGCGGAAAAGTAAAAAGGTAAACGTATATAAAAAAGATTGAAATCTAAGAGCCACTTGGGATTGAAAGCCTCCGCATGCATTTTTTATTTAAAGAACCTCAAAGTTTTAATATGGGTAAATGTAGGGTTAATTCTGCTAACTTTGCATAAGTGAATATTTGCGGCCTAATTGCTGCATCATGGAAAGGAAGAGGCTAGTTGTGACCTTGGAGTATAGGAGTGGTGATCAACTTTTCCTTTATGATTTTAAGGGATTATTGACAAAAACTTGACCAACATAATTATGAGTCCTTGGCGAGCAATCCAAATAGTGGTGAAGCCACCTTCATAAAATACTTGATGAATCTCCTATACTAACCAGCCAATCCCAAGAAAATCCTAACATATCTCTCTTTCTAAGGAGTAGGGACCCTTTTTATGATATAAATATTATTTGTGTCTACTTGTATCTTTTCCTGAGATATAGAATTACCAAGGAAAATTATTGCCTTCCTCAGAAATTCACACTTCTCAAGACTCAAAGAGAGATTCATTTTAATGCATTTCCTCTTGAATTTACCAAGATTAGAGAGGGCCTCTTGTAAATCATACCCATAAGGAGTGAAATCATCCACGTAGATTTCCACATAATCATATAAAAGCTCAATGAAAATGCTCAGCAATGATCTTTTAAAGGTGGCAGGGGCATTGCATAGACCAAATGGATGAAATCTATAAGCAAAGGTGCCCCAAGTACATGTAAATGTAGTATTTTCTTGGTGTTCACGATGGATCTTGATTTTTTTGTAACCACTCAACGCGTCTAGGAAAGGGAATAACTTCTTCCTTGCAGGGGTCATTTAAGACATAGTGAATTAAAGGGAAAGGGAAATGGTATTCCTTTTTGGCTTTTTTCAACTCTCTGTAATCGACACAAATCCTCCACTGTTTTGGGAATAAGACTATAAGGGACACCCATCCACTATCTAAGATGGAATACATGAACCCTAAATACAACATCTTTTATAATTCATCCTTTACTATGTCCTTCAATGTTGGGTTAATTTTCTTCTAGGGATGGCGAGCATGATTCCATCCCAGTTTTATGTAAATATGGTAAGTGCATACTGAGGAATGCACCCCTCTTATTTATTTCTAATCCCAAGAAAAATAATATAAGTTAAATCTCAACAACTGGAACAGTTGTTCTTCCTCTTTGGCTGAGAGGGAGGGACTGATATTTACGGTCCTAGATGGCTCAAATTCTATAATATTGTGAGGTTAAAAAACTAATTAAATTGAGCATAGCTCAATCCAAGTATGGCTTCCAGATTCTCTCACATCCTCATGAAGTGGTATGGTTGTGGGGGATTGGTTCTAAAGGATATGGTTAATTAGTTAATCTTCATCAAGTTTTCCCCCTCTGATAAGAACATATAAGAAAGATACTGGGTATGGAGTTTCATGGTACACTTCATATTCTTCTCCATCCTCCACCCACAAAGGTAGATCATGTTCAATAGAAGGTTGAGTAGGGGGGTAGAATACTAGTTTTTTTGATAAGGGCCCATTCCTAATGGTTATGTTTCTAGCCCTACAACTAATATAGGAAACAATGTTGGCCACCGAAGGTCTCCCTAGGATAAGAGGATAACCGTTAAACTTTTTTTTGGTTTGAAGTATGAGAAATTCAGTGGGATACTCCAAATAGTCAATGGATACCATAACATCCTCAACAACTACCTCAAGAGCTACTGTGGATCTATCTGCATGTTGTAGAACCATAGTAGTCTTTCTCAAATCTCCTTGTAGCTTGAGCTTCAACATGGTTTCCTTAGTCATCCCATTGATTTAAGCCTCAAGATAAATCAATGTATGAGGATAAATGAAACCGCCGATATGTACATCCAATGTCGGACTTCCAGTCTCTAGTTATTTGAAGAAGATCACTCTCCCTAGCATCAAATCGGATAGTTGATCAACAACATTTATGGTGGGGGTGTCTCTATTTTCTCTTCCATGATTTTGAATAATTTAACCGTAATGAGCTTAATATAAATGGAAACATCCTTAATAGCATGGAGGAGTTCTAACTTTACACACATATTCTTCAATTGCCCCAGACGTTCAGTCTCTTATGGGGTGTGTTCGATAGGATGGCTAAATCTCACAGGAAAAGAAGTGGATTTACTTGAGAGGTACTCTCTTCCTTTTCCTCTTCACTCTATTCAGGTGGAGATGGTGTTTGGTTATCTGGGATTTCTCTCCCATATCTAAGGTTAATCTCGTGGATCTCCATAGCATAGGAAGGGTAATATGTCTCTCCATTCTACACCTATTACGGATGTTTTTTATTTGGGTTTAGATTAGTTTGAGTTGGTATATAAGGTTTCTTAGGTGGAGCAGGGTGAGTGGGTTGAGGTTGAGGCTTGAGTGGACGTAGTAAAGTAGGAGGTTGATTGAGTTGAGGCCTCCACCCTTGTGATGGGTTGCTCCATTGAGGAGGTTGGGGAGCATATGGTTGAAATTGTTGATTGACAGGTTGAACATGATATGGATGCACATAAGGTGAAGAAGGAGGTGTGGGCCATGATGGATGAGTAGAAGAATATCAAGGTTGTAAGTGTGCATCTTTTTTTCAATTTTAGTAAGAATAAGCTGCACCTTGCATGCCCTATTGGTACGGTTGAGGTATTAGAGGCATCCTTCAATTTATGAAGAAAATTTTCTATCGTCCACCTTACACCATTGGTATATAGATTTTAGGAAACCAAAGGAAGGGAATTTACATATTGCATGGATTTCTTCACTAACTAAGGATACTTATATTACATTCATTAGGAATTTATTTTTAGGGTGTCTCTAGTGGATCTAGGGAAAAAGATAGATGGGACTCTTTATGCCCCCTCCTTTTTTCTTTTGATCTCAATGATATCCATTTCCATGGAAACTTTATGGAAATTTTCACTCTTAAAATATTATGACATGTTCCCTATCTCACTTTTTACCAATGACGTTGAGGAAGAGGTATTGGCCAAGCCTTCGTTACTTCTACACATTGTCTAGTTTTCCCTAGAATGGTTTATGAACATACTTTTGATGTCATCATAACCAAGCTAATAGATATCTCCAAGAGATATCATGTTGATGGTTTCCAAAACTTTCTCCCTAATCCATTAGAGAAGAAATAACTTGAGTGATCCAAGATCAATGGTGAAGTTGGCCCTCTTGTAGTTCAGATGAAACCTTTCCTCACAGTCTTCTAAAGATTCAATAGGTTGTAGGGTCATCCTAAATATTTATTCCATGGTTTATTTAAACCTACAATAATATTTTTATTTTTCATTGAAGCATTCTTACATTTGGGCCTAGGTAGTGATTCTCTCCTCAGTTATAACCATGAACCTATGCAAGGATGCATCCTTGAGATTATAGGGAAACAATTTGAGTTTTTCTTCATATGAGGCATAGTCATAGGTCCTACATACAACAATAAAGCTTAAACTCAAACATGAAAGTGTGAGGGTCCTTAGAAGTTACGCCATGGAAGTGTGGAAGGGATGAAGCATTGATCTTTTTTATATTAGTCTCTTCATTATTTTCTATGATGGGAAAGACATGTTGGTTTCTATTTCAGCCATATCTTGAATAGGTTAAGTAGGTTCCTCTTCTTCCCCAATAGGTTCTTCAAAGTTGCATGGTGCCCACCTAGAGGTTATTCTAAATTATAGTCACTAAAGAAGAGTGAAGGTTCACTATGTGGGGATGTGGTGTTTTTTGGTAGAAATTTTCCTTCGTTGTCCCTCCTCCTACGAGGCATGAAATATTTTTTTTTTTTGTTTCTTTTCAATTTTTCAAATTTTATGCAAAACAAAAACAAAAAAACAATTCTTAAGTATAAACTATCATCTACATAGACAACTCCCCAACAATGGCGCAAAAAAGTGGTGATCCCTGGGCTGTAAAGGAGAAAGAAGTACCCATAAATATCAACATAAAGATCCCATTTCCTATGTTGAAGAACTTAATGGATCCAATGGAAATATAATAAGGGACTCCTAAAATGATCATTTACAACAAAAGGGGATTCACAAAAACAATTAGAGTGGGCCTAAGAATGGAATGAAGAACCATAAGAAATATATCAAGGAGAATCACAGACACTCTAAAATAATATTTACTACAAAAAGAAAAATTATTCCTATTTAGAAAAATATATTATATGGTTATTTTTATTTGTGTCCCAATCATGGTCATAATGATATTAACTACGAAGCATATATTATAAATAGTTGTAAAAAAAAGAAAAGTAAAAATATTAGAATCAAGAAGAAAGTGGCATTGTTTTATATGCTTGAAACCAATCCAACCAATGGTATGTGGTAGTGGGTTCTAAAATAATATGGCTAGTGACAAGAGTAAATTAATATCATTAAAATAATATAACAATTATATTGCTAACTATGGAAAGTATGCACCAAGAAAAACCATGGGTAGAGGTGAAACTAGTTTGGATAATGGAAATTGAAAGGCTGAGGATGTTCTTTATGTACATGGATTCAAACACAAACTATTATGTGTGAGTTAGATGTGTTACAAATGGTATGATGTAACATATATCTCTAAATACTAAAAGATAAAGAGGTAAAACACAGAGAAACTAGTTGCAAAGGTAGTAAGAACTCCAACAAATGTATACATACATAACTAATAAAATGAAAAAAAAAATTCTACAAAACCTAATGAAATTTAGCTCTAGCACAAAATACGGGGGAATTTAAATGTTGATCATATGGTGAATCTAAGAAATAAGGAATCTATGAGGGATTTTCTAGGTATATCAAATCCCAAGAACAAATTCTACAAATTGTGTTGATTTGGAAAACAAGCTTGAGTTCAAGATCAAAGAGCATTCATAAACGAAGCCTGTATAGCTGGTTCATATAGACCTTTTTTTACCCTCAAGAATAGAAACCCCAAGTGGAGAATTACATTATATTTTGATTATAAATGAATATACTAGGAAAACATGGGTTATATTTTAGAAGGAGAAATTTGAAGAATTTTGTATGTTCAAAACATTCAAAGCCCTTGGTGAAAAGAAACTAGATTTAAAAATTAAATCCGCAAGGAATGGTAGAGGTCAGGAGTAAAATTCAAATGAACATGCCAACTATTGTGATGAACATGTTGTTGCAAGTTTATTGACTAGTGGTTTTTAATTATGTCATCTCTTTGATGGAAAGAAAAATCGAGTTTAGCTTGTTGGAATAAGATGTTGTATAATGGTAATGGGTGAATATTTAAAGTTTAGCACTTTATGGTAAGAGTGATTCCATGCTCTTCGAGTGAATTCCTATAAAATTTCACGACATGGATTTCATTTTAAACTATCGATGATTAATGATGAGAAAGAATTTGTCATCAAAGCATTACATTAGAAGGTAGGCATAAATATATGATTTCATATAGTAGTTGTAAATCAATTTTTCAGAAATTATGCTTGTCATATCAGATATTATTTTTAATATCATTAGGATTTTTATGTAAAATACCGAGCACCATTGTTCTGATTTATTTTGGTAATCCATCTACTGGAGGCTATATATTATGTAGGAGGGCTTCTTGGACTCATAGGATGTGTTCTCTCAGGCCATGTTGAATTTAATGATGTTTGTATGTTTCTACAATGTCTTGAAGGTTTAACATTTTCTAGATCAATATCCCCACTCTGCTAATATTGTTAGATGTATTTTTCTATTTGAAATTTCACCTCTTGATTATATATGAAAGTTACTTGTGATTCCATAATTTTTTTACATTTGGAATCATCATTCCCTTCTAGCGAACCTGAGGTGGAATTTGGTACCAGGGTTATATATCTAGGATTATTGGTGGGTAATTATCCTCTTTTTCCTCTATTTGGGACTGTAGAGTATCATAATTTTCCTCGAAAAATAATTGTTTCGAGGACCTCCTCGATATTTTTTTCTAGGTCACAATATTTTTCCACTTTAATGACGAATTATACATATTTTTCCCTATTTTATTTGGAATTATTTATACAGTTATTTAATTTAAAATATTATTATTGTGAATGGGTTGGAAGAGACCTAGGGATCATGAATTTTCTATCAAAAACACTAAATATTTGGGCATTTGCAGCACCCACTGGCATGTGAGATCTCAATTAAGGTATGCTAAGGGATTCCATGAAATGTGTAGGTTGTATGGGGAATCATGTATATGAGAGGCTATTTTGGCTTTCAAGATCTCACTAGTAATATAACATAGGTCGACTGCCATAGATATTTACATGAATTACACATGCACATTATAGGCCTTTCCCTTATGCAATTTTGCAGTCAAGAGTTTGAGGTTAACAATTATGTAGATCCTATAACTTATAAAAGGAGCCCATCATTCGACAACGCGTTAACCATTATGCATAAAATATATTTAACAAGAGACAAAAAAGTATAATTTTATTATTTATACTTTATGATAACCATAAACAACAACCAATAGAGCCACACTAGAAAGAACTAAATCCAAACTCAAAACTTTTGCATGATAGCCATTATTAAAATCAGCACTATACATCAAACACGCATCGGAGACCCAAAGCTCTTGTCGAACCTTTATATTCATATTGACCAACAATAGAAACTAAGATATAATGTAGAAGAGAAGAGTAGGACTTGGGAAACTCATTCTCAATTAGTTCTTTGTTGAATTCCATAGCATTCAAACCCATACAATATTCCTTACAAAACATTGTCTCATAATTCTTCATAGAATTCGTCATAGACTCGAAATGCAAAATGAGACAGATTATACTCTAAGAAAGTAGCAAAAAAATTAATATAGAATAATTCCATCCAACGATATGGAATGTCAGTTTAAAATATTGGATATCTAGTCCCTATTTAAGAATATTTCCACCAATCCAAGTGAAAGGGGCGCTCTTTCTCAAAATTATGTTCTTCTCCCTGGATGACAGACTTGGAGGAAATGTCCCAACAACCAAGTAGTTAGCTATGTAATCATATGAGGGGAATATTAGTGACGTATAAAATAAGTGCACATATTGAAGCTTATCATCAATCATCCCTTCATTATTTGTAGGAAAAGTGAGTCTTGACAAAAAATATGCAACTATATTTTACTTCCTTCACTTACCAATGATAGTTAAATCAAATTGTTGCAAAAATAATAACCACATAATAATTATAGCATTCAAGTTGGGTTTGTTCATGAAGTATTTAATTGTTGCATGGTAAATCTACACAAAATTTTGGTACCCAATAATATAATGTTTAGACTAATTCAAAGAATGGACAACATCTAAAATCCATTTCTCAGTGGAAGTGTAGTTCAATTCAACCTTGGAAATTTTTTTATTGATGAAATAAATCTATTATGGAATGTTATAATCCATTTTTTTGAAAGCTTCCCCAACAAATTTATCTGATGCATCAATATGGATATGGAAAGGAAGAGCCTATTTGGGACCTTGGAGTGTATGAGTAGTGGTCAAATTTTCCTTTATGATTTCAAGTGCTTCTTGACAAAAACTTGACCAGCATAATTATGAGTCATTGGCAAGAAATCCAAAAAATGGTGAACCCACCTTCATAAAATCCTTGATGAATCTCCTATAGTAACAAATCAATCCTAATTAAATCCTAGCATATCTCTCTTTCCAATGAGTAGAGACACTTTTTATGATAGGAATGTTGTTTGGGTCTACTTGTATCCTTTCGTGAGATATGGAATTACCAAGGAATATCCTTGCCTTCCTCAAGAATTCCCACTTCTTAAGACTCGAACAGAGATGCATTTCAATGCATTTCCTGTTGACTTTAGCGATATCATATAGGGTCTCCTAGAAATCATACCCATAGGGAGTTAAATCATCCATTTAGATTTCCACAGAATCATAGACAAGATGAATGAAAATGTTGAGCACTACTCTTTGAAAAGTGGCAGAGGAATTGCATAGGCCAAACGGATGAAATATATAAGAAAAGGTACCCCAAGGACATGTAAATGAACTATTTTCTTGGTGTTCAGGGTGGATCTTGATCTATTTTTAACTACTGAACACATCTAGAAAAGAGAAGAACTTATTACCTGCAAGATCATCTAAGACTTGGTCGATGAAAGGAAAAGGGAAATGGTATTTATTTATGGCTTTGATCAACTATTTGTAATCAAAACATATCCTCCAGTTCTCATTATTGTTTAGGACTAAGACTATAAGAGACACCCATCCACTATCTGAGATGGCATATATGAACCCTTCATCCAACATATTTATAATTCATCCTTTACTATGTGCTTCAAGGTTGGGTTCATTTTCTTCTAGGGATGGCAAACATGCTTGCATCCCTCTTTTATGTACATCTATTCAGTGTAGACTTAGGGATGCACCCCTTTCATTCATTTGTAATCCGAAGAAAAATAGTATATGCTTTATCTCAACAACTAGCACACCTGATCTGCCTCTTTCTCTGAGAGAGAGGGATTGATATTTAGGGTTCTAGATGGCTCAAATTTTACAATCTTGGCAGGTTAAGGAACCAATTCAATTGAGCATAGCTCAATCCAAGGATGGCTTCCAGATTCCCTCACAACCTCATGAATTGGTATGGTAGTGGGGGTTGATACTAAAGGATATAGTTAATGAGGTCATCTTCATCAGGTTTCCCCCCTCTGATAACAACATATAAGGTACAGAATATGTATGGTGTTGCATGGTACACTTGATCTTATTCTCCATCCTCCACCCACAAAGGTATATCATGTTCAATACAAGGTTGAGCAGGAGGATATAAACAATTTTTTTATAAGGGCCCATTCCTATGGTTATGTTTCCATCCCTACGACTAATATAGGTAACCAAATGGGGCACCAAAGGTCTCCCTAGGATAAGAGGATAACCGTTAAACTTGGCTTTGGGTTGAAGTACTAGGAAGTCAGTGGGATACTCCAAACACTAAATGGAGAACATAACGTCCTCAACGAATAGCTTAGGGGCTATTTTGGATCTATCTTCATGCTACAAAATTGTAGTGTTCTTTCTCAAAGCTCCTTGTAGTTTCAGCTTCAACATGGTCTCTTTAGTCATCACATTTATTTCATCCCCAAGATCAATCAATGTATGAGGTTCAGTGAATCCATCAATATGTGCATCCAATGTTGGACTTCCAATCTCTAGGTATTTATGGAAGATCACTCTCCCTACCATCAAATCCTATAGTTGATCAACAACATTGATGGTGGTGGTGTCTCTGTTTTTTCTTCCATGATTTTGAAACATTTATCCTTAATGAGCTTAATATAAATGGAAACATCCTTAATAGCATGGAGGAGGGCTATATTTACACACATATTCTTCAATTCTCTGAGAAGTTCAGTCTCTTACGGGGTGTGTTGGGTAGGGTGGATAATTCTCATAGGAAAAGGAGGTGGATTTACTTGAGGGGTAATCTCTTCCTTTTTCTGCTCAATCTATTTAGCTGGAGATGGTGGATGGTTATCATCAAGCACTCTCCCATACCTAAGGTTAACCTCATGGATCTTCACATCATAGGGAGGGTAATATGTCTCTCCATTGTAGACCTTTGGTGCATGCTTGTTATTTGGGTTAAGATTAGATTGAGTCGACATCTAAGGTTGCTTAGATGGAGTAGTGTGGGTGAGTTGATGTTGAGGTTTCAGTGGAGGTAGTAAAGTAGAAAGTTGATTGAATTGAGGCCTCCTCCCTTGTGATGAGTTTCTCCATTGAGGAGGTTGGGGAGCATATGGCTAAATGGTTTATTGGCAGGTTGAACATGATATGGATTCACAGAAGGTGAAGAAGGAGCTGTGGGCCATGTTGGATGAGTAGAAGAATATCAAGGCTATAAGGGTGCATTTTCGTTTCAATTTTAGTAAGATTAAGGTGCACTTTGGATGCCTTGTTAGTATAGCTGAGGTCATGCAGGCATCATTTCATTTATGAACCAAATTTTGTATGGTCCATATTCCACCCCTTAGTACATATCTTTTAGGCCATGGAAGGAAAGTAATTTTCATGTTGCATGATTTTCTTCGCTGACATAGGAGACTTCTATGAAATTCATTGGGCATTCATTTTAGGGTGTCTCTAGTGCATGTAGGGAAAAAGATAGCTAGGGCCCTCTCTGCCTCCTCTTGTTTTATTTTTATCTCAACGCTATCCATTTTAATTGAAAAGGTATGCAAAATGTCACTCTTGAAATATTATGACATGTTCCCTATCTCACTTTCTATGGATGAGGTGGAGGAAGAGGTGCTAGACAAGCCTTCGTTACTTCTACCCTTTTTTTGGGTTGACCTGGAATGGTTTCTAAACATAGTTTTGATGTCATCATATGCTAGCTGATAGATATCTCCTCAGGATAGAATGTTGATAGTTTCGAAAAATTCCGCTCTAATTCCTCAGAGAATAACTAAGTTGAGTGATCCAAGATCAATGGTGAAGTTGCCCCTCTTGTAGTTCAGATGAAACCTTTCCTCATAGTCTTCTAAAGATTCATCAGGCCCCAAGGTCATCCTTGTTGGCTCGAGGGGTCCTGACCTAGGTTCAGAGGTTAAAGTTTGGCAACAAACCCCTATACTATTGGCCCTTTCGGCAGTGACCTACTTGCGTAGGTCAAAGTCTCACCCGAAGTAGTATTGCAGGGTGGTGGAACCAGGTTTCGGCACACTGAGAAATGGTATTTAAGGCAAGTAGAGCTGCGTCTAGTTTTATGATGACTAGATTGCCTATTTCAGAGTCGGATCTATAGGTCTCCTTCGCATCAACGTGCGCAAGGTAAAAAATACTACAGTGCTCAATAAATTATATACTTATAAGACAATATCGCAATATTGCATAAAACATAAAAGAACAAATCCAGATGTAGTAAAAACACTTACATTGCATTTTCGCAGCTTAACACATAATACGCATGATGCAGCAATTACCACAGATTCACATAAACAATACACATAGATTCAGTTACTTAAACAACCTTTCTTATTCATCAATCCATTTATTCCTTCTTACAATACCCAAACCCGACCTACGCACATAGCAGCAGGGTCTGCACATAGCAGGACCTGGGATCTCTGCGCACATAGCTAGCAGGAGTCCTTTCCCCAAAAACCCAAACATATCTACTAAGCCACAACTCACATCAAGAGCTCATCTTCTTCCTACTTTACAATTAAAAATGTTCCTCTATTTATAACAATCTAGCCTAGTCTTTCCAATGGTCCGCAAACCATGGTTTGTGGACTCCAGATCTAACCCTTAACCCATTATAATTCATTTCAGGCTTTTTCCCACCTTAAAAACCCTGCGTTAGACTGAATATAATCAAAATTATACAAAATCAGACCGGTTTTGTAGCTTGTAGGAGACCCTGTTCCAACGGTCCCCCAACAAAATCTTGTGACTCATCCTGAGTCATTGTGGTGGTGCGGTCTCTATCTGCGCATGTAAGGTATTGATGGCTATGATTAACGAAGGTACCACTTCTTGAATCTGGGCAATAGCACTTTGTGTGATGTCTACAAGCTTCTAGGAGGTCGGTCCTTTAGTAGCCATGCTAACATGCTCTAATATCTGGTTGAGTCGTGCAATTGCATCATGAGCATCCTGTGATATTTGGAAGGCGGCGTTGCCCTATGGCTTCAAGTGCTTTAGTATCGCATGCTTTTCTCGTCGGAGATGTGTAATCGTGTCTCATAGTGCGTTGCTAGTCTTCAAGGGTGCCAGAAGCTGCGTAGGGACTAGGGGGGCATGGTAGCTTCGATTTGATCAAAAGTAGTGTTAGGGTCCTATAAGTATAGGATTCATAATTTGGAATTGACTTATGATAGTATTGTAAAATATGTACATACCTTTCTTTCTACAAGTTTTTTTCCCATATTTTGTAAAAAATAAAAATTAGAAAATCAAAAAGAGGGTAAAAGTCCTAAAAGAAATATCAAAGGACTTAGAAAAAATATAGACCCCAAAAGAAAAAGTAATAAAACATGAAAGTGTGCAAGTCCAAATGCCACTACTTTTTACTTTTTGCTGATGATTATGGTAGAGTGTCAATAAATGCCATAATACATGATGAGTTAAATTGTTTAAACTTGACTTGTCATGTTTTCAATTTCCATGTTTTACATAGTGAATAAAGATTATTCAGATAATTTAATCCTGACTAATCAGTAGATAGGTAGAGAACAAAGAGGATCTCATCAGTTTAATATGAGCCCTCGGATAATATAAGGTAGATTTAGATAGTTTTTATGCTTTTTAAAAGAATAAAATGTTTCAAGGTAGCAAGCTCAAGTGCACCTGCAAAATGGAAGAAAAAATGTTAGACTAAAGTAGGGTAGGTAGAAAGAAGTGGGAATAAGCTTGTAAATATTCATCACCGTGAAAAAAAAACTAATTTCCCATCCCCTATAGTTATTCTACATTCTAGACTTGCAGTGAAAGGGGCTCAGAGCATTTCTCTAACTTCTGTTGAGACCGGACCCAACGCTCAATGAATGTTAGTTAAAAGTGTTGAATTTCTATATTAATCCCCAATTATCATTATTTACCCTTCATTCACCCATCACAATGCAAATTCTTGAGTAAGAACTCTTTTCTTACTCAATAAATGCATAATATTCCTTTTGATTGACTTCCTCCATTTCATAAAACATACAAACCCTCAAAAAACATCTTATCCTAAGTAAAAGTGTTGAAATCATCAAATGATAAACTTTTCTTTAAGGTTTTCACTTTACTTAGTCATATAAGTGAATTTCTTGAGTGTTACATTTTCCTTCTCATATTAATTTCTAACTTATTATATTAACTCCCTAAAAGAAACCTTATCCTATTAATATAGTTTCTTTTATTTAAATATCCTCTAAAACTGACTATTATAAGATTTTATGCCAAAGTTAATTATCCACATGTTGAAATAAAATCCTAACATATACCCCCTTTGGCATAAAACTAAGAATATATAAATGTCGCACCCCCCTATAGTTATTAAATCCCCATGGTTTAATAAACTATATAATAAAACTAAAAATACAAAAAATGGCCTTCTTTATAAATATCTTATGTATTTCTAAAAGTGCAAAATCATTACCCCGCTCATCCCATTTTATCCTGAGTTTTTTATAAAGGTTCAACCAGCACCATTGTAAATACATTTTCTATCCTTCCCCGCACAAGCTTAGCCCAAGGTTAAAGTGTGAAATTACATAACTGAAACCTTTTCCCTTTTCCCATTATGTAAAGCCACTTGCTTTATATAAAGTTAACCTAAGGTCTTAACTCCGCTTTTCATATTAAAATCTTGCCTCCGCATCAAAATTTGAGTTATATCCCCGACCCGCATATATAAGATCCACTTATATAAACATAACCCCTTTATCTTCATATAAGAACTTTAGTTAAAATGCATGTCATAAGAAGGTTTTTATTAAGTTTCCAAGCCATCAGTGCATAGTTCAAACCTTGGTCCCACCACCATTTCGACTGCAAATTCCAAATTAATCTTAGCCAATCGCTCCAACCTCTCAGATCCAATGGCGGAAGATGTGTTTCACGCTCATAACATAAACGCCCACACAACGCCCAAATGAATGTGAAATGGGAAATTTTACTATTCAAGCCTCCTGCGATGTGGCACAATTTCATTGCATCACATTCATTTGGAGGAAAACAACTTACCACTCGAGGCCAATACGAAAACCACCAATGCTTTTTGCATTCGAAAATCAAAACCATTCTCGCTTTTATTTGACCAGCATTCATTACGTTTTTAAAGATTTATATCAAAGGTTTAAACCTTTGTTATGATATTTATTTATGTTATTTTGTGCTTCCCAACTGTTAAAAAGAACTCTGCCTAACTATATTAAAGCCGCCTGATTGTGTTTCAAACCTAAATCTCCTATTCAAAGCCCATTTTCAGAGCAAACACCCTATTTGAAGACCATAAAAGACCTTCTCAGCTCCAACAAGTTGAAAAAATTTCAAATTCAACCACAGAAGTTTCTAGAAACCCTTCCGACAGTCGAATACCTACCATCTGAGGTATTTTTTCGACATTCAGGCTTGCAATTATTCAGAAAACCTTTGTTTTTTGTCTAGTTTGCATATCCTGGAAACCTAAATCTAGCAAAAATATCGTTGAAATTCATCCTTGACCTGTAAATTGCTAAATTCACCATGTGTTTATAGAAAATCAACTATTGAAAATAGTTTAAGCTTGCTTTAGTTATTCAAAATGACTAAGAAACAGATGACATCCAAATTTGGGGGTTCTAAGCCTATCAAAACTGGGGGATCCAAGCCTCCTAAGTCAAAAGAATCAAAAGCCATTAAATCCACTCCCACACTCACTAAAAAAACCACTGTGTCTATCAATCCCCTTCAGCCACTAGTACCTAATGAAGAAACCATCCCCTTGACTGATATGGATTATAAAATTGTAGACTCTGTGGTAGAATTCAATCTGTAGGAGATTCGTGATTGGTGTTTTGATAAGTTCTTATATAAAGCTGAAATTCCTATTTGGGAAACTGATCTACTGAAATATGTAGTTCCAGTAACACACCCTGGTCAGGACCTTGTAAGATTGTGTCAAAAACACTATGTACCAGACCAAGGAGCAATTGTTAATGTTGATAGGGAGATTCTATTTTCTATTATTGCAGAGTTTATCAATGAAATGTTACACTTACAATTTGATCCCAAGGCAGTCCCTCTATTCATAGAATCATTGACTTAGTTGTATTTAGGATTAGATTTTCCTAAGAGATTTATGATTTTTTAGAATTTTATGCCATCTCATGTGGACATTCCAAAGCTAAATCCTCCTTATTCCACTTCCAAATTTCCTGAAGGGTCCAGGCATGTGATATCAATGCTTTCTTTCATACTAGGATACTTCACAAATGAATTCACTGGTGAATCAATTCTTGGTTTTTTATCCACTTTATCTACAAAAAAAGGCTCAAATTCAGTTCCATAGGGAAAGAAAAAGTAATTGATGTTGAGGATACAAATGAGCCCGAGGTAAACAATGATGAGGCTATAGTAATAGTTGATGAAAATCTTGCAGATATAGAAAAATATCAAACAGCAGGTGAAAAAGATACTCAAATGATTGAAAGACAGAAAAACATGGAGGCTTCTTCCTCACACACAGTGGAGGAAAAAGACTTAGACATCAAAAAAAGGTAGAATAAAATCAAACAAAAGAATGAAGAGATCAAAAGTGAGATTTACTCTCAATTCTTAAAACAAAAGCCAGGGAATCAAAATAGGTTACTTAAAGCCTTTGACTATTCCACAAAAAAAAAAATTATTATGTCATATTTGCAACCAGCTACTTCAAAACCTAAGACAGTGACAGACTACAAAAAGGTTGAATTTGAAGTAGATATTGAAAATGTGCATGAAATAGACCAAATAGAATTCCACAGACATAGCTCAGAGATGTTATATTCAACTGTGGTAACAAAGGCTATCAGTGCTACTAAGTTGCATAATACCATTATCAACATGCATGATCAAATGAAGTTGGACAAAGGCTCTTTGTATGCTAAAGATCTAAGGATAAAAGCCTTAGAATACTTAGTTTTGCAGGTGGGAGTTGATCCTTCTGATGTTCTAGCAGCAAAAATATTAATTAAAAAGAAAAATGAAGACATTGCAGCTATGAGGAAATAGCTGAAGCTTCCTAAAAGTGAGCACCCACATACTAAAGAAATACTTCAGGATCAAACAGAAAAAGAAGAAATGATGCAATTGATTCTCAAACTAACTGCTCAAATAAAAGAAATGGAAACACAATTGGATCAACTTATTAAGGAGAAAGAGAATGTGAATGAAAATAATGCTCCTATTATTCCTATAGTGACACAAGTTATTACTACACCTGTGGCTTCCACTCTGGGAGAAAAATTATCACCTAATGAGACATTGGCAACTGCAGTGCCAGTGCAATTAGCTACAACATTAGCCATAACTTCTTCCACAACACAGATACAACACATAGATGATGCAAGTCAAATAGTGAAAGCAATGGAGGAATTGTCCTTGAAAACTAATGAGATAAATAGCTTGAAAACAATGATTCAAAGTCTCGAAGCTACGAAAAAATAGCAATGATAACTACTAAAAACCATGAGCAGAGAGCCAACAGACTTGAAGAACAAATGAATAATTTACAAAAGGAGCTAACATTTACTAAACAAATTTCCTTCATCAAGAATCATCTTTGGACAAATATTATTGAGGCCATACATTCTCAATGGCCTTCAATTCAGGTCATTTATGAGCAAAGGGACTTACTGTTAGTAGCCCAAACTGAGATTCAGAAAACCAAGGATGAGTTAGCGAATAAGCCATCATAGGCTTTAAAACTCATCACTTTCCTAAATAGTAAGAACAGAACAAAGTTGGAAGAGTTACAGATACAGGATAGAACAAATACCATTTTACAGATCAAGAAGGTTTTGACAAAGAGAAATCTGATCAAAAATTTAGAGGAGAAGTGTGATGCAATGAATATTTCTATAATCAAGTTTTTAGCAAAATACACTATGCTGAGACAAACTAGTCTTCTAGATATTCATGTCTTCAATGACAAACTAATGGCCCAAAAATATTATGATAAGAAGATAAGGGAGTTTTCAAAAGAACAAGTCAAAAAACCACTGCCACAGGGCTCTCCAATAGGAAAGGTCATTCTTCAATATATTGAAGACTTGTTTTTTATTCAAAATGAAATCAAGCATCTTTTTGTTTTTAAGCCTAATTTTTCCAAGTACACAGATGCTGATGAAAAATTTAGAAAACTTAAAAATGTGACAATACCAAATGTAGAGCAATGGCAGGATTTTAGAGATTTAATGTAGCATTGAAAAGTCAAAACAGTGAAGAAAATTCCATGAGAAAAGAGTCCAACAGAAAGTGAAACCAAAAATACAGTCAGCTGAATTTTTATCTGAATAAAGGCTTCTTTTTATAGTGGTAAAGAGTGAAAATATGAGTCAAAGTGTATCAAGGTTAAAAGAATAGCATTAAAGTGAATCAGAAGAAAGAGTATCAGTGAGGCAGCTCAAACAAAGATATTTCCTAAGCAGCCATCAAGCAGGACAACTTGTCAATAAAAGCTCCTTGATTAGATAGAGTTGTTCTATATATTTTCGATAAGTGGACATCTTGATAATTTGTTAAGCAGCTGTCCCTCTTATTTTGTAAATATATTTGGTATTTCCTAAAGATATTCCTACATCTCTCTAGGATATTTTTAAACAATATTTTGTATAAATACTTCTGTATTACAAGTGTTAAGTGTGGAATAAAATTACTAAGATTACTATAGAATTTTTTCTGATACATTGAAGGCTTACGTGTGTTGATTTTGAAGTAGAAGACTGGAAACATATAATTGGGCATCATAATTCAGGATTCTTGCGATAAGTTAAAGAGTAAAGTGCATCTCTTCTTGTCATTGTTTTATTTCTGAGTTCCATGCAATCCATTATGTGTTTGATCTGTCTTAATGAGTAACTAGGAATATTACTTCAGGATTAGATAAATGCTCCCTTTTTTAACTAAGTTACCATTTAAATGTTTTCTGTTGATTTCTAGTGTTAGGAATTCTTTATTGCTCCTACTCCCATTTGACCTCTGCCTCCTTCCTCCATTGTCCATATCAAAGGATCGTTCATTTCCCTTTATCTCGACTATACCATTTCAACAAAAAAACTTTTCCCCAAAACTCTGAGGGTTATCTACCTTTCCCTGACTACATTTGCACCCTTTTGGCCTTGCCTTCTAGTACTGCTATCTAGACATAGAATCCATATCCCAATGGACTCGTAGATCTCTCTCTAGTTTAATCCAAAGTGATTTTTACTCACCAAACATCTTGAAACAAAACCAAATTTTTCTATCATAACTAGCCTAAAACATAAATAAAAAACAAAGGTAAATCTTAAAGAGAAAGCCCTCTCTAAACTATAGAAAGGCTAGATCCTATTGTTCCAAGTAGGTTTTTGGTTACCCCTAGTCTTCTTTGACTAAATCCCACAACTTAAGAAGTTACTATGGTGTTAACATACTGGTGACCATACTGGGGATCTAACCAATCTCCAGTCTTAAATTTAGTCTTGAAGGAAGATCTTTAATTTATCTTTTCTACTTTAAGATTATTTTTATAGGTTGTGGGTATTCAAAAAAGTCATTCTGGATTCTAGGAAAACCTACTATACTAGGTCTAATCCGGATCCTAACCCTGCAGATATAGTAGATAACCCAGAACAGATTGGAAAAATGAAAAAACAACTTGTCAATTTAGAGACTGAAGTACCATTAAGAAAAGTAATCTCTTTACCCAAAGATTTAGTGAGTTTAATCGATATTCATTTTGATTTCAAGTTTGAACAATCATTGTTTAAAAATAAATCTAAAATTGATTTGAAAGATATTGTCATAGATCCTATTTTTACTTCATTTGTGAATGCAAAACAGAAAATTATTTCAGCAAGAATAAAATTAGACAAATTTGAATCTCAAAGTCAAATAGAAAATATTAATATTTCATTGATTAAATATATTAATGAATCTATTGATTAGCCCATTTATTATCTTACATCAAGCCTCCAGTTTCTCAATTGCACACAACAATAATTCCAGTAGTAGATTCAACTCTGTATGCTATCACCTCATTTTTAGATCCCACTATAAGTTCATCCATATAAGAATTTATTCCTAAGTTGCCTTTGCAGCCTAGGATATTATTTCCCTCATCCACTCAATCCACTGCATCCACTAGTTTTATAGGCACTACATCTTTATTTCCAAGCATTTCCATATATATACCAGCATCTTTTCCAAGTTCTTCAAGTACAACTTTCAGTACATTAGCTACCATATCTAGCACTGCCCCTATTATTACTGTTATACCTCCCTACTCATAAAAGCTTCAAGCCATGGCTGCTAGTTATGCAAAACCTCCATGATATGCCTCAGGATTATCAAAAAAATGTACCACTATTTGATGTTCTTTCACAATATACTTCTCAACAAGATGTCACAAAAATGACAGACCACTATGAAATTTATGAAATTGATGAGTCAAATGTCCAGATGAGGTTATTTGCCCAAAGTTTGATAGGAGAGGTTAAAAAATGGTTGAAAAATTTAGCTGCTGGTAGTATAGCTGATTTAGCTGCATTTCATAGAATATTTTTAAATAAATGGGAAAAGGAAAAGAACCCCCTTCAAATTTTATCTGATTTTGATGCTTTAAAAATATCCCCTAATGAGTCTGTACAAGATTACTGCACTAGGTATAACAGTGTTTATAATGCTATTCCTGCAGCTCTAAAACCCACACCATATTATGTTTTGCTCAAATTCCCTGATGGATTTGATACAGATATGGCATATCAATTGAGAGAAAGAGATGCCCAAACATTAGAACAGATGCAATTGAATGTTATTAGTGTAGAAATTAACGTTTTAGCTAAAAAGGCCAGACTTAGGAATGAAAGGAGAGTCACAATCAAAGAAGAAACATCAAATTTAGATGCTAAATTAGATTTATTTGCTAAAATTTTAGAAAGGGTGGTTGATATATTAGATAATATTGAAAGAAAACCATAATGGGATAACCAACCTCAAGTCAAAAATCCAAACTTCAGAAAAAACAATGACCCTGGAAAAGCTAAGGAAGTTGCTCCAGACAAAAACTTTAGGCCCCCATTTCAAGAGAACTATGCTGAGAGTTCTTAAAATGATGATGAAGATGAAGATAACATCAATTTAATAATGGGGATAGATGAAAACAACACTATTTTCCTCACTCAAGAGGATCAAGAACTCTTTGAGCTTCAACATCTCAAAGTAGAATCTAGTGAATCCTTTGATTACAAATAAGGTTATGACTTTGCTATTAATGAAATTCACAGTCAGTATAACCTTAGAAATAAGAAAAATAATGAAACTTCTACAAAAACAGTTTCCAAAATCAAACTAAAAAGAATGTAGAAGCCCCAAAAACAAAAGTTTTGCAAATTGTCCCAAGGGAAAAAAAGCAAAATTCCAATCCTTCCAGCCCTAAAAAATTTCCAAATCCAAAAATCGTTGACATCACTGATGAAGTGGCCCAATCTTCTAAAGATGCTCCAAAATCTAATCTTACAAAAACCTCTAATTCAGTAAAAAAAACAATTCCTGATCCTAAAAAGAGTCCTGCTGATTCTGAAACTGCTGCTGAAAATTCAAATTCTAATAAAACATATGTTGCCACACAAACTGTCCCTGAAAAAGAAATTAAAAATAGCAAATGTCAAGAAACTTAGACAGAGAATATTAGAGCAACTAAAGATAAAGGTACATCAGTTGAAAATCAAGAAAAGCCCACTCAGATAACAATTACAAAAGATGAATTACGTCAGATTAGTATGTCTCAACCGTCATTCAACATTCAGAATGAAATAGCTAAGTTAAAAATACCAATTCCTTTAGCTAAATTGGTAAATAATGAATTATATAAATCAACAATTACTGAGACTCTGGATATGAATGATGGTGAAGATTCCATTAATTTGAATGATGATCAACCAAAGTTGATCTTTGGCCCTTATGTAAATGGTAAGCATTCATATGGATCGGTTCCTCCTTTCTATATCAGTCTCACTATTCACGATCAGATTTTACACAATTCTATGTTAGATTTAGGAGCTTCCCATAGCTTAATACCTAAAGCTATCATGGAAATTCTTAATCTAGAAGTAACTAGGCCTTATAAAGATTTTTTCTCTTTTGATTCTAGCAAAGTTAACTGCATAGGATTGATTAAAGACTTATGTGTGAATTTGGTTCAATACCCTGGCAAGAGCATGGTTATGGATATTGTAGTAGCTGACATCCCACCAAAATATGGTATGCTTCTTTCTCGCTCATGGGGAGAAAAGTTGCAGGGATATCTACAATTAGACATGAGCTATGCTACTATATTAGTGTTTGGAAAACCTAAGAAAATTTATAGAGAAACTTTAATGAAATTCATGGTCAGTAGTGCAGAAAGATCCATAAATTACCGCATTTACTCAACACCAACTGACCTTGATTCCTTCATTTTATGTAACTCTGATAATAATGAAATCCAAACAGAACTGATTGACATAAAGCCAAAACCAAACAATGAAAACATTTTTCATGAAGCCCTTTAGCACTTAGACTTTGATGGCTCTGTGAACAAAATAGGAGTAGGAGCTGGAATATGGATCACAAACATTGAGACAGGTCATTTAGAAGGACATGCCTTTAGACTCAATTTCAAATGTACTAATAACATGGCAGAGTATGAGGCACTTATCTTAGGCATCCAAATCATTAGAAAGTTAGGAGGTAAAAGAATTTTAATCATGGGACATTCCGACTTGATCATTAAGAAAGTAAATTTAGATTATTATGTTCATAATCCTATATTAGCGAGATATAGAGATGCAGTAATTCATTTATGTGAAGATATATTGGAATGTAAGTTTGCTAATATACCTAGAAAACAGAATATTCAAGCACATTGCTTAGCAAATTTTTCTAGCACATGTAACTTACCTTTTCAACCAACACATAGGTATACTGTTGAAGTTAAATATAGACCCATTGTCCTAGACAATGTCAAATACTGGCATATTTTCTCTGAAGATGAACAGATTTACCATTTTCTGAATAATGAGGAAGAATTTCAAAATTGTAAGATAGATTCAGACTGTAATATAGATTCGGATTTTAATTGTGAGATAGATGACATAGATGTACATAAATTTAACAAACCCATTGTATTTACTCAATTTGACATAGATAACTTAGAGAAGGTAGATATAGAGGAAATTATTGAAGATGAAATTAAGATGTTAGAATTAAAAGATAATTTTTTGCCTAAGGTTTTAACTCCTTTGGAAGACCTTTTTGATTCAAATGATGTGCCTAAAAAGAAAAAAATGGAACCAGTAAGGTCTGACATTGAGGAATGTAACATTGGGACAGAATTAAAGAAAAAAATGATCAAATTGTTAAAATCTTTGCCCCCTCAAGAAAGATAAAAATGCACTGAACTTTTCAAGGAATATAAATATGTGTTTGCATGGAATTATGAAGATCTAAAAGCCTATGACACAAACATAATTCAACACAAGATTCATATAAAAGATGACCAGAAACCATTTAAACAAAGATTAAGGAGAATTAATCCTGTCTTATTACCTTTGATTGAAAAAGAAGTAAAACGCATGTATGATGCCCAAATCATTGCACCAATCAGATATTCTGATTGGCTATCAAACTTGGTACCTACCAGAAAGAAAACAGGTGAAATTAGATTATGTGTAGACTTTAGGAATCTCAATAAAGTATCGTTGAAGGATAATTACCCTTTACCCAATATGGATCATATTTTACAAAGGGTAGTTGGTTCTTCTAGGATATCTTTATTAGTCAGTTTTTCAGGATACAACTAGATTCTTGTTCAAAAGGAAGACCAAGCTAAAACAACTTTTACCACTTCTTGGGGCACTTTCATGTATGTGAAAATGCCTTTTGGTTTGATGAATGCTGGAGCTACCTTTCAAAGGGCTATGGACATAGCCTTTGCAAAGAAAATTCATGACTTCTTGGTTATCTATTTAGATGATATTACTATTTTTTCTAAATCAGATAATGAACACTTGGATCATCTGAGACAAGTTTTTATTAAATGTAGAAAATTTGGTATATCCTTAAACCTAAACAAGAGTCTTTTTGGACTAGAGGAAGGTAAATTATTAGGACACATAATTTCGAAAGAATGTATTAGGATAGATCCTGCAAGAATAGAGGCCATTCTAAACATTCATCCACCTAGAAATATCAAAGAGTTACAAGAATTTTTAGGTAAAATTATTTTTTTAAGGATATTTATTTCTAACTTAGCAGAAATCATCAGAGAACTGAATAATATGCTTAAACAGAACTCATTTTTAAAATGGACAGTTGAATCAAAACAATCATTTGACTTTATTAAAAAAGCTTTAACTAAAACACTAGTCTTAATCAGTCCTGATTTCAAAAACAACTTTATAATTTTTTCATTTTCCTCAGAGCATACCATTGCTGCAGTTCTATTGCAAAATAATGATCAAGGTTTTGAACAGCCTATAGCCATTTTCAGTAAAACCCTTAGAGATGCACCTCTGAAATATAACATAATGGAGAAATAATATTTCGCCTTGGTTAAAGCCATAAAAGATTTCAGAGTTTACATTCTTTACTCCCACATTGTTGCATATGTCCCTAATTCTGTAGTAAAGGACATTCTCACTCGAGATGGTCCTGATGGAAGAAGAGGAAAGTGGATTTCCACTATCCTAGAATATGACATAGATATTAAACCAACTAAACTCATTAAAGGATAGGGATTAGCCAGATTGATGGCTGAATCCAATTGCAATGCATTAGATATAAATTTTATTGCTCAAGTTGATAACTAGGAAGAGATGGCGACTCCGTTGATTAGTGAAGCCTTTCTAAACTCACCATGGTACTTAGATATTATCTTTGTACTTACACACTTACAAGCTCCTCCTGGATTAACAAGGACTAAAGCCAGATTCATTAAAATTAAAGAAATGAGATATTGTATTTTAGATAATGTGTTTTTTTGGAAAGAACAAAGTGGAATATTACTAAACTATTTACTAAAATCAAAAGCTGACAAAATTATTGAAGAATTTCATGCAGTTGATTGTGGAGGAAATTTATATTGGAAAAGTACTACAGATAAGATCCTTAGGGCTAGTTTTTACTGGCCTACCTTATTTGCTGATGTGAAAATATTTGTTACTTCATGTCATAAATGTCAGATGTTTGAAGGAAAAAATAATTTATTAACTTTACCACTAAAGCCTATTTCTACTGAAGTGTCATTTCAACAATGGGGTTTAGACTTCATTGGGGAAGTTAACCCTCCATATTCTAGCCAACACAAGTGGATTTTAACTGCCACAGATTACTTTACTAAGTGGATTGAAGCCATTCCTACCAGACAAGCCACTGACTCAGTCATTATCTCTTTCATAGAAAATAACCTTTTATGTATATTTGGATGCCCACATAAAATAATTACTGATAATGCCGCAGCATTTAAATCTAAGAAAATGATTGCCTTCTGTCACAAGTACCATATTACCCTAGGCCACTCTACTGCTTATTACCCTCAGGGTAATGGCCTAGCTGAATCTTTAAATAAAATCTTTGTGAATATCTTTAAGAAATTACACGAGGACAACAATAAAAATTGGAATAAAAAGTTAGTGTATGCCTTATGGGTAGATACACTTACTACCAAGAAGTCAATTGGAACTTCTCCTTACCAAATTGTTTGTGGGATGGATGTAGTTTTCCCATCATCTTTGGGTGTTCCAGTGATGAATATCATTCAATAATCACAAGTGGAACTCAATGATATACAAAGAAGGATAAATCAGAGTATTCAACTACAACAAACAAGGGAAGAAGTCTATGAAAGATCTCAAGTCATTCAAGATAAAATCAAGAAACTTTTTGATCAAAGAAGTAAAGAAGATGACTTTGCCATTGGAGATAAAGTGTTAAAATGGGATTCTAGGAGAGAAGAGAAATGAAAGCATGGAAAGTTTGACTTTCTATGGAAAGGGCCTTATGTAATTTATGGATATAGGGGTAACAATGCTTTCTTCATCAAAAATTTGGATGGAACAGATATTCAAGATGGACCAGTTAATGGTAGAATGTTCAAACACTACTATTCTTCAGAGTTAACCAATAGTTACTCCCAGTTACTTTTTACACCATTGCAAAAATCCATTGAAGTTTTTAGATTGGATTGGATATTTTCTTTCCAAAGTTGAAGCCCAGAGAGAAGGCCCTAAGCTTTAAAGAGTAAAATGTCATAAATATCAGTTTTTACAGAAATCAAAAGATAATTACTGGATCATCAAGGTCAAATATTGAAGGCTACTATTCTTGTATTTCTTGACATTTCACCAGGAAATGCCATCCCCATGTGAAGTAGCTATTAGGGTCCTATAAGTATAGCATTCATAATTTGGAATTTAGTTATGATAGCCTTGTAAAATATGTACATACCTTGCCTTCTACAAGTTGTTTTCCCGTATTTTATAAAAAATAAAAAATAGAAAACAAAAAGATGGTAAAAGTCCTAAAAGAAAGATCAAAGGACTTAGAAAAAATATAGACCCCAAAATAAAAAGAAATAAAACATGAAAGTGTGCAAGTCCAAATGCCACTACTTTTTACTTTTTGCTGATGATTATGGAAGAGTGTCAATAAATGCCATAATCCATGATGAGTTAAATTGTTTAAATTTGACTTGTCATGTTTTCAATTTCCATGTTTTACATAGTGAATAAAGATTAGTCAAACAATTTAATCCTAACTAATTAGTAGATAGGTAGAGAATAAAGAGGATCTCATCAGTTTAATCTGAGCCCTCAGATGATATAAGGTAGATTTAGATAGTTTTTATTCTTTTAAAAATAATAAAATGTTTCAAGGTAGCAAGATCAACAACACCTGCAAAATGGAAGAAAAAATGTTAGGTTAAAGTTGGGTAGGTAGAAAGAAGTGGGAAGAAGCTTGTAAATATTCATCACCGAGAAAAAATAACAAATTTCCCATCCCCTATAGTTATTCTACATTATAGACTTGCATTCAAAAGCGCTCAAAGCATTTCTTTGACTTCTATTGGGACCGGACCCAAGGCTCAATGGCTATTAGTTAAAAGTGTTGAATTTATATATTAATCCCCAATTATCTTTATTTACCCTTCATTCACCCATGACAACTAAAATTCTTGAGTAAGAACTCTTTTCTTACTCAATAAATGCATAATATTCCTTTTTATTGACTTCCTCCATTTCATAAAACATACAAACCCTCAAAAAACATCTTATCCTAAGTAAAAGTGGTGAAATCATCAAATGATAAACTATGCTTTAAGGTCTTCACTTTACCTAGTCATAGAAGTGAATTTCTTGAGTGTTACATTTTCCTTGTCATATTAATTTCTAACTTATTCTATTAACTCCCTAAAAGAAACCTTATCTTATTAATATAGTTTCTTTTATTTAAATATCCTCTAAAACCCACTATTATAAGATTTTATGCCAAAGTTAATTATCCAAATGTTGAAATAAAATCCTAAAATATACCCCCTTCGGCATAAAACTAACAATATATAAATACCCCACCCCCCTATAGTTATTAAACCCCCATGGTTTAATAAACTATATAATAAAACTAAAAATACAAAAATTGAATTTTTTTTATACATATCTTATGTATTTATAAAAGTGAAAAATCATTGCCCCACTCATCCCATTTTATACTAAACTTTTTATAAAGGTTCAACCTGCGCTTTTGTAAATACATTTTCTATCCTTCCCCACACAAGCTTAGCCCAAGGTTAAAGTGTGAAATTACATAACTTAAACATTTTCCCTTTTCTCGTTATGTAAAGCCACCTACTTTATATAAAGTTAACCTAAGGTTTTAACTCCGCATTGCATATTAAAATCTTGCCTCTACATCCAAAGTTGAGTTATATCCTCGACCCGCATATATAAGCTCCACTTATATAAACATAAACCCTTTATCTTCATATAAGAAATTTACTTAAAATGCACGTCATACAAAGGTTTTTATTAAGTTTCCAAGCCATCAACGCATAGTTCAAACCCTGGTCCCACCACCATTTCGACCACAACTTTGAAATTAATCTTGGCCGTTTGCTCCAACCTCTTAGATCCAATGACAAAAGATGTGTTTCACGCTCATAACATAAACATCTGCCCAACGCCCAAATGAACACGAAATGGGCAATTTTACTATTCAATCCTCATGTGACGTGGTGCAATTTCATTGCATCGCATTCGTTTGGATGAAAACAACTTACCACTCGAGGCCAACGTGAAAACCACCAATGGTTTTCACATTCGAAAATCATTACCAGCACTCATTACGTTTTTAAAGATTTATATCAAAGTTTTAAACCTTTGTTATGATATTTATTTACGTTATTTTGTGCTTCCCAACTATTAAAAAGAACTCTTCCTGAATATATTGAAGCCGCCTGACTATGTTTTAAACCTAAATTTCCTATTAAGAGCCCATTTTCACAATAGATACCCTATTTGAAGACCATAAAACACCTTCTCGGCTCCAAAAAGTTGAAAAAAGTTCAAATTCAACCACAGAAGTTGCCAAGAGCCCTTCCGATAGTCGAATACCCACCATATGAGGTATTTTTTTGACATTCAAGCTTGCAATTTCTAAGTAAAAATCCTTTATAATTAAAGCCAAGCCCTAATCCAGAGAAATTGTCCATAAAAATTGCCCAAAAAACACGTAGAAACAAGCGAAACCCTGGCCAATTTTTCCAAGAAAATATTGTGTTTATAGAAGCCCTTTCTGAAGCCAATTTCCTTAATTTATCCACTTAAAATCCCTGAAGATCAATTGTAGAAACAAGAAAAGGTTTGCATACCCACAAATCTCCTAAAAATTCAGTTTTTACAGTCCATAATATTCAGAAAACCCTTGTTTTCTTTCTTAAACTAGTTTGCATATCCCGAAAACCTAAATTGAGCAAAAATATCCTTGAAAGTCATCCTTGACCTGTAAATTGATAAATTCACCATTTGTTTATAGAAAATCAACTATTGCAAATGGTTTAAGCTTGCTTTAGTTATTCCAAATGACTAAGAAACATATGACATCCAATGCTGGGGGTTCTAAGCCTATCAAACCTAGGGGATCCAAGCCTATTAAGTCAGAAGCATCAAAAGCCATTAAATCCACTCTTGCACTCATTGCAAAAACCACTGTGTCTGTCAATCCCCTGGCCAAGACCTTGTAATATTGTGTCGAAAACACTATGTACCAAACCAAAGAGCAATTGTTAATGTTGATAGGGAGATTCTGTTTTCTATTAATGTAGAGTCTATCAATGAAATGTTACAATTACAATTTGATCCCAAGGCAGTCCCTCTATCCATAGAATCATTGACTCAGTTGTATTTAGGATTAGATTTTCCTAAGAGATTTATGATTTTTCAGAATTTTATGCCATTTCATGTGAACATTCCAAAGCTAAATCCTCCTTACTCCACTTCCAAATTTCTTGAAGGGTCCAGGCATGCGATATCAATGATTTATTTCATACTAGGATACTTCACAAATGAATTCACTGATGAATCAATTCTTGGTTTTTTATCCACTTGATCTCCAGGACAACCTCTTGCCATGATCTCTGACTATGCTAGACTTATAGCTGATACTGTCCACTATCAACTGACCAAACTGACCACTGAAGGGGTGTTTAGATATTTATCATACTTATTTCTCTTGTTCTTGTTTTCCAATATGACAAGTTTCCAATTGCATTACAAAAAATGGACTTAGAGGGCCAGCCTCTATCCATTATCTTCTAGACCACCTTAGAGAGGAAAGAAAGCAGTGATTTCAATTTTACAGACTTTTCATATCTGTTTCTCCAACCAGCAATGAGTATATTATATAGAGTAGAGCAGCCTAGGATAAGTGAGGACATGAAGAGAACATTGTAGTTATCAGAACAGTGTAGGATGGGAGACTAGTATTTATATGAAAAGCACACAAAATTGAGAATTTTTGGATCAAATCTACTGCCTTACAAATTTCCTAAGTATTTGAGAATTATATTTTTTGCATTAGAATACTTAAGATAGGTTTTCAACTCTGATTCCATTAATTTCATGGCTTCTAAAAAGAAAACTCAGTTCAAGTCAAAAAATCAGATTGGTCCTTTTATTGTAAATAACAGAGATGCGGAAAAGGAAATAGCCAAAATATTATCAGAGCTAAAATTTCAAGAGAGTTTTAATTTGAACTATGATACTCAAGGTATTCTCAGTAATATAAGGGTCAATTGCAAATTGCCTCCCTTCATACATGAGCCCAGGCCAGAGATTGAAAAAATTGCAAATCATACAAAATGGGCAGATAATACATTGAAAGATACAACAGTAAATGCAGAAGCAACAGAAAAGATGGATGTTACACAAACTTTGGTAGTTGCAAGATAGACTGAAACCTCTACAAAAAGAGGCAGAGATGAAGTAACCTATACAGCTAAGACCACCATAGATACTAAATTCAAGTTGATTTAAAATAAAAGGCTCAAATTTAGTTCCATAGGGAAAGAAAAAGTAATTGATGTTGAGGATACAAATGAGCCTGAGGTAAACAATGATGAGGCTACAGTAATAGTAAATGAGACTCTTGCAGATATATAAAAAGATCAAATAGCAGGTGAACAAGATACTCAAATGATTGAAAGAAATAAAAACATGGGGGCTCCTTCCTCGCACAAAGTGGAGGAAAAAGACTTAGACATCAAATAAAGGTACAAGAAAATCAAAAAAAAAATGAAGAGATCAAAAGTGAGATTTGCTCTCAATTCTTAAAATAGAAGCCAGGGAATTAGAACAGGTTACTTACAGCCTTTGACTATTCCAAAAATAAAATTATTATGTCATATCTGCAACCGACTACTTCAACACCTAAGACAGTGGCAGACTACAAAATGGTTGAATTTGAAGTAGATATTGAAAATGTGCATGAACTAGACCAAATAGAATTCCACGACATAGCTCAGAGATGTTATATTCAACTATGGTAACAAAGGCTATGAGTGTTACTAAGTTGTAGAATACCGTTATCAACATGGGGGTTCAAATGAAGCTGGAAAAAGGCTCTTTGTATGCTAAATATTTAAGGATAAAAGCCTTAGAAGACTTAGTTTTGTAGGTGGGAGTTGATCCTTCTGATGTTCCAGTAGCATAAATATTAATTAAAAATAAAAATTAAGACATTGCAGCTTTGAGGAAACAAATAAAGCTTCCTCAAAGTGAACACCCACAGAAAAAAGAAATACTTCATGATCAAACAAAAAAAGAAGAAATGATGCAGTTGATCCTCAAACTAACTTCTCAAATAAAATAAATGGAAACACAATTGGATCAACTTATTAAGGAGAAATACAATGTGAATGAAACTAATGCTCCTATTATTCCTACAATGATACTAGTTATTACTACAACTGTGGCTTCCACTCCAGGATAAAAATTATCACCTAATGAGCCATTGGAAAATGTAGTGCTAGTGAAATCAGCTACAACATCAGCCACAACTTCTTCCACAAGATAGGTACAACACACAGATTATGCAGGTCAAATAGTGAAAGCAATGGAGGAATTGTCCTTGAAAACCAATGAGATAAATAGCTTGAAAACAATGATTCAAAGTCTTGAAGCTACCAACAAAATAGCAATGATAACTACTAAAAACCATAAGCAAAGAGCCAACAGACTTGAAGAACAAATAAAGAATTTACAAAATTAGTTAACATTTACTCCATAGATTTCCTTCATCAAGAATCATCTTTGGACAAATATTATTGAGGCCATACATTCACAATGGCCTTCAATTCAGGTCATTTATGAGGAAAGAGACTTAATGTTAGTATCCCAAACTGAGATTCAGAAAACCAAGGATGAGTTATCTAATAATCCATCACAGGCTTTAAAACTCATCACTTTCCTAAACAGTAAGAATAGAACAGAGTTGGAAGAGTTACAGATACAGGATAGAACAGAGACCATTTTATGGATCAAGAAGGTTTCGACAAAGAGAAATCTAATGAACAATTTAGAGGAGAAGTGTGATGGAATGAATATTTCTATAACCAAGTTTTTAGCAAAATACACTATGCTGAGACAAATTGGTCTTCCAGATATTCATGTCTTCAAGGACAAACTAATGGCCCAAACAGATTATGATAAGAAGATAATGGGGGTTTTCAAAAGAACAAGTCAACAAGCCACTGGCATAGGGCTCTCCCACAGGAAAGGTCATTCTTCAATATATTGAAGACTTGTTTTTTATTCAAAATGAGATCAAGCATCTTTTTGTTTTTAAGCCTAATTTTTCCAAGTACACAGATGCTGATGAAAACTTTAGAAAACTTAAAAATGTGACAATACCAAATGTAGAGCAATGGCAGGATTTTACAAATTTAATGTAGCATTGAAAAGGCAAAACAGTGAAGAAAAATACATGAGAAAAGAGTCCAACAGAAAGTGAAACAAAAAAGGCAGTCAACTGAATTTTTACTGAACAAAGGCTTCGTTTTATAGCGGTAAAGAGTGAAAATATCAGTAAAAGTGTATCAGGGTTAAAAGAACAGCATTAAATTGTATCAGAAGAAAGAGTATCATTGAAGGTAGCTCAAATAAAGATATTTCCTAAGGAGCCAGCAAGCAAGACAACTTGTCAATAAAAGCTCCTTGATTAGATAGATTTGTTCTATATATTTTGGATAAGAGGAAAACTTGCTAATTTGTTAAGCAGCTGTCCTCTTATTTTGTAAATATATTTTTTATTTCCTAAATATATTCCTACATTTCTCTAGGATATTTTTAAACAATTTTTTGTATAAATACTTATGTATTAGAAGTGTTAAGTATGGAATAAAATTGCTAAGATTACTATAGACTTTTTGCCGATACATTGGAGGCTTACATGTGTTGATTTCAAAGTAGCAGATTGGACAAAGCTAATTGGGCATCATAATTCAGGATTTTTGCAATAAGTTAAAGAGTAAAGTGCATCTCTCATTTTTATTGTTTCATTTCTGAGTTCCATGCAATCCATTATGTGTTTGATCTGTCTTAATGAGTAACTAGGAATATTACTTCAAGATGAGCTTATTGCTCCCTGTTTTAACTAAGTTACCATTTAAATGTTTTTTGTTGATTTCCGGTGTTAGGAATTCTTCATTGCTCCTACTCCCATTTGACCCCTGCCTTCTTCCTCCATTGTCTAGATCAAAGGATCCTTCATTGCCCTTTATACCGACTATACGATTTCATCAAAAAACCTTTTCCCCAAAACTGTGAGGGTTATCTACCTCGCCCTGACTACATTTGTACCCTTTTGGCATTGCCTTCTAGTACTGCTATCTAGACTTAGACTCCATAGCCCAACGGACTAGTAGATCTCTCTTTAGTTTAATCCAAAGTGATTTTTACCGACAAAACATCTTAAAACAAAACCAAATTGTTCTATCATAACTAGCCTAAAACATAAATAAATAAATAAAGATAAATCTTAAAGAGAGAGCCCTCTCTAAACTATAGGAATGATAGATCCTATTGTTCCAAGTAGGTTTGTGGTTACCCCTAGTCTTATTTGACTAAAAACTTAAATCCCACAACTTAAGAAGTTATTAGCGTGTTAACAAGCAGCTTCCTTCTATCGTAAGTCCTTCTTGACATTCTGAAGAGCTGAGTTGAGCTGGATCGTTGTCCAGAGCTGCATGGATGCCTCGAGCAACTAAGTACCCAGAGTAAGATGTCTCGTAATGATGTCCGTAGCTTCTGTTACTAGCGCAGCACGTTTTGCTCATACCTCCAGAGGTGTGGTAGGCTATACTTGGGCCTATAACGCGGTGACTTGGCGGGCCATCTGCATCTTGAGGGTCTGTATTTTGATTCGGGACACCTTTAGTGCTGCAACCAAGCCTTCTATGGTGAGCTCATCTAGGACCTCTGTGACGAGCGGGTGAACCATTGCCTCAAGCTGCGCCATCTGCGAGATATCAAGGGAGACATCTTCGGTCTGTCCTACGATGAGTGGCGTGGACACATCAGGCGATTGCTGCGCAGTCTAGTTGTGATGATGGATCTGTAGAAGCACTGCGGTGTGTAAACCCTATAATGCATCATCGGGTAGCTGTGCCAAGTCCAATTGTAGTCCTGTAGTCATTGGAAGGTGGGCGCCGACCAAGATAGTGCTAGGCAGTGAATAAGCATGGATTTCATTGGAAGTTAGCCCGGTACTGTTGGTAGGGTGCAGTGTATCCTTGTGCCACTTTATACCTTGGGGGGATGTAGTATGCTTATTATTCATCCCTGTCATTCACGGGACTAGCTGCGACTCGACTGTGTCAACTCTCATAGTGATCTGCAGCAGTTGCATACCATCTTGCATGGCAGCTTCCAAGCCCGTCTAGTTGGAGCCTGTGATCATCCCAGGGTTATAAAGGGAGTTAGCTTTCGTAATATAGCTTTGATGCCAGTCTGCGCAGGGTTTGACGTCAATTTTCCTTTCAAGGAGCCAGAGGGTAATGAGCGTATCAATCTCGGCGTCCCCAGAGCCTCTCAACATAATGTCTGTAGGCTCTGTACTGATAGGCGCCAATGCATCCATGGGGTTAGGGACTGCCATAGCAATGTAAGGAGGGGATCCTAACTTTGGAGACTCGTAGACAGTGGAAGTAGGTTGATTGGGTATGAACAAAATGCTAAAGGTGTAGACAATCAAGTAGCAGAATAATATATGTAGATTACAGAGATGATATGGAGCCTTGATCGAAGTTATCCTTTATCCCTTATAGTGCCCATGGCTATCCAACAGTAGATTGAATCTAACTTGGAACTTACCATCAATAAAATGGTAAAAAATCACCATAAATTGCCGCATTAATTTCCAGCTGCATGTTTTCCATAACGTTAATATTTCCTTTTTACCATTTTTCAGTGTTGGCATCGTTCACACCCGATGGCCTTCCCATAGATCTATCGACCTTGGATGAAGCATCTGTGCTTCTTGTGCATCCTGAATTATAGCTGATGTTAGGTGTGTTGTAATGTGATTCAGGTATAGCATAAACAACTTGGAAACCATGTGCATCCCATCTAGTGCCGCGGTTGGGATAGTTCGGGGATCATCCTTTCCATCCATTGGGCGGAGGCTATAGTATTCAACCATGTGTGGTACCGGCATTCCCCAAGATTTTGATGTGATGTACAGGCTTGGGCTACCCTGAGTCAACATGTCAATGTTTTGTAGAGTTGCGTCGAGCGCTCCTGTGCCATCTACCACCCTAAATGTTCGCAGAAACTCATCTCGAAAATTCTCCCAATGGTGAGTGAGCTGATGTAGCTCCGCATCTAAATACCATGCAGTTGGATGTAGTCCTAGAGCATGGATAAATGGGTGGACCCGTTCGTTTGGGTTTCTGTCGCACCATTGTGTTTCCCATGCGAGCAAATATTTGTGTGGGTCTTCTGACCTAAGGAAATTTTGGATCCGTCTCCCAGCTGGAGCTTCAAATCACAAGATCATCTTATCCCTACATTCCTCCCAATCATGGAATACCTTCCCATGCATATCCCACCAATGCGTAGGTGTTCCATGCAGGGCTACCTTAAGGGCCCATAGCCTGCGTCCCTTGGGAACTTCTACTTCGAATGCGCATAAGAATTCCTTAATGTTACCTGAATCCTGAAATTAGGCTAGGTTTCTTACCTAGGAGGAGATGCAGTGGAAGTTCCTGGTGACCCGAAGACATCGCAGCGCCGATACCTCATGCAACCGGCCTTGCCAATTCTCTAGTTCCCCATTGGAGTCGGAAAAGCATTCACTGTCCTATTGCCAGCAAAGTACTCCTTCCGTCATGGGGTTAATCCAATATTCATCTTGTGTAGTGAACTTGTAAATGTGATCCACTTCCTCCTCATCTCGCGTTGGTTCTGTATACATTGTGCCTTCCGCGGTATCCAACGGTACTATTACTCGTGTGCCGTTACTTTCAAACACCATGTTGAGCTTTTTGAGATTGATAACACCCCCCATGTCTATAGCCCAGTCCATTACTAGGAGTGCAGGGTAGGGGTTCGCATCTTCTACAATTTTTATTACCTCAAAGTCAGCTTGGGCCTCCACTCCTGCAATATCTACCATGAATTTTGGTAGCCTTCCTAGAGGGATTATCTTTTGTTGATTTGCCATGAACAACTAGATGGTGGACCATTCTAGCTTAGGTTCTCCCATTCATTTCCATGTTTGTTTAGGTAACACATTCGCATCTGATCCAAGGTCCAAAATAACCTGATCCATATCGTAGTCACCAATCTGCGCAGTCAGCCGCATTTCTCTTCCAGTGCATTTTTTATACTTGTATAGTTTTTGTACATCCTTGGTCGAATCGGGCCATGCTACGCAACTATTCATTAATTACTGAAGGTTCTCTACAACCTTTTGGTTACGTAGAAACTTCATACATGCCTGCGGAAAGGGCTCAACCGCCTCATCTCTCTTGGGGTGTGTCAGTGCTTGCACAGTAGCTTCTTCTTTCTGAGAAAAGTCCTAGTCAACTACGGCCATTGTCTCTTGTCCCTTATTCATGTTCGATCCTTCTTGACAAGTCAGAGATCCCTAGCAGCCTCTTCCTTTGGTCCCTGGGTGACCATCCCACTGCGTGTTATGATGTTCACACTTGGGTCTATGTTCCTTAGCTTGGCTTTAACTCTTTTCACATTTTGCATAGGGGTGGGTTTCTTTTCTGCATTTTGGCTATTAAAATTGGGCAATATTTGATCACATGGTGCAGTTTTCTACAATATTTTCAATATTTCCTTATAGGATTTGGGCAGTCCCTTGCAAAGTTTCCTACTTCCTCGTAGTTATAACAGATTAGCTACCCGCGTCCTCAACCTACGCTTCCTCCCTAACCTCCCCTGCCCCTTGCTGGAGAGCCACCAAAGATCACGAGAGATCTAGGTTTCATAGGGTTTGACTATACCCTATACAAGTTCCATTGATCTATCATCAGGTCATAAGTTCGACAGTTCTGCTCATCGTGTACTATCGACTGGCAGAACATGCACCATTGTTTCTTTAGTTTTGGGACATACGCTCCTAGCCGGGGGCAATGGTTCGTATCGTGTAGCCCCACGATGCGGCAGTCATCGAGCATGGACGCACTAAGTTGGGTTCTCCATTTGCTCCTGGGCGCACTGGAATAGGTCCTCCTACCTGCATGTAATCTGCCAATAGAGTGCACTGATTCTTCGTATGGCTAGATACTAGACATCGTATGCACCATAGATCTGTGCTGGCTCCTTTTCCTCGTTCATTTTGCAGGGTCTGAATTTCCATGTGCATAGCTCTAAGCTACTCCTGAATTTCCTGTACTCCTAATGAAGTATCTTCTCTGGGCACAGCTTCTAGTTTCATGGCGACTTCCACAGCTTTTTCCTGTGACTCGAAGGTTTGACTGATTGGCGTGCGTAGGTGGGGCAACAACATAGCGATGAACCATTCTGTATGTTGTCTATCATCATACTCAAATCCTCCCTCCCTAATTTCTCACTTCAGTCACTGATCAGCCTCCCATACAGATTCAGACGCACCTTGCTTGAAGTCCTTCACTTCTACTACTAACTGAGAGTAAGATTTTGGCTTCCAAAATTTTTTCTTTAGAGCATCCTTAATATCTTGAATAGATTCATTCCCGTTCTGGGATATGTATTGTATGTACCAGTCTAACGCTCTTTCTTCAAATGCCAGGGACAGTTGTGCCTTCTTCACCGTATTGTTTGTCACATTTTGCGAAGTCCATACGAAATCTGCAACAAACCAAAATTATTCCATATCCTCATCTCCTACCCCCTTGAAGATACGTAGTTTCAGGTGCGGAGCCATATCACTGTCCGGCGGAGGTGGTGGTATGGGTGAACACTTACCTTTGCGCAGGCTGGACGACAGTGTAGCCGGGGGGCTTTGTGCAGCCGTCTCTTGCAGAGGGTTATAGACAGAGCTTCCCCTTTCAAGGTTGGTTCGATAGTATTTACCACTACGTGTCGTGCTCTCGTCTGGATCTAAGGTCATTCACTCGGTATGACTACACATAACACTCTTCTCTCACAATAATATCTTAATCAGCAAAGATAATGTCTTCAGAAAGTTGCCCCGGAACCCTTTAAAGAATCTCCACTTTGCTTCAGAGTAGGAGAAGAATTTCTCAATGGAAAATTCTACCACAAATCCTCCTAGCATACTGTCCACCCAATGACCAACGTGCGAGTGATGGTATTATCAGTCCTTTCTGGCTGCTAGATCAGCTCTGGAGTCCACTGAGTGATTTGTTCGTCATTCCAACACTTCTAGAACTCTACGAGCCTAGCCAGCCACTCCTGAATATCAGTTGCAAATGTTACAAAGAAAATTTCGCAACTTTCTGTAAGAATGTACCTATTTTTCAACTTTTCCGTCATTAACCTTCTACTGCGATTCTCTTTTATCGCAAATTCTTGAATCTTCTTTTCGAACCATTCTTCAATTTCCTTCCTTTCAGGCTTCCAGTACTCTCTTGTCATTACCTAATCCCTTTCTCAAATTTCTCTCGGTCCCTGCAACGGAACCATTTTTTGGCTGGAAGGGTCCTAACCGAGGTTTAGAGGTTAAGGTTTGCCAACAAACCCCTATACTACTGGCCCTTTCGGTAGTGACCTACTTGCGCAGGTCAAAGTCTCACCTGAAGTAGTATGGGTGGGTACTGGAACCAGGTTTCTGTAACCTAAGAAAGGATAGGTAAGGCAAGCAAAGCTACGTCCAGCTTTATGATGACCAGATCGCCTATTTTAGAGCTGGATCTATAGGTTTCCTTCGCATCCACATGCGCAAGGTCAACTATACTACAGTGCTCAATAAGTTATATACTTCTAATATAGTAGTGCAGTATTTCATAAAACATAACAGAATAGATCCAGATGTAGTAAAAACACTTACACAGTATTTTCACAGCTTAACACAGAATATGCATAATGCAGCAATTACCACAGATTCGCATAAATAGTACACATAGATTCAGTTACTCAAACAACCTTTCTTATTCATCAATCCGTCGATTCCTTCTTACAATGCCCAAACCCGACCTGTGCACACAGCAGTAGGGTCCGCACACAACAGGACTTCGGATCTCTGCAGACACAGCCAGCAGGAGTCATTTCCCCAAAAATCCAAACAAATCTACTAAGCCACAATTCGCATCAAGAGCTCATCTTCTTCCTACCTTACAATTCAAAATGATCCTCTATTTATAAAAATCTATCCTAATCTTTCCTATGGTCCACAACTCGTGGTTTTCGAATTCCAAATCTACCCTTTAACCCATTACAATGCTTTTGTTGAAGGAATCTTACATTTGGGCTTAGGTAGTGATGCTCTCCTGAGGTATACCGATGAAATAGTGCAAGGATTCATCCTTGAGAGTAGAGGGGAACAATTTCAACTTTTTTTCATATGAGGTATAGTCATAAGTCCTACATACAACAATAAATTTTAAACTCAAACATGAAAATTTGAGGGTCGTGAGAAGTTAAGCCATGGAAGTGTGGAAGGGATAAAGGGCTGATCGTTTTTATATTAGTCTCACCACTGGTTTATATGATGGGAAAGACATGTTGGTTTCTTTTTTAGCCATAGGTTGAATAGGTGAAGTAGGTTCCTCTTCTTCCCCAATAGGTTATTCAAATTTTGTTGGTTGGTCACCTATAGGGTATTATAAATTAGATTCACTAAAGAAGAGTGAAGGTTGACTATGTGGGGATGTGTGGTTTTTTGGTAGAAATTTTCCTTAGTTTTCCCTACTCCTATGAGGCATGAAATATTATTTTTTGTTTCTTTCACTTTTTCAAACTATATGCAAAACAAAAACAAAAAAAAATAAAAATTCTTAAGCATAAATTAGCATCTACTTAGACAACTCCCTGACAATGACGCAAAAATGTGGTGATCCTTGGTATTGCAGCAAGAGTGCTTCAACTCTCAATGGATACTCAGCTTTACTTATCAAACAAGGGGTCATACAAACCTCAAGGTGATGGTGCTATATGCATAAAAAATGGATTTTACTCATGCCACCCTAAACTAGGCATGTTGATCAACAATACTTCTATACGATTCCTCCTACTTGATTAAAGTGAAGCTAGCTAATGTAATGCAGAGAATTGCTTCTAATATAAGAAAGAGGGAGTTTCTATGAGACTACTACTTGCAATTGATAATGAAAGAAAATCCTAAACTATTAACATAATTGCAGAAAAAGGAAACTATGCTATGGGTAATTATTCATCTATCCATCTACTAATTTGTAGTAAAGAATTTTTTCTATCATCACACACTTCATGAAAGAATAAAACAACTCCTATCTACCATTTCATTCAAATTTTACTTGCATGTAAATTGTTGTCCTATTAAATCTAATTATGAGATGAAATAAAACACTAATGCTTACTCTATTTTTGTAGCAAAGAAGTAAGGAGCTTTGGATTGGCCTAAGGGTTTCCTCTAACCATGAATTCAAAGATAGGGGTCAAATTCATCCTATTCTAGGTTATAAGGGAAAAAAGGATCTAAAGTAGGGTGAAAATAGTGAGCTACAGTGCTGCTACAGGAATAAATGCAATGAGAAAAAAGTATTCTACATAAAGTGTGAAGATCAAGAAGATCGAGATGTGGAATATTGATAAGATATACAACTTGAAGAAACTACAACAATAATACATTTCCATACATTGGAAATCATCAACACTCCACAAACCCTAAAGAGAGAATGATATATCAAAAATGAAAATAATAAAAATACTCATTTTAGGTAGTACCCATAACTTTGTCATTTATAAATTGGACTTTTTTTTTAATTTCGTTATATATAATACACCAAATTACAAGTAATCATTGCAATTAGAGGTACCATAATTTTTTTACGGAAATGTAATAAGATTAAGAAAAAAATGGGGAAGTATACATTGGTTAGACCTATGTTACAATCCTAATGGGTTGTGTTGATGTTGTATTATGGTTTGTATTGTTAAAATAATTGGGAAAAGTGGCCCTTAATTTACACGGTCTTTGCAAAATATTTTTTATTAAAAGTAAATGAAATTGAATTTAGAGGTATTAGAGTAAAACCAAAGAAAGTAAGCAGCTTCATTATCATGAAGAAATTTCTAAAAAAGCGACACGAAGGTGTATTTTAACAATTTCCTTCCTTATATGTTCGAACATATATATCTGCTACTCTAATGGGTCTTCAAAAACTTATCAACAATCATACTAAGGTATTTATAGAAATTCCTATGTATCTTCCACTGATCTAAAAAATAACCATGAGATTCATTTTCAATCTCGGGATGTACAACTTAGCATTATGCCCTACATATATCAACATGCTCAAAAAAGTGGGATTGAATGTATGGTTCAAGATATGTTAGAGCGCCTTCTCTCCACCAATGGTGATGTCTATAAAAAAATATGGTTCATGGCATATGTGTCTAGACTATAGAAAAAAACAGCAAAAAATAATCAAAGATATGTTTCCTATTCATGTGAATTTTTAGATGAATTGCATGGATAAATTATATTTTCTATGTTGGATCTTGATTATGGATATCATCAAAATATAGTGAGGGAAGAAACATTTGTAAACTATCCTTTAAAACACATTAAGTTCATCCTTAATTTTGCATTATGCCTATTGGAATTTCATATAACTTCGATATTGCAAAGCTTCATGAATTATATTTTGAAACCCTTCCTTAGAAAAATTGTGCTAGCATTTTTTGATGACACACTAATTTATAAAACACCTTGGGAGGAACATATACAACCTGCTGAAAAATTCATGACACTATTGATAGAGAAACGACTATACGAAAAGTCTTCCAAGTGTTTCTTTTGGGTTGAATATGTGGAATATTTAGGTTACATTGTATAGCACAATGGTGTTAGAAATTATTTAAACAAAATCAAAGTTATGAAGGAATGTTCAGTCCTATATACCCTAAAGAAGATGAGAGGATTCTTAGATTGAGAGGATATTATTGTAAAATTTTCAAGAATTATGGTCAAACAATAACAAAGTTAAGGAAATTATTGAAGAAGGAATCATTTCATCGGACTAAAGAAGAAACCAAATAATTGAAAAAACATAAAGAGGCTATGTGTACAACTCTCATTTTGGAGAATATTCAATTTATAAAAATATTTATTATGGAATGTGATTCCTAAAGCCATAGTACTGGTGCATTTATGTTTCAAGAAAGTAGACCCCTTACCTTTGAAAATAGTGAAAAGGACAAGAATTAATCAAACCCATCTTTGAAAAATAGATGTTTGTCATATTTCATGTAATTAAGAAATAACATCCCTAAAAAATAGAAACACACTTCATAGTAAAACAGATCACGATAGTTTGAAGTAATTATTGGAGTAAAGATTATCTCGAAATTAGAGCAACAACATGGTGAGAAATATGCTAGATTATCATTTTAAAATCATCTACAACCATCCTACATCCATCTTAATTATGTATCTACCAAGCACTAAGGGGGATCAAATCTCTTTTCACTCCAAAATAATTTCCTATATTGAGATATTTGATCCCATAAGCACTTTGAATATCCAAAGTTAAGATCAATCTAGGCTCGTTTAATTTCCCCCTTTAAATATTCCATATTCCACACAAATACCATGAGTCAATACCATAGGTTCTTAATAGCACAGGTTACAACCATGGGACATTTTTATTTTATTTTTATAGGGTTGTTTTATTTTTATATTTTTATTTTATTTTTACCTAGTTAAGATGTTTAGATTACATTATACTAATATTTTAATTTAATTTAATTTTTATTTTTATGTAATTTGACTTAGTAGAAATGTTAAACATTTCATTATAATGTATCTTCCATATGAGTTAATCTTATTTATTTTGTTTTTATTTTTATTTTTGTGCAATTTTAACGATTCTAAATGTTCTATTGATAATTATAATTATTAATTTTTTAGTTTAGTTTATTTTTATTTTTATTTTATATTTTTTCCATATCAAAATGTTTAGGACATTCCAACATCTTCGCCATGCATGTTTTTTTTCAAATTTAATTTTCAATATATAATATAAAAATAAAATAAAACACATATAAAATATTTTGATATTGAAATGAGTTATCGTTTTTGGGTATGTGGTATTAATAAGCCATGGTATTGATCCATGGTATTGTACAATAAAACTATTTTCACATTAATAATATCCATGTTAAAATGGTGTTGAATATATATGGTTAAGTATATTGTTATATTGTAGAGTTACCTTTTAATATGCTTATTAATTAAAATTAAGTATGACTACCTAATCATATTTTTACACCATTGCATATCCCTAACAATTTTTTGCTTTGAAATTTAATTTTTTTTTTTTATAGAATTAAATTAAACTACAACATTTATAAAGTATTTAAATAATTGTTGACATACAATTTTTCTTACATTAAACCAAACACTTGCACATCTCCCTAATACTCGATTGCCGAGGGGCCTATTGGCGCAAAGAAGGAAAACAAAATTATGGTAGACGCATTCTCAAGGAAAGAGGAAGAAACACATGTTCTCCTCTGTGTTATTTCCATTCAATAAACTGGCTAGGTGCAAGAAGAAATTACATAATGGAAATAACATTAGAAGAGATGCTAGATAAATCAATAGCTACAAGAGGACCATGAAGCAATAGAAAAATTTACATGGAAAATTGATTTGCTATGATTTCAAGATTGATTATACTGAAATAGAAGGTCCTATTGGAATTACATACCTCTCCTATAGGAAAACATTTAGGTTTTTTGAAGACATACTATTGTAACAATTTTTTGTTATAATCAAAATTTTAAAATTTTGATTTAAAAAAAATAATAATAATGTACTCAATTTCTAATAAACACACTCATTCTATTATGTGTCTCTTTTTTTGTGTGTTTATATAAATAGAGGTCCCATCTTGTCCTAATAAAAATCATGCACCCTTCAACCATAGAAATTATATCTACTGTGATCAATGGGCGATACACAATTGTGACGACATTTAATGAGTCAGGGGTCTACCATTAACTATGACGTGAAACAAACTTATAAATTTCACAATATCCTTGCTTAAAACCAGATACCATCCCACCTCACATTGCACCATGCAAACCGCCTTCCAATATATTCCATTTTTTACCAAAATAACCCGCTTCTATTATCCTAGCAAGTTATCCATAACTATCCCATTCTAAAATTTTCAATTATGTAACTACCAAATCGTTGCCTTAAATTGAGACCAATGTTCAAATACATGTCTAAGGCCCTATAATTTAATCTGTGAACTCATAATAAATCATCTCCTAAAAAATGATAAAATTTTAAAGAGAGGCAAAATATGACTTAAACAAGAGGCTTTCTAGGTGATCCACTTGGACAATGCCGAAGCACTCAACACACACTATATTGATTAAATCAAAGTCTTGTACATAAAAAATTATACATTAGCCTGATCGTTTGAACCAATCGCTAAATCATTGGATCTAGGACCTAAATAGAGGACCTCAATTCTAACGACACACCACCAAATACATTATTATAGATTTCTCCATTAAATCTAACACTCCACCTTAATGGAAAAATTCACCCAAAGTCATATTTGTCCTTTCTTGGCTTAATATACACCTGCTGGTCTCGGTCTCAGCTAGGCTTAGAATGGTACTTCATAACAGAGTTTTCATTTTTGTCTTTCCTCTAAAGAATAAGTGCTTGTTCATTTGTAGTTGAAGCTTCATCTTCACTTTTCTTGCCATTATATAGTGGTGGTGCTTATCCTTTTTTTTTGTGTTTTCTCCACCAAATGTGGAATTCTTGAACTCTTATTCTCCTCCTTCTTGATCTCGATTATAGGCTAGCATTCTTTGAATTTAATGTTGTAGGTTCTTGGGACTTAGATTTTTCCTTAATGTTTGCAATTTCTTCATCCTCTCTGTCAATACTTGCACACTTAAAAACAATGTTTGATTCATAAAGAAGACCTTATTGGCTCTTGTCATCCCTCTCCTTTAAGGGATCTTTCAATTCTTCATCTTTCTCTACTGACATGGTTTGTTGATGTATGTCTTCAATGTCTTTAATCATTTCTATTGGTAAAAATATGTTGTCTTGCATTTGATTTCTATATGGAGATATATTTTCCTTCTAGTAAAAAAGCAACTCATGAATAAGATGATTTTCATGCATCAAATTGATCCACTCGTCATGAGATGCATAGTTCTCATAAAATTTAACTTTATATGTCTTTCCATCAGGGAATATTTCTTCATAAAACATTTCAAATTCTACAGCAATGGTTTTTTATTCATCATCACATGTTTTAATGTCAGTTACAGGCACACATTCAACATCCATAATTTCATCTTCAAAGTTGTCATTTTCAATTTCACACTCAGTTATCAGACTAAAAGTATAACCATCATTTTCAATAGAAATCCTTTCATCTTTTTTTCCCTCATTCAAACTGTAATTCATTTATAATATATCCCACAAAACGTTTGCTGTGTAATCCTCACTATAGTCATGTAGTATGTTGAATAAGATGCTTTAATATAATGCAATTGTTATAAGGTGTAATTCTGAACTCATATCATTGTTTGATTTAACAAGATCATCTTCAACATAATTTAATAAATCTACCATAGATAAGAGTGTTTTCATTTTATTTGCCCCACTTTCATAATTCATACCTGAGAAAAAGGGAGGATCCGATGTTAATCTCTTAATGATTTCATCAAATTCCTGATCTGCATTGTGATCCTTGACTTGATCAGCTACAGGTCCATTAGCGTCAACCTAAAAAATTCACCAAATTCAACTCATGAGTATATCAAAACTATCTCATGATGATATCTCCTTAACTTTCTTCGAGACTCTTTAAGTATCCTTTGTAGACCCATTGCTGCATTCACAACCAAACCAAATTCAGTAGCCTCTAAAAACTTTTCTAATTGTGTTACCCCTGCAACACAGTTAAGGGTGATCTCGAATTAGCTTTTCAGAATGCATTAGTTGAGCTCCTTGTGAGGACACACCACACACCAAAATTTTATTTGGGGAAGTTCAAAATGGACCAATGTTTAGCATAAAATTTTATAAGCATTCCAAAGAAAAATCTTGGTTTGATGATTACTATCAAATTGCCCCATGAATGAACTACTTCAAAGCCAATTCTGTATCCTCAAAACCTTATTTGATTTTCTAGACATAAATAATCCTAGCAGGAACAGTTTCTCATTGCAGACTTCTCCATTTACACCAATGAATTCACCAATGTTTGAGTAATTTTCTTGAAAAAGTTGAAATTGGACTTGTTTCAGCGGCTTTAGCCAAAATTAGTGCAAGAAAAAATACCGCAAGAGCCTTTAAGGTCACACGAGATAATTCCACAATTCTGTAGAAAAAACCAATAAATTTCCCTGGAGTCCAATATGTCCCACAAAATTTTGGCATAAAGAACACCATTAAGGTCAACTCACGGAGCCTCAAAACAAAGCCTTTGAATTTCAGTAAATTTTGAAAATTTTCAGCAAATTCAACAGACTCATTCTCAATGCATACCCAAAAAATTGTTAGCCTGGATCAAATGTAGCAAATGATCCACTACGCATATGAGATTATATCTGGCTCAATCACCCATGCGCTCACGGGTTTACCCTTGAACAAGATTCCACTATCGATGATTTCCTTCTCTCACAGGAATGTCACCATCTGAGACATAGATCAAGTAACCCAACTCATAGTGTTTTGAAGCGATTCACATTTTCCAAGCTCTACCAAGCTCTAAGAAATTAAATTATGTAGAAACCATGCACTCACAAAAACAAAACAAATCACCTGTGGCACGGCCACCCACAATCTGAACTCTGGTCACCCCACCAAGATTTCTCCGGGTGATGCAGCACATCTAGCTTATTTTTAGCACGGTCCAATCCACACCCACTCCTCTGTGCACCAAGAAGGGCTCACATGGCAAGTTTACTCTCAATGCAAATCCTTCAACCCGACTTGTAAAGATATTCATGAAACTTGCACCAAAATATTAACAACCTTCATGCAATTTCAACAATGCTTACAAATGCTCTAAAGGTCTTGGTCCCCTCAACTCTTGCAACAAGCACCACTCTGATCCTCAGAATGAAGTTATTTCAACAATGATCAAACAAACAACAAAAAATAAACTCCACACACTGATACTCCTCCACACATGCTTAGTAGCGAAGCAGTGTCCACATGATGCATCATGAACAATTTCATATTGGAGAGTCTTAGCCTTGAAATACAGATTCCTTGAAAAAATTTCGAGACAGTTGAAGAAAAATTAACGCTGGAAGCCAACCTCGCTTCATGAGGCATCAAGAACTTGGATTTGATGGCGTCTTTGTAATTTACCATTCCACCAACACAACCAAAACACTCGAGCATTTGAATATGATGAATTAACATGTGGACAAAAACCAAATTGGAGGGTAGAAAAATTATTTATGTCGTTCACCACAATGCATTTCCTTGAAACCTCGAATGTGACTTGGTTGGAGATCACGCTTACTCCTTTTTTTTTGTCACAAATAATCACTGAAATTATCACTTCCATGGATAGATAATGAAATATGCATAGGATCAGACATAGAGCATTGCTGGAATTTCTGGAGAATTCCAAACACAAAGAGGAATAAAACAGTTCCTCTTCCTCAACACAAAGATAAAATAAAAAATTAAATTGTGGACATAGAGAGATGGATTATTAACACTCCATTTCATTATCAAACAAAGAAATCTGTTACAAAATGAAGTTCTTCAAAACTCCTCTCACTCTTTCATTGCTTAACTCACAGCAAAAATTGCTCTCTCTGTCTCTGTTTCTGCCTTTGGGAAAATTACAAAACACAACAACTACTTTTCAATGCACTCACAGAATATATATATAAAAACATTAATATATATATATATAAAATAAATTTCTCATATTTATAATATATATAACCAAAGTTAAAATATGTAAATGTACTGCAATAACTACAATTAACCCAAGTTAAAAACATTAAAACATGATGCGGAAAATGTAAACTAAGTCAAAACATTTAAAATAAAATTTCCCTTTATAATTTCTAGGGGCTACTTGGGAGACCTTCACGTGAGTTCCCTTATGCCCCCAGAATTGATGTAGTGGGTCCAGAGAGGAGATGATGTCACTCATTCCGGTGGGTTATCTTCCTCCTTTGCTACCCAGCCTTGCTACCTCTCACAATGGATATTTTTTTCAATAAATATGGTTGTTGGATAATTGAAAGCATTGGGTGTTGTTGATAAATGAAGGCGAGGTTGCGTGGAGTACGAATTTGAGATGAGGATTTACAGCTGCCATCCGTCCTTCGAACTTCACATCAAAATTTATGCTACCGATGCTGCTGTCTCTTAAGAGCTCCCATCACCATTTAAGCTCCATCGTTCTTCTTCTACGGGCAGTTGGAATTAATATTCCAACAAGCATGAAACTATGCAATTGACCACAAGATAAACTAGGCAGGAAAATGGCCACCAGATCGACTATTGATTTTATCGGCGTAGGAAAAAAAATGACTTCTTGATTTCCTGGTTGATGCACTCAAGGTAGAAAAAAAATAGCCTCCTAAATATCGACTGAGGAGTAGATGAACTATCCCAGAAATCGAAATTCAAGTTTGTATACTAAAGCTGGTGGAGACAAAGGGATGAGACATAGGTCCTCTTCTCGATGCTGAGCCACCGATCGACCTTCAAACAACTTCTGTTGTTGGTTAACTCCACCATTTAGGCAGATCCACTATGCACAAACATGCTCACATAGTAGGCTCACACACACATACATTATAACGTTGTTCCAAAAATAGTCATAAAAGATAGCTCAAAACATAGCAACAAAAAAACCTCATGTCTGTAGAGGCTTGATAATCACTACAATGTGACACAACAAAGAAATCAAATGAACATAGATATGCTAGTTTTAATCTTCCATGAAAATCCACTCTTCCACAATTGTTTCTTATGTTGATCAATGACAATTCACACCTCCGATGCAGCATATCAGAACACTAATAATGGGCCTACTGAACACAACAAACATTGCACACAAATATCAATTTCGATCTCTTTCAGTGGGTGACAATTGACACCTTCGACGCAGCAAATCAGAACACTACTAATGGGCCTCCTCAACACAACAAACATTGCGCACAGATATCAATCTCGATCTCTTCAAGTGGGGGACGATCAAAAATCCACTCACGGAGGTATGACAATCTCTCACAGAACATAATTTCAATCTAAAGCTCTGATATCATGACCAGCCTAGATCCATCTTAACTCCAGATCTATCAAGCCCCGAGAGGGATCAAATCTCTCAAGGTGCAAACCTCTTTTTTTAGTGCAAAACTTGAGAAAGGTTTGCACCTCGAGAGATTTGATCCCTCTCGGTGCTTGATAGATCCGGAGCTAAGATGGATCTAGGCTAGTGTTAGTGGTGTGTTGCCAAGGAAAATATGTCGAAGATATGATTAATTTTATCAATAATATGTAAATATATCAAATATTAATATAATAATTTTAAATAAGCTAAATATTTATGAGATTAACTTGGTCATTTTAATTTTAAATTTTCTTAGTTACCTCAGTTTGTTGAGATGATAAATATTTTTAATAAATTTAATGATGAAAAACGATGAAATATTTTTTCTGAATGCAAAGTGACAATAATAATGTTGAAAGATAGAAAATGTGAATAATAAGAATGTACTCATGTTACAAATAGTATTCATTGTGATTAATCTCAAACTATTCTATTCTACTATTCTTATTGTCACCCTTGTTAGTTTTGTCATATTTTCATATAGATTATATGAAAAATAAAATTTAAATCTTAAATCATTTAAATCTTTAGCTCGAGCTGTTGTAGTAAACATGATACCTTGTCTCTCTTGCTCTCCAATATTATTAAGTTAAATTTCTTACACTAAAATCAATGCATAGTGTTAATCCAATCACTTTAAAATTAATCTTACATCAAATCATAGATCAACATCTACATTGAAATCAATGAATTTAACGCAAGCAATCAGATAAGATTAGGAAATAACTTCTACACCTAAATTTGTGGATTTAGTGTGCAAATAATCAAATAGGATTAGAAATCATCTACATTGAAATCAATTCATCTAGTGCAAGTAATCAAATATAATTATAAATCAACATATAATTTGAAATCAACACATTCAGTGGAAGCAATCAAATTGTATTAGAGATAACCACCTACACTGAAATCAATGCATCTAGTGCAAGTAATCAAATATCATTAAAAATATATATCTACACTAAAATCGATGCGTCTAGTGCAAATAATCAAATAGGATTAGAAATCACCATCTCCACTTATATCAATCCATCTAGTGTGAGAAATCGTCCTCCCTCTCTCCACACTCCATCCATATCTATATCCCTGTCCATCTATTATTTGGTTCTATCGAGACATTATGCAAAAATACTGGCGCATCCATGCTTCTCTAGAGAATTATGCAAAATACTATGTATGTTCCTGCAAAAATTCAAAAGAAAAGCACCCAAAAAAACTAAAACATATTTGTCCAAAAACTTGAAAATTTTTTTTTCCAAAAAAATTTTGTACACAGAAAATATTCGCACCTTTACAGAAAAAGCACTCGGATCTTCGCAATTTTCGGACCCTTACACCTTCGCAATTTTCGTTGGTTCGGAATTGTGTGTGAAATTAATCTTTCGGGTGAGAGTATTTATATAAAACTCTCGACCAAAAGATTGCGTCGGCTTTTGATTAAAACATTTTATAAAACTTTTATATAAAACATTTAATAAAACTCTCGGCCTAGAGTTCTGAGAGTTTCATTGGCTAAACTCTCGGGTGCAAATTCTCGGCCGAGATTTTGGCCGCGCAATTAAATGTAACTTTAGGCGGGTTAAAATCTCGGTCGAGAGTTTTATAAATGTCTCGTCCAAGACATTATCTCGGCCGAGAGTTTCTGGTCAACGAAAAACCCAGAAAATTCTGCAGTTTTCAGGAACCTGCAACTTTAGAGGGACGGAACACCTACAAAAAAAAAATGTTATATGTCGACAAAGTACCATTAGATTCATCTCTGAATCTAGTTTCTGATGATGTGAGATTTGTGGAGTTTCATTAGAAAATTCAATTTTTTATTAATTTTTTACTAAACTGTGTCACTGTGGAATTTCATTGTTCGAAAAATTGCACTGAATGAAAATTCAATAACTTTCAAATGACGAAACCAAAAAATTCAGAAAAATCATATTGCATTTCCTCTCCCTATCTACTTCAAAAGGGTACTCTCATTTTTCTTATTGACGATCACATTGAAAAGAAAATCTAGGGATCATAAAATGTACTGAAACATCACTGTTTTTTTGTCTTCGTCCATTTCAAAAAATAATAAAAAATAGTGATTTAATCTAAAAATTACCGAAAAATAGTCTGTGCACTAGTGCAATATATGCAGATTATGATGCTATGGTTTTTTTCCAAAAAATGAATAACCTTCCCTAAAAAAAGTAAAGGATAATAAAGTGACTATTTATGTTTGCCTAAAAATTTCAAGTATATGCAGTTAGTAAACAATAAATTTACCCCTCTATATTTCAATATTTAAAATATAAAAAAATATCGGTATGGAGGTAAGACAATTCTCTACAATTCTTGTTTTTATTTCAAAGCATAATTTGCGATAAAAATATGAGTTTAGTGGAGTTGAAGTTGAAAAACATAGAAAATTACAATTTTCAACGTCAAAAAAGGGCAAAATGTGTTTCCCAACTTCACATTTTCACCATTCACCCCCTAAACATGCATTCTCTCGCATCATATTCTATCGTCCTTACTACTCCCTCCCTCTCCCCATTTCTCATCTCTTCACCTTCAGGTATATATCTCTATCTTCCCCTTCTCTCCCTCTTCCCCGTTAATATCTCTTTTCCTCCTTCCGTCCCTTCTCCCTTCTCCATCTTCCCCACTTCTCCACCTGCTCCTATGTATTTCTTCTTACCTTCCTCTTCTCCCCATCCAAGTCCATCTCTTTCCCCTCTCTACTCTCTCTCACATCCTTTCTCTTCCGCCTTTCCCCTTCCCATCTCTCTGCCCCTCTCTCCATCCAACTAAATTACTATATCCCTCCCTCTCTCCTTCTATCCCCCCCTTCTCTCCATACATCCTACTTTGTCTCTTTTCTCACCCCTAAACATACACTCTCTCTCCATTTCTCCCTTTCCACTCCCTCTCTCTCTCTCCACTTCTCTGTCTTTATATATTTCTTCTTCCCTCCCTCTCTCCCCCTCCAAATTCTCTCTATCCCTCCTTCTACCAAGTCCTCTATCTGGTCCTTCCTATCTCTCCCTTTCTCTCTTACCTCCCTCTCTCTTCTGCCATCTCTCTCTCCCTGTATCTCTTACTCCCCTCTCTCTTTCGCCATCTCTGTCTCCTCTAATCCTATCACTATCTCCCTCCCCCTCTCCTTCTCTCTCTCCCTACTCCATATTTGTGTCTCCCTCTCTCACTCTCCATTCCTCCTCTCCCCTTTCCTTTAGTTTATCTCCACCTCTATCACTCTATATATGTGTTCTTTCCTCCCATATATATCTAGAGTTAATATATATCATGATACATTTATATATATTATAATATAATAAATTTAATATTATATTAATCAAAATGTATTAAATTTAATAATATTAATATTATAATATATTAATATGAGTATTAGATTTAATAATAATAATAATAATAATAATAATATTTTAATATTAGATTAGGGTTAATAATGTTTTTTTTGCATGGCATTAATAATAATTTATCCCATGGTATTTGGACCATAGGCTTCACCTAAATAAAACCTATTATGGAGTAGATATGAAAAGAGGTTTGATTTACTTACCATACCTCTGGTTTATTTATATTTTCATTTATTTACCATACCTCTTTTATTTACTATCGTATTTGGCCCATAGGCTTGTTATATAATTAGATTTTTATTTATAATCATATTTGATATATTTTTATTTTTTTACCTTACCTCTTTATACCTCTTTTATATTTATTTATTTACCATACCTCTTTATACCTATTTTATATTTATTTCTTTATCATATCTCTTTAGACCTTTTTTGTACTTATTTATTTACGATACTTATTTTAAATATGGTATTTGGCCCATGGTATTTAGGCCATGGTATCAATATTAATTTGTCCCATGGTATTTGTCTCATAGGCTTCATCTAAATAAAACCTCGCTTTTTGAGTTTTTTTAAATATAAAAAGGTTTATGGAGTAAATATAAAAAGAGGTTTTTATTTATTTACCATATATCTAGCTTATATATATTTTTATTTATTTACCATACCTCTGGTTTATTTAGATTTTTATTTATTTAATTGAAATATTGCAATTTTGACGGGGAAATATTTATATCTTTAAAGATTTTATTTTGTCCATACAACATGGGTTTTCTTTTTAAAGATTCATTTTACTAATATTTAATTAAAATAAATATTAAAATATTTTGGATTTTGATTGTTTGTGTTGAACTAACTCTTTTCCTTTTATTTAGGAAATGGTATTGACTTTAGTAAAGAGTAAAGATGTTTAAAATTTTACTTAATTTGGAAATTCAATATGGTAATTTTTTTAGTTAAAGGTAAATTTATGATCCATTCAAATTCACGTATATAATAAAGCAATTATTATATAAATAATACATAGTTGTATTTTAATAATTAATCTAAGCCGATTAGTAAGTTAAAAAAGTTATATATACTCTAAATATTCAAGTTATATAAAATTAAATATTAGGTTAATGTTTTGGCCGACATTAGCAATTATTTTTTGAGGACGTGACATACTTGACATCAGGGTCATACTAGGCTATAGATTGCGCCTAGCACAATAAAATTTAAAGGAGAGACATAATATGGTATAAATAAGAGGCTCTCCACATGAGCCACTCGAAGAATGAAACACTCAACCCACACACTATATTCATTCAATCAAAGCCTTGTACATATAAACTTACACATTAGCCTCATGGTTTGAACCACTCCCTAAATAGTAAGATCTAGGACCTAAATAGAGGATCTCAATCCTAACAAAACACAACCAAACATTAGAGGAATTTTATAACTCCAAAGAGATCCAATCAGTATCTCCACCTTTCCCTCGTATTTGAGTTCCTTTATTACTTGTTAAATTTTCAAAATGAGCAATCAGATAGAGAAGGGAAAATTATATACTGAAATCCCTGTCTCTTGTAACTCCACATATAGAAGAATTACCATTAGTGGTTTTAGATTTAGAAATTGAAAAAGCTAAGTGTTTACTAGACCTCGATAAGTTATACAATAGATCTTTCCAAAAATTTGAAGGTAACCATAAATATATGATTTCCTATAGTAGTTGTAAATTAGTTCTTCATAACTGATGCTTGCCATATCTCATATTATTTTCAATATTATTAGGTTTGTTATGTACAATACCTAGCACTAGTGTTGTTCTTTATTTTGGTAATCCATCTATTGGAGGCAATATATGATGTAGGAGGGCTTTTTGGACTCATAGGATGTGTAGTTTGGGGACATGTTGAATTTAATGATGTTTGTAGGTTTCTATAATGTCTTGAAGGTTTAACGTTTTCTAGATCAAAGTACCCACTCTTCTAATATTCTTAGATGTATTTGTCTATTTGAATTTTCACCTCTTGATTATATATGAAATTTACTTGTGAGTCGTTCTTACATTTGGAATCATCATTCCCTTCTAGGGAATGTGAGGTGGAATTTGGTGTTGGGGCTATATAGCTAAGATTGTTGGTGGGGAATTATCCTATTTTTCCTCTAGTTGGGACTATAGAGTATCATAATTTTCCTCGAAAAATACTTGTTTGTAGGACCTCGTAGATATTTTTTTTTTCTAGGTCACAATATTTTTCCACTTTAATGAAGAATTATACATCTTGTTCCCTATTTTATTTGGAAGGATTTATATAGTTATTTAATTGAAGATATTATGATTGTGAATGAGTATGAAGAGACCTATGGATCATAAATTTTCCATCAAAATCACTAAATATTTGGGCATTTGCAGCACCCACTAGCATGTGAGATCTCACATGAGGTATGAAAAGGGATTACAGGACATGTGTAGGTTGTATGGGGAATAAGGTATATTAGAGGTTATTTTTATATGAGAGGTTATTTTGGATTCAAATATATTACTAGTCATATAACCTAGGTCGAGTGTCATAGATATTCCCATGAATTGCGCATGCATATTCTATACCTTTCCCTTATGCAATCCTATAATCAAGAGTTCAAGTTTAACAATTATGTAGATCCTACAATTTATAAAAGGAGCCCATCCTTCGAAAACCTCTTAACCATTATGCATAAAATATATTTAACAAAAAACAAAAAATTCTAATTTTATTATTTATAGTATATGCTAACCATAAATATCAACCAATAGAGCCACATTCGAAAGAGCTAAATCCAAGCATAAAACTTGCGCGTGATAGCCATTATTAAAATCAAAACTATACATCAAACATGCATCAGAGACCCAAAAATCTTATCGAAACTTTATATTCATATCGACCAACAATAGAAAATAATATATAATGCACAAGATATGAGTAAGACTTGGGAAACTCATTATCAATTAGTACTTTGTCGAATTCCATAGGATTCAAACCCATATAATATTCCTTAGAAAACATTGTATCATAATTCTTCATAGAATTCGTCAGAAGCTCATGATACGAAATGAGACAGAATATACTCTAAGAAAGTACCAAAAAAATTAATATACAATAATTCTATCCAAAGAGATAGAACTACAGTTGAAAATATTGGATATATGGTCCCTTTTTGAAAATATTCCCACCAATCCAAGTGAAAGGGGCACTCTTTCAAAATTATTCTCTTCTCTATGGATGACAAATTTGGAGGAAATGTCCCAATGACCAAGTACTTAGTTATGTCAGCATGCCAAGGGGAGAGTATTGAGATAGAAAATAACTTGTCATCTTGATGCTTATAATCAATCATCCCTTCATTATCTATAGGAAAAGTGAGTCTAGACAAAATAAATGCAAGTATATTTTCTTTCCCTCGCTTATCAATGATATTTAAATCAAATCGTTGCAACAATAATAACCACCTAATAATTCTAGCATTCACATTAGTTTTTTTTCATAAAGTACTTAATTTTTACATGGTCAATATGCAAAAATGTTTGGTGCCCAGTAATATAATGTATGGACTTATTCAAGGAATCAACAACATACAAAAGCTATTTCCCAGTGACAATGTAGTTCAATTCAGCCTTGGACAAATTTTTATTGATGAATAAATGGATTAGGGAAATTTATCATCCATTAGTCTGAAATATGCCCCAATAGCTTTATATGATGCATCAATATGGATATAGAAAGGAAGAGCCTAATTGGAAACTTGGATTATAGGAGAAGTGGTCAACTTTTCCTTTATGATTTCAAGGGCTTCTTGACAAAAACTTGGCCAACATAATTCTGAGCCCTTGGTGAGAAATCCAAAAAATGGTGAAGCCACCTTCATAAAATTATTGATGAATTTCCTATAGTAACCAGTCGACCCCAAGAAACTCCTAACATATCTATCTTTATAAGGAGTACAAACCCTTTTAATGATAGAAATCTTGGTTGGGTCTACATGTAGCTTTTCGTGAGATTTGGAATTTCCAAAGACAATCCTTAACTTCTTCAAGAGTTAACACTTCTTAGCCCTCAAAGAGAGATGCATTTAAATGCATTTCCTCTTGAATTTATTGAGATTATAGAGGGCCTCTTGCAAATAATACCCATAGGGAGTGAAATCATCCATGTAGATTTCCACAGAATCATAGAAAAGCTCAACGAAAATTGATGAGCTCCATCATTAAACATATTTGGAGGGGTTAATAGTCACTTGTTTGCCTTCATAGATCATTGTTTCTTACATTTTTATTATTATTTGGTTTTATGATTCTAGTATAGCTGGTGATTAAGGCTAACATACTCTGAGTACCTAATATGAGATTGAGTGCAGAAAATCATAATTTATTAAGCATTTTTATAAATATTTTATCATAAATACTTGCAGGAGACAACAAGGATAAATTATAGGAGTATTTTCCACCCTATATTCTTTCCAGCAATTCGAACTCCAATGGCAGCCAAAGGATCCCAAGGATTCTCTCCAGCAATTCGAATCCCGGAGGCAACCAAGCAACTCAAAGAGGAGTGCACTCAATATTTGTTTATTGGGAGTCCAGAGGAATCAAAAACCATTTTGTAGGGAGATATTAGTAGCTACCCTATAGAATAAATAGAGTAGAGCTAGAGCAAGGAGGGATTAGTAAATACTAGTCAATTCCAGTCGATTCTATTTGAAACTTTGTTGCAAGCTATTGAGCTTTTTCTTTTACTCAGTGATCAAAATTTCAGATATGTATACAATTATTCTTTTATGAAATGAGAAGAATGATGTCATTTGATTGATTTAAGTTTTAGAGAGATATTCTCATGGGTTAGGCCTATTCTTTGTGCCTCAGTTTCTCTGATGTTTTCATTCTTTCCTTTCTGTCATTTAGTTAGTTTTTCTTCTACGATTTAGCTAGTTCTGCTTATGATAGTTTCATTGCTGCTTAGTGTTTGCTTTCAGCTTTTTGTTTTAGTTTTTCATTTTCTTGTGAGTAGCAGAATAGAGGAAAAAATCCAAAAGTTGTGGTCAAGCCTCCCCCCTCTCATCTCTATCAATAGAGTTCTAGCAAGTTAGACCTTCCCACAGGCCAAAAATTGCTTTCTGTTTGAGTTTAGGGAAGAAACTGCATTACCAGGTCTGAGTCTCTCGTTTAATGTTGTTATCATGCATTTTTATCTATTTCCCGTGCATGAATATATTTGTGTGTTACACTTTTGAACACTGCTATTGCGCCTCCATTCCCTCCATTTTCCCTAAATGCACTCAAGCCCTTCAACCCGTCTTATTCCTTTGTTTCCTTCATTCACGGTTACCTTACATCTTTTAATGAAAAACACATAAAAAAATGTTTGAAAACCATTGAAAAATGACTTCCACCTTTCCTCCTCGAAATCCCCACTATCGTACTTTGTTGTCTACAAATTGTAGTGTTTATTTCTTCCTTTACAAATTACCGCAACTCTACCACATCACAATCTCACACTGCAACCTTTTTCCCTTTTCATTAACACTTATCTCTCCTAAAACTTGATTGAAAAATATCACAATCACATTTCACATCGCCTTCCAGAATAATATTTCACATTTCACACATTGCAATTCGTTTGTTCCATTTTCTTTCCGTTAATACTTTCCGCCTCCAAATCCCAATTTCGATATTACTGTACTCCTTTTCCATGTCACCCATCACAATTTCTTGTCACAATTGTTTTCCTTTTCCCTTAATACTTACCTCCCACCTCTTGCAATACCGCATATCACAGATCGCCATTACTACCAAATTGCAAATCGCAAATCAACCTTTTACCTTTTCTCCTTAACACTTACCACTTTCAAACGCCGATGTGATATTCCACCACATCGCAGATCACTCATCACAACCTTTTTTTTTTCCTTTAACACTTACCACTCCAACTACGGGATATTGCGATTGCAAAATCAGTCCCACCTCCACGTCATCCGCCACATCACAGATCGCTCATCTAATTTATTTATTTTTCTTTAACAGTTACCGCTGCAACTTCGCGATATTTCAATTGTGATATCGATCTGACCTCCAAGGCCTCTTTGCACTACAACAAAGCTTTAATCTCGTTTAAACCCCGTCTTTTGTGATATCTCAAAATGGAATAATGCATTGATACACAAACATAATATTTGAAACAAAAAATATGTACATCTAAAAATTATTATCAAAAAAGATATGCACATAATAGGTGATCCATTTTATTATTATGGATATGATTTAGTTACAATAGTGTACAAAATAGAGGTACTCTAGCCAAAAAAGTGGCCTAGAATGACCTTGGAAATATGCCAAAGCAGGCACTGCGTAACTGTAGAGTTGCTGGAAGTAATACTGCACTACTCCTTCAGCAGATGATGTACATATGACTACTGGATGAAAATGGAAATGTATTTCTATGGAAATCTGGAGCTCTGGTGATGCGAAGATTCTAGATCTAGGCACTATGATGGAAATCCGAGATAACCCAAAAAGGATTTATGAGATCTATCAATCTTAGAAAATCACCCTCTTAGGGCTTACACATATAGCTGCTGGGTATGCAAATCTAAAGCAAGATATGATCAAAATATGACTACAAAATGATATATAAACAGCTATATTCTTGAAGGGTTGATCCCTTCACTATATCCTCAAGCTAGAAGCTCAAGATCTAGATCCTCAATCACTCTCCAATTATTGCAGTCACTACTACACAACTACTGCTAAAAACTGTCCTGTCAAGGATGGAGGCTATCTAGCCTACTGCTAATATTTCAAGTCATCTCAATGATGGTGGAAATAGTGAATGCATTGTGAGGAGATGGTACCTCACATGATTTTCAGCTGAAATGCTAAAAAAATCCTTCCTCCAATATATCTACAAGACTGCATTGCACAATCCTTGAGGGGACTGTTGTTGCATGGAGGTAAAATACAATGGCCTAAATTCCAGATACAGATCTACTACTCCTGAAAGGATGAATGTAAAGAACAAAGTGAAGGATGAATCCTCCAATGGTTTCCTATCTGGAATTCAAGAAACAACCCCATTAAGATGGCACCAATGCCTGATGAGGAATAAATCCCAATAGAAACCTTCCCAAAGTAGGCACTCGAAGTACCCCATGGGTAAGAGTGGGATTTCTTCTTGGAAACACCCTGTGTTAAATAGCACTACAGACTTAGCTAAACAACATAAGCATGCATAGAAATGTCACATGACAAATCTAGATCTAAATAGATCAAAATCAATAATACAAATCCTGCCTTCAATTGTGCCTTCACCTTCATTATATAAATTGTGAGCCTTCCATAGCCTAGGCCCACCACATAACTGCATTGTACATGTGGAAATAGGTCTCCATGTTAGCTGTGTTGTCTCTCATGATCTCCATCATGTTTTTCATTTAATTCCCACTCTCTCTATCATGTGTGCATTAGATGCACCACTTCCTCCACTATCTCATCATAAGTGCTTTATGTATTACTTTTAATGTACTATGATCTCAGTTTACCTCTTCCAAGATCCTCATGATTATACATTTAAGATCCATGATCTTACTTGACTGTTTCAACTTCCATGATCTATCTCATTAATGAGACATGATCTCCACTCCTTTCACATTAAGAAGCTACTTCACTACTCCATAATGTAGATCTACATCTGAAATATCCACATTCACACATAAAAAGTGGATTTTATTTACCTTTGGGGTTTATGGGTCCCTCCACCCTCTTATTTACTTAATTAATTGTGAAAATTAGGAACTCTAATATTCCAATTATATTGTGGACAATTTGAGAATATTACAGTCCTCCTCGGAAAAAATGTTCCTTGTCCTCAAGAAATTGCAAAAGTGGATGCTATATCAAACATCGTCTCTCCAAATGGCATCCTCATATGGAAGGCCTTCCCATCTGTCACAATGTGTCATGCATGTCTAGCCCCAAAGCTGCCTCTCTAGAATGTCTAGAATGGCCTCCAGCTGAAAGTTTAGATACCCATCCTGATCAATGAATCTCCAAGTGGAAACTATATGATGACCAAAGATCTATTATGTACATGAGATACATGAAATGAAGTGGTTTCTTCCCAAAGTGGAAATTCCCAACTCATGAACTATCTCTCCAACCCATGATACATAGACTAGATTGCATCTATCAATGCTCTCATCATTAGCCCTGTTGGCCATGTAGGAATCAAACATAGAATCAACATAGTGAAAAACAAGAAGTAGAGACATATGGATGAACATGAACAATGCCAAACCATATTCTCCCAATAACAACCAATTCAGTAAAGCCTTTTGCTACCATGCTAGGTCATCATGAAAACAAGTAGGAGAGCCATACTCTCTCAAAAGAAGCTGCCACAAAAATGCTTCTTTCTTCCATGCCAAATCAACATCAATGTAAACATGAGAGCCATACTCTCTCAAAATAAGCCATCACAACAATGCCTCTTGCTGCCACACCACATCATCATTGTACCACATGTAGTGGCCATATTCTCTCAAGAGGAAACATCGTAGTAAGGCATCTTGCTTCCCCATCACATCATCATCATGCCATGTACAATGACCATAATCCCCCAATAGAAGCCAATGCTGTAAGGCCTCTTGTTTCCATCCTCTATCAATGTCATGCAATGTATGGGAAGAAATCAACCCATACTCTCCCAATAGTAACTACAGCAGCAAGGATTCTTGTTGCCTCCTTACATCATCATGATGCAAGTCATGGAGCAACAAAATACTAATGGACATGTGGAATGTCTCATAAAAAAAATACAAATAAGCTCCCTTAGGCCACATCATATGAGAGTCATGTTTTCTCCCAAGCCAAATTATATACATGAACACGATGTAATATTCCCAAACAGGGAATTAGAAATATTTGAACAAAAAAGTGGAGATAGAAGTGAAAATCATTTCATCAAAAATGGAGACCAATATAGAGCCATTTTATTCAGAAAATCAACACCAAATAAACATAATACATGGAGGCAAAAATCATACAATAGGAGGAAACAAGCCTCCAATGAATAACCTCTCTCAAAAATGAAATGGTTCCAATATACAAAATGCCAGAGAGATGCTAAAACGTAGTCATTGTGAGTATAGCTACAACATAGGATCATAGAATAATACAAAAGGAATGGTATATGCCTCAAGAGATGCTAGACATAAATATCAAGGCTCTATATCACCCTTGCATGAAAACCCAAGAGTGTTTTCGGAAAATACACCAAAATACAAATATGAACTGCAACCCTAGGACTGAAGTTTCACTGCAACTGAATAGCTGGGAAAATATGGTTGATATGATGTAGTATAGAATGAAGCCTTCTCCCAATAGGCTCTCGAAGGGAAAGGTTGATCCCTTCACTGGAAATATATCTCCCCAAATAGTGTACTGAAACTACCCCTACAACTCCTCCCTAAAATAACGCAGTCCAAGACTGAAGGTGTGTTGTAGGGGCTAATAATAACTTCTCTTGGTGCCAAATGCTGCAATAAATCTCAAGGGTTTTCTTTACTGGCCTTCCAATGGAAGGAAGCCTTCCTCCACTCAAAAATAGCTCAGAATTAACACAAATGAACTCTCCACTATTGCACCATGTAACACAGCACAAACCTTAGCAGAAATTGCATTGTAAAAGAAATATGGAGCTTGAACTGATGCCAGAATGTGGAAATTTAGCCCAATTATTTCTCTTCAGTGGGCACTCGAAGTACCCTGAGGATGAAGGTGGGATTCTCGCCCGAGAACACCCTTGTGGTAAACATCATTGCAGTCTCCGCTAAACAGCTAAACAGAGCAACAGGTCATATAGACCATAAACAAAATAATAATCAATCATTCCTTCTATGGCTACCATCCCCTTCCTTATATTCTTGGTGAGCTTTCTCACCTTGGACCCCACTCATTAAATCCATTACTTCCATGTATGGAATCTCCCTCCAAAACTGCATTGTCCCTCAATGAATGCCACTCCCTCCACACCAACGTTGTTGATTTGGTCAAAGTTGACCTAGTCTACATGCTCCATCCCATTTTCACACATAAGGGTCTTCAATATAGCTACTTAGATGAACTCCATTTACATTTGGAGTGATTTTATGCCTACTAAGGAGATTTATGGGTCTCCCTACCCTCTTATTCTTCTAACTAAGAATCAAAAACAAAATTTAATATTGCAACTAGCTTAAAGCTAATTGGGAATATTAGAGTCCTCCCCTCCAAAAGGTTGCTTGTCCTAAAGAAAATTTATAGGTGAGTGTTGCAACTCCTCTCCTCCTTCCCTTGTGACACCTCAATGTGATAAGCTTTCCTCATGAACCAAGTTTCTCCCAATCAATCCATCCATGAAATGCTCCTCCCAAGTACCCATGAGATGCCAATGACTTACCTCATATGGAAACAAAAGGTCTAATGTAGCAATCATGTTTTTCCCAATGTTCACCTTGAAGCATGAAGCATAAGAAAGATGGAGAATATCATTCCCAATGGGAACATTCAATCCTTGCATCCTTCCTCCAATCATGCCCACAATAATTCTAAGAAAATCATCAATGTATGGGATCATAACCAAGGATACATAATCTGTCATATGTAATAATGGAGGACGATCATAGTACCACATGTGGAACCAACGTAGTATGTCTCCTGACTTTCTCAGAACATGATATAATAAGTGGCTTCAACACCACCTGTTTGTTGCCATAGTATTCTCACATGCTTCGAGAAGGTGAATGATATTTGGTGCCAATGGAGTACACCCTAAATGATATATCATCTCCCTAAATCATCCTAGGGAGTGGCCATGCTCACCATTGTTTATGGCCCCAAGTAGACCATGAAGCCCATAATGAAGAGTGCCCCCACTTGGAGCAATGGCCTGAACATGTATGGTAAATAAATGAAAATACTTATCTAGTAAATCATTATGCACAAAACATGAACCTTACCATATACCTTGATCGCACTAATGGAGAAACTCATAGATGCATCCCCTCTAATTCCTAAAGAGGAAAGAGGTTGTTTTGATAACTCTATCAAGAGTTATGTCTCCCCTCCATCTCCAAATGATCCGTGCATCTCCTAATATGTTGATGTATCTCCTCTTCAAAGCCTTCCCACGTGAATCCATCCATGATAGTATGATATGCTCTCATGGAATAAGTGTGTCTAAAGAGAAAATCTTCATGTGCTCCATGTAGTAACTTCTCCTTGAGCTTAGATGCTCTAGATAAGAAGATCATTCTCTGATAGTACATGACCTCATCTCTCACTGAATATCTCTCATCTAATAGCTAGCCATCAAGTTTCCTTCATGTAAAGAGATCCTTGGAGCATTCCACCTATAATCACCAAAAAATTCTCAAAACATCATTGTGTCAACTATGTTTTTGATCATCGTCTTAAATAGTTCTTGAGTCATTTCATTCTTGATAAAGGTAGGTGATAGGTTTAGAAGTCTCAAAAAGTTAGTTTTAATTTCCAAATAAGGTCTTTAAGTCTCATCCCATGGTTGAAAAGTCTCATCAGTCATCTAGAATCACTTCCTCTAAACTTTACTCCTGTAGCTGCTAGTCTAAAACCATTGTGCATTTGCGCTACGAAAGCGCTGCTACTTTCATAGCGCATCTCACCGAAATTGCACTAGGTGCGCTACGAAAGCGCGGATTCTTATAAATTTCATGTCAAATCATAAAAACTGTCAGAATCCATTAGTTTATCATACAATGACATCATAGTGAGTCAGTTAGGGGTCATTTCCAAAAATTTTAACCATTCATACCCATCATTACTACCGTAGAGGTGTCATTTGTGAAAAGAAGTTTCAAATTTGAAAAGGTTGATATGTGCTACTCGTTCCAGTTTTCATAACAAGCAGTGAAACATATATGTTTCGAGTTTAATTTTATGGTCATCTTACACCAAAGTTATTCTCGTCTACTATCAAGCGAGGCTGATCCTACTATCAAGCGAGGCTGATCCTTTTAAATCAAGTGAGGTTGATCATGAAATTCTGAAGGAAGCAAAAAGAAATTTCTGAAGGCAAGAATGACAGAGGAGAAAAAGAATCATAGGCCAGGACATTGTTTAAGGTCTAAAACTGAAAGCACAAGAGTTCTAGTTGAAGACAAAACAGTGTTAGATGCTTTCAGAAAGGCAGGATGTTTAAAGTTCTGTGAAAACTTGCAAGGTGGACACAGTCAGGTATCAAAAGAATTTTCTTTGCATTTCAATGGTACAAATACAAAGGTGGGAATGTTGAACATGTCAGTAACTCCTGAAACTATAGCTCTAGTGACTGAGATACCTAGATGACATGAAACATGGTTTAAGGGTTTCAGATTTGATATGGAGGCATGCAAGGTTTTTTTAAAGCCAGAATATACAGAGATGGATTTAAATAATGAAATTCCCAGAAACTGCATTAAATATAGTTATGCTAGACTACTCTTCAATATCCAAATATATTTCACATGCGAGGGAAGGTACCACAAAGTTTACTTCTACCATTTCAAACTTCTATTACACTTCATAGGTATGATATCTCTAGACTTACCATTTTTCCTATATAGAAGCATTGCTAAAATGGCTGATAAGGTTCAAGTGAAATATGAAGAATGTGAAACATATCTATTTCACCATGGTTTAATCAAACTGTTGGTCTTGAATGAGCTCCAAAATATTAATAGAGATTGGTCATCTTTTCTATTTATATGTGGATTTGGAATAGAAGCTCAAACTCCAGTCAATAACCCTAAGGCAAAAGAATCTCTACCAACAGAATCTAGCAAACCTGTAGTTACAAGGACAAAAAGGTTTATGAAATCGAAGCCTAGGAAACAAGTAAAGGACAAAGTAGAAAGGATACCAGTGGTCATTGCAGAAACCCCTTCACCTGTAAAACAAGGGTTACAAGAAATCAAAGAAGCTACACACAAACAGAAAGCTGGTAAGCAAATTCTATAGAGAATTACTAGAAGTCAAGCTGCAAAGTCAAAATGGAAAACAATACTTTTAGAAACAAGTGATAGCCCAGGTTTGAAAGGGAACTTAGATGATATTTTGCATGCAATAGACATAGAAGAGTCTCCTTTAGTTCAAGCTGACTTCATAGGAGTTGATGAAGGCAAACAGAAAGGGGTGAAATCATCGAAGAAGCTGGAGTTTAAAGATGAAGATGCAGCATTTGTTTTCAAGGCTAGGAAGCCTGCAACTAGACAGTCAAAGAGGATACAGGAGCTTAATGCAGAGGTTGAGAAAACAAATGAAACACCTACTATTTATGAAGAGATAATAGACCTTTCTTCACCTATATCAGAACATACCAAAAACAGAGTATCTTCAACACAAACAGAAAAAATAAATTATGAAATAATGGAGGAGAAATTAAAATAAAAAAAAACCATGAAATGTCCAGGTTGAAGAAAAGAGCTAGAAAACGTGCCATTGAGAAAACAAGGTTCAAGAGGATGAAAGCTGTTTGGGAAGGTGAAAAGGTTTCTAAACCAGAAATACTTAGCAGTGAGGAACAGTTCTTCACCTGGACAGTCCCAGCCTTTCAAAGAAGCAAAGTTTGTGAGAGTGATGAATACTCATTTGGGAGCCAGCAACAGGAAGTTAAGAATACAAGTTGAAGATTTGGAGATATAGCTAACAAAATCTCAAGAAAAGCTAAAGGAACAGTGAAACAGAGTAATTGAATAGTGCAATAAAGTGATAAATTTATAAGTCAGTTTCTCATTAAGGTGAAGACAAATTTTGATGAAGATCATGTTTTTGAGGTCAGGTTACTATGTTTTTGAGATATTAACAACCTCATAAGGTTTAAACATCTCCAAGTTATAAATTTTGAAGATTTTTTTGAGAAAAATTCTTGCACAATAGTTTCGTAGTGTAGATAGTGCAAATCTGCTGAAATGCACTATGAAACTGCTGAAGAAATATTTTTGCACAATTTCATAAAATTTTGGGATAACTATGATGAATTTGGCTTTGAAATTGCTGGTGGAAGTGTGGATATAGCATGAGAAGGCTAATTTGAATAAAACAGATAAAAAATGATTGAAAAATTAAGTTTAACACCAAGCTACAAAAAGCACTACGAAAACAGGCTACTTTCGTAGCGCAGGCTTATCCTTTACCTTTTTGCATCATTTCGGATTTGGTTTTCTGCACAGCTGGAAGAATAAAGAAATTATGGGAATATTTGGCAAACATGACACATGTAAACTTGATCCATCAATGATCAAAGTGCTCGAAATTGATAATGAAGTTAAAGGGCTGAAAAGCAGGAGACATGTTTCCTAATTTATAGGAAAACATTACTACTCACAGCAGGGTTACTTCAAGTGAATGGTCAGCATCTAAATTTGAATTCATGAGATTTCAGGTGTCAAATCATGAATTAAAGACTAGATAAGGTTGTTAGAAGGATATTTAAGAGTTTCAGTCCTATTAGAATTAGGAATTTTCAAAAGCAATATAACTGTCGTTTTGTAATTAATAACATGTTTCAGATTAGGAAAGGTGTCAAACATTATGAATTAGATGTATCTAGTGGAGGATAAGAGAATCATACCTTGTAAATGTTCTATAAAGAACATAAGGTGGAAATCCAAGAGGTTGGAGACTTTTTGGCAAAACTGGTGCATATTGTAAAAAGACTGTTTCAACTAATGTAGAGAGCTTCTACTTGACCAACTTGAGATTCAAAAGGGGTTTTTAGTGTTTTCCTGTTCTATCAGTGTTTCTTATATATCTTATTTGCAGTGGTTTTCATATATATTACTCAGAACTCATATTTCTATGCTCTGGCTTCCTTTATAAATAGACTGACTGTGTTTTTACGTGTTTCAAGTGTATGTCTTGTGATTAAAACCCTGATATGCCTCAACTTCCATGTCAATTAGATTCACTGATTTTCTAAGATTTCTTTGACTCCATAAGCCCAATGTATGCATGCTGATGTTGGTTTCAACTTACAGGTTGGAAAATTTTATCAAAGTAGACCACTTTGTAAAGCTTTGGATTGATTGATATATACAGTAACATACAACTTTTCTTCACCTCAGATTCTTAGTGTATTTTCAATGAGTTTTATGTCCTATATTTGAAATCTTTCTGTTCCATAGTCTTGATGTCTCATTACTCATAATTCATGTATTACATGCTCTAACTTCCTTTGAACTTCAATTTATTTGAATTTTCGTGAATGTGTTACCCTTTCATTGAAGTATATACAAGCCTCAGCTTCCACAAGGAAAGCCTTTGTTATTAAGATCCCTATCACTGACTCCATAGCCCAATGGTAGCAAGCATCATCTTCTCAACCTGAACCAAAACACAAATAATAGATTTAGCCATCTATCTATATCCCATATCATTAACCCTTAAGAGAGCCCTCTCAGGCTGAGGAGGCTAAGCCTCGGTCACAAGATTGGTTTAAAATAGTTACATTGAAGTTGTCTGATCAACAACCAATCAGGTACGATTTTTGTGATAACACCACCAAAAATTGGGATCTCCAATCTATCCTCCATATTGACAATGCTGATGATATATCATGTAAAGAATTTGTCATGTGGCTGCCCCTTTATTCGACATCTCCCATGACAAAGTCACATACTTGGATCCTAATATCCTTCCTCTGCTACTCCTTCTATAGCTTCTCATGCTAAAGTAAAGGTTGAATATTTTGGAGGTTAGCCTTCCATTGGAAGCTATCACCCATCCAAAACTTACTGAGTTTTTCCAATGTATGTATGAGTGGCCACCATCCTCTACTATGTGTGGAAGATTTCTCCCCAAGTGGGAGTATCTTCTGAGCCTCCAAAGCCAAGGAGTTGTCTCCTTGAACCATGATGGTGCCATCCTCCATCCGCGAAGCATCCTCTCTCAGTGCAATATGTGGGGTGCGAGTGGGTAATGATTATATTGGGAGAATGTCTCCCTCCTCCTTGAGCCTACCCAAGACTCTCTGCACTGTGTCATATCCTCCCAATGTTCCCACTTCTCTTGGATCTGTGAGTGGTGCAACATGTTGTGAGACATTTCTCACCAAATCATGATTAGGTGGCCTCCCAAGTGGAATGCCACTAAACAGTAATGTCTCATGGGCCAAAGTCATCTTCATAATTGATAGGACTATTAGGTCCTTGCTTCCACTGTGCAAATCCAACTCTATTTTCTATTTAGAAGCTATCCGTGAGGGATATGTGTGCATGCCCCTAATCACCTAATGTTTACCACTCCCTTTATCTATCCACTCCATCTGCAAAGTCTCCCAACTTGTGGTGACCTTCCCCGAAGTAATCAACCACTGCATGACAAATATCACATCGGTGTCAGGTATGTCAACCACAAATAAGTGATTAGTCAATGTATATGTCCCCATAGTGACATATAAATATGGAACATAATGCATGCATTGCATAGTTCTAGCTCCTGCGACCAAAATTGAAAATCCCTCAAAATAATTAGTGGTATTTCCCTCATCTACACTAGTTGGGCATTAATAAATTTGTGGGTAGCCCCATTGTCAATCAACACTGATGCCCTCTGATCTTGAATGGAACCTCGAACCCTAAAGGTAAAGTACTTGGGTACTCCTCTCAATGATACAGGGGCCCCTCCAATTGGAGAAAATTATCCATTACCACCTCCTGGTGGTGGTGGATCCTCTTATGCTATCCTAGCGTTGTGACCTCCTTATGGCTCCTCTTATTCTTCCTCCTCGTCATCAGAAAATACCTCTCTATAGTATGCCTTCCCTGCTACACATCTATGTCTGGGTACCGATGATTCTTTTCATGTGAAGAAAAGCTTCCTTCTCCTCAAGTCTCTTCAAACATCATCACTAAGAGGTACCTTGTTTTGGCTCTCCTTTGAAGGATGAGGCTTATCATCTTTTCCCTTTGATGGAAAAGTGGGCTTTTTCTGAAATGTTTCCTTTGCTCTTGGAAAGGCATCTTGTAGATCTCTAGCCATTTCAATGAAATCTTTAAGGGTAGTGGGTTTGGTAGATTTAACCAACCCATGTAGAGGTTCTGCTAGCCCATCAATAAACATATAGACCCTCCTAGCTACAGATAAATTAGGAATCCTACTAGAAAGTTTTAGAAATTCATAAATGTAAGTTTTGGGATTACCTGATTGTTTGAGCTTAGTTAGCCCAATGAAAGGTGCGCTTGGGTCTCTTCGATCAAACCTATCCACTAACCTCCTTTTGAACTCTGAATATGTAGTCACATTGGCATTACCTAATGTAGAAATACCATGAAACCACCAATCATGTTCTTCACCCTCAAGGTACAGGAATGATATTTTGATGGCCTCCATCTCTGGTACTTGGTTCAATTGGAAGTAGATGTCTAGATTCTCTACCCATGAATTGGCAGTGCATTTTGATGACCCGTCAAAAGTGGATAAGAAAAATCTACCCATAGTCCGATGAAGATCATGATTCTATATGAATCCTCCACCTCTATTGCGATGTCAGGGTCTCCTATTGTCCTTGATCTGTAAAAACTCTTGAAAGCCTAAATTTTCCTTGAATCTTTGATATTGAGACTCATACTCAAGAAATTATTCTTCAAGAGTTTCTTGTTCTTGAAACCATCCATTTCCCACTGCTAAAAACGTAGGCATTGTAGAGTGTTGGAAAACCTGCTGCTTCATTGGTTTATCACTCCAGTGATAAGAAATGTCGGAGCCTTCTCCATGTAAAAACCCTTTAGTGGATTATTTTTGTCTATCCATACTCATCTCCTTGATTTCTCTTGCAAAGTCTCACATGGTTTGAATAAGAATCTTGGGACACTCCTTCTCCTCTTCCCCTCCTAATAAGGGAGTTTTTCCTTTGTCTTATCTATCATCTGTATAATCATATCTATGGTTTCTTCTTTTGAGATACCTCTTTTCTCTATCTATGAGAGTATATCCTTCTTCTAATGACATATTGGCTTAGATGCACAGGCTGAGCCAAGATTATGCTCTGATACCACTGTAATATTCCCAAACAGGGAAGCAGCAATATTTAAACACAAAAATGGAAATAGCAGTAAAATTCATTACATAAAAAATGGATACCAATATGGGGCCATTTGATTCAAAAAATTAGTATAAAATAAACATAATACATTGAGGCACAAATCATATAATAGGAGAAAGCAAGCCTCCAATGAATAAACTCTCTCATAAGTGAAATGATGCCAATATACAAAATTTCGGAGAGATGCTACAGAGCAGTCATGGTGAACATAGCTACACCATGGGATCATAAAATAATACAAAAATACTAATATATGCCTCAATATATGTTAGACATAAAGATAAAGGCTCTATATCACCCTTGCATGACAACCCAAGAGGGTTTCCGGAAAATACACCAAAATACAAAAATGAACTGCAGCGCTAGGGCTGAAGTTTCACTGAAGCTGAATAGATGGGGAAATATGGTTGATCTAATGTAGCATAGAATTAATCCTTCTCCCAATAGACTCTCCAAGGGAAAGGGTGATCCCCTCACAGGAAATCTATCTCCCGAAATGGTGTACTGAAACCACCCGTGGAACTCCTCACAAAAATAATGCAGTCCAAGATTGAAACTGTGCTGTAGGGGCTAATAATAACTTTTCCTGGTGCCAAATTTTGCAATGAAGCTCAAGGGTATTCTTTACTATCCTTCCCATGGAAGGAAACCTTCCTCCACTCAAAAATAGCTCAAAATTAACCCAAATCAACTCTCCACTGCTGCACCCTGCAACACAGCACAACCCTCAACAGAAACTTCATTGTCGAAGAAATAAGGAGCTTGGCCTAATGCCAGGATGTGGAAATGTAGCAAAAATACTTCTCCTGAGTGGGAACTCAAAGTCCGTAGAGGAGGAAGGTGGGATTCCCACTCAGGAACACCCTTGTGCTAAACAACACTGCAGTCTCCGCTAAACAGCTAAAGATAGAAACAAGTATTACAAACCATAAAAAAAAATAATAATCAATCATTCCTTATATGGCTGACATCCCATTATTTATATGCTTTTTGAGCTTCCTCACCTTTTGCCCCACTCATTAAAGCCACTACTTCCATGCATGAAATCTCCCTCCAAAATTGCATTGTCCCTCAATGAATGCCACTCCTTCCATACCTGCACTGTTGATGTGGTCAAAGTTGACCTAGTCTACATGATTCATCTCCTTTTCACACATAAGGGTCTTAAATCCAGCTACTTAGATGACCTCCATTCACATTTGGAGTGATTTTATTCCTACTAAGGAGATTTATGGGTCTCCCTACCCTATTATTCTTCTAACTAAGAAGCAAAAACAAAATTTAATATTCCAACTAGCTTAAAACTAATTGGGAATATTACACATGAGATATATCCCAAACATAAATACATTTAAATACATGATAAATATACCAGACAAAAACAAATACAAGGACATAAGATATATCATGAGATTTCTAAACTCTCTCATCAACAACTAGCGCAACCATTCCTCCTGATGTCGCATGTCATCAGTGATATGTAGGGCATGGATCTTGGAAATGTGAGATGCTGCGTAGTATCCATACTCACCCAAAAGTAACCAGCAGAACAATTCTTCTTGTTTCCTGGTATCATATATCTACAAGAAGGTAGGAGACCTCCTGCTCCTCATTTGGATCCATTCATCCAAATGTGGATGATGAATCATGCCAATATCAAACTTAGTATCATCCCATTGTAGAATACCAACATCCTCCAACTGAATAGCTTTTCACTCCATGAGATGTTGAATTTCACCTCCATTGATGTCTTTCCATGAGATCCTCTCATCAAAGGCCCATTGTAACACATAAGACTCCATACATAATGTAGGTAGAATCTCTTCTTTGAGTTGTAATATTCTCATCAAAGAAACTTCATCTTGATAGTGGGGAATGCTCACCATCACAAGACATATACCCTCTATCATCTTCCCTTCCAGTGCTTCATGATTGAATCTAACTTCACAATGCTCCAATATAATGGGGCCCTCTCATCATCATTGTTGCTAAGTGAAAACATTTTAGATCTGCAAGGTGATACATGTGTTGTCTCATGGAAACATACAATGCTAAACTAAATTCTGGCATTGTACTGAATAAGACTGTGCTCCTCCCATATTATACAACTCCACACTTCAACATAAAGTGTTGGGTGTAGCTCAACCATGACAAACTAGGATAACACTACATATTCTCCTTGATCAAATCAAGGGTCCTTTGTGTAGTGATAATTTGCTACTCCAAATCAGCAAGGTGCTCTAATCCTTGGTTATGCACTTGCCCTGATGGCATGGTATCACAAATCTCAATATGAGGCACTGAAATAACATGAGATGAAATTATCTGCAAACCTTGGATAAGTTGAACATCGGGAATTTCTTGCACATATACAAGAGTTCCTTCCACCGGTGCAATGGTCTCTCCAACTATTGGTACTGATGATGAATTCTCCTCTATTGTACTAGCGCTGGTATCTTCCTCCTCCTCATGCATCTCATGAATCATGCATGGGGCTCCAAATGTCAAGAGCTTAAGGTCATCTTGAAAATATGCAAGTTCTATTCCTCCTAATGCAAGTACTGTTGTAGTTGTTGGTGGTGGTAGAGACTCCTCCTCCTGAGTGATAATGAGGACATCTTCCTTTGAATATTCATGTACTATCTCCTCAATTATGGGAGAGGTCACTATGTGAGATATCTCTGGTTTCTTTATACCATACCTCTTCTTCAATATTTGAAAAAAATATGCATAAGCATACACTTTCATGGGGGACAAGTGACTGAACCACCAATTTCTTTCTTCACCCTCTAGGTGTAGCACTGCCAATGCCACAACCTCTATTTCTAATATAGGATATTTCAAAAATAAGGTAGCCAATTATTCCCTTCAAGCCCTCAATGTGCTTATGGAAGATCCATTAAATGTAGGCAAGAATAATCTATGCCTCTTTCTTCTATTGTTATTGCGAGATCTCCTCTATTCTTTGAGCTGCAAAAAATGTTCGAGAGAGAGATTATCCTTCAATGTTCTTAGCTATGACTTCTACTCAGACAGATATTTTCTTAGGGTCTCATGCCTCGAGCCTCCTTCACATTCATACTCTTCTCCTTCCTTCTCAAAGAAATGGGATTTAGTAGACTGATGTGAAGCTCCTTGCTTCTCCAGTCTTCTTCACTGCTGATAAGAAGTATTGGGACATTCTTCATCTTGAAACCTTTTTTAGGTTTCTACTTGAATTTCTCTTCTTGTTTCATTGGTCTCTCATATATTTTGAATAATTTCCACAAGCTGAGCTAATATCCCAATATGGAATAATGCACTGATCCACAAACAAAATTTTTGAAACAAACAATATGTACATATAAAAGTTATTATGAACATAGATATACATAGAATAGGTGATCCATTTTATTAATATGGAGATAATTCAGTTACAACAGTGTACAAAATAGAGGTTCTCTATCCAAAGAAGTGGCCTAGAATCACCCTTAAAATATGCCAAAGAAGGCACTGCGTAACTGTAGAGCTGCTAGAAGTAACAATGCATTTTCCCTTTAGTAGATGATGTACATATGACTGCTGGATGAAAATGGAAATGCAGATCTATGGAAATTTGGAGCTTTGATGATGATAATATTCTAGATCCGGGCACTATGATGGAAACCCAAGATAACCCAGAAAGGATTTTCTAGATCTATCAATCTTAGAACATCACCCTCTTAGAGCTTACACATATAGCTATTGGGTATGTAGATCTAAAGCAATATCTGATAAAAATATGAGTGTAAAATTATATAAAACTAGATCTATGCTTGAAGGGTTGATCCCTTCAATAGATCCTCAAGCTAGAATCTCAAGATCTAGCTCCTCAACCCTTCTCCAATGAGTGCAGTTGCTGCTACACAACTGCTGCCAAAAAATATGTTGTCAAGGATGGATGCTCTCTAGCCTACTACTAAATATGTCAAATCAGCTCAATAACGGGGAAAAAATGAATGAAAAGTGAGGAGATGGTCCCTCACAATATTTCCAGTTGAAATGTTGAAAACTTCCTTCCCCCAATATATGTACAAGACTTCACCGCAAAATCCTTGAGGGGAATGCTACTACATGGAGGTAAAATACAATGGCCCAAATGTCAAATATAGATCTATTTCTCCTGAAAGGCTAAACATGAAGAAAAAAGTGAAGGATGAATCCTCCACTGGTTTCCTACCTCGAATGCTAGAAACAACCTCTTGAATGTAGCACCAATGGTTGATGTGGAATAGATCCCAAGAGAAACATTCCCAGAGTAGGCACTCGAAGTCCCCCATCGGTAAGGGTGGGATTTCCACTCGTAAACACCTTGTGATAAATAGCACTGTAGACTTAGCTAAACAACATAAGCGTGCATAGAAATGTCACTTGACAAATCTAGATCTAAACAGATCAAAATCAATAATACAAAGCTTGCCTTATATTGTGCCTTCACCTTCATTATATATATTGTGAACCTTCCATAGCCTAGGCACCCACCACATAAATGTGTTTTACATGTCGACATAGGTATCCATGTTGACTGCGTTGTCTCTCGATGATCTCCATCATTTTTTTCATTTAATTCTCACTATCTCCATCATGTGTGCATTAGATGCACCACTTCCTCCACTATCTCATCATAAGTGCTTTATGTCTTAATTTTAATGCACTATGATCTTAGTTTACCTCTTTCAGTATACTCATGATTTTACATTTAAGATCCATGATCTTACTTTAATATTTTAACCTCCATGATTTATCTCATTAATGAGACATGATCTGCACTCCTTTCACATTAAGAAGCTGCTCCACTACTCCATAATGTAGATCTACATCTGAAATATCCACATTCACACATCAAAATTGGATTTTATTTATCTTTGGGGTTTATGGGTCCCTACATCCTCTTATTTACTTAATTAATTATGAAAATTAGGAACTCTAATATTCCAATTATCTTGTGGAAAAATTGGGAATATTACAAATTTCCACTTCTAAGCCTTATCTCATATGTTAAGCCCTCCATTAGCCTCTTTAGCCCTTTTCTTTCCTCCAAGCTGCGAATCAACACTCTTTTTAATTACAGTTAAGTCATGGATAGCTTATTTGCATGAGTAGAAGCATGATAGATAAACCATAGGACAAGTAGAGTGCATTTAGTCGTTTGGCCAAGTTAAGTGTGGTTTAGAATTAGTTTCCTTTCTGCCATTGATTTTCAACAAGTTAAATTAGTTTCATTTCCTTTTATTTTCTACAAATTAAATTAGTTTCATTATTTTCATCTCTTTTCAGAATAGTTTAGTTTCCTTTCTATCATTTCCTTTCAACAATTTACTTTTCATTTATTATCATAGTTTAAAAAATAGCACCTTTTCGGAAAGTAGAAGAGGATGACATGAACAGAGTGCATATGCTGTGTATATAGCACTGACACCTCCAATTTTGTATGAACCCCGTGTTGATAAATTAATGTAGGGAAGCCCCTGGGAGTTGCAGCACTCTTGGTACAATACCAGGGCTCACCACTTTTTGGCGTTGTTTCCAGGGAGGTGTCTTCTAGATGCTTTGATTTTGTTTTTAGCATTGTTTTATGATTTCCTTTCTTTTCATGTAATTTATGAAATATTAAAAAATACAAAAATATTTGATTTTCATGCCTTTTAAGAGTAGGAATAGTCAAATACAAAACTTACCTAAAACCCCCACATCACATCCTGGCCACCCTTCACTCTTCTTCAATGGGAGTGAGATTGAACCCCCTCTAGGAGAGCCTTTTGAATATTTTGAGGATCCTATTGGTGAAGAAGAAGAAGACCTTGTTTCAAATGAGGAACCTGCTTCACCTATCTTAACCATGGCTAAGACCCAGAGATTATTTCCCATAAGATAGGAAGATGGGGAAACTAAGATGAAAAACATTAGCCCCTCAGCTCTTCCACAGTTTCATGGACAAACCTCTGAGGGCCCTAACACCTTCATGTTTGAATTTGTTGTTGTTTGTATGAATTATGACTATACCTTTGATGATCAGAAGTTGAAGCTAGGATGCAGCCTTGCGCTGGTTCATGGGTTTACCTGGGGACAGCATCACTACCTAGACACAGATGGAAGAGACCTTCAACAACAAATACAAAGACTACTATAGGTCCAAGGAAATTAAGGATGAGATATTTAGGATGACTCTGGGACCTTATGAACCCCTAGAGTAATATGAAGAGAGGTTTCAACTGAAGTATAAGAGAGCCAACTGTACTCTTGATCCCGACTCACATAAACTTGTACTTCTTTGATGAATCAGTGAAGAGATGATAGAAACCATGAATATGTTAATAGGAGGAGATATCTACCAACAACCCTATGAATAAATAAAAAAATATCTTCTGGAACCATTATATGGCATTTAGGAAGAACGTCAGAGCTAGCCAAAGTACATCCAATACCCCTTCCTCTTCCACCTTCATAAAACATGAGATTGGAAACATGCTAGAGGACTTCAAGAGTGACATGCTGCACCACTTTTCTTTGAAAATTGACACAATGTAGGTCAAATGGAAGAAAGAGGAAGAAAAGAGAGCCCTGACCATATTTTTTCCTAGATGTACCAGGAAGCACATCAAAAATGAATTTCCACTGAATTTCATAGAGGTTTTCTTAGTCTGTGAGGTGAATCATGCCACAAAAAAGTGCCCCTCCTTACCTGGACTTAAGGATGTATATCAAGGTGGGGAAGCAATGCCAGAGAAACTATGTTTCATCAACTAGAGAATGCCTCAAGGACCTCAACCATACCAACAAGGTATGCAAGGTGCACCTTAATATTACTATCACAACAATCAGAGTGCACCCATGTAACCTTCATATCATCCTCACCTAGTAAACCAACCATTCCAGTAGTATGTTCCACAAAAACCTTAGTGGAACAATCCATTCCAAGGGTGGAGGCCTCAACAAAATCAACCACCTTCTCTAATGCGTCCACCCCAACCTCAACCTCAGCTTACTCATGCTGCTCCACCTAGGCTACCTTACCTACATAGCCCAATCCGAACCCGAACAACAAACACAAACAATAGGCTCCTAGTGGATAAACATCCTATCCAGCTTATGCTGTGGAGATACAGGAGGTTAACCTCAAGTCAAGAAGAGTACTCCTAGACAACCATCATTCATCTCTACCTATAGAGGTTGAGGAGGAAAAGAAATAAGGTAATACTCAGATCCAACAACCTCATTTTCATGAGTGCTTGATCCACCCTAGTTAGCACACCCTTGAGGAGACTAAACTCCTGGGAGAATTTAAAAAACTGTGTGTAAATATAGCACTTCTCCATGCCATTAAGGATGTACATATCTACAATAGGCTCATCAAATAAAAGTGATTCAAGAAACCTGGGAGAAGAAAGAGAGATACCCCCACCATCAATATGGTAGGACAACTGTTTGACCTAATGCTGAGAAGGGTGATATTTCCAAAGTACCTGTACCCCAGTACTCCAGTTGTTGATGTGCATATAAATGGTGTCATAGTCTCCAACACTCTAATTTATCTAGGGACTACCATCAATGTCATGACCAAGGAAACTATGTTGAAACTTAATCTCCAAGAGACTTTAAGGAAAACCACAACAGTTATGAAACTTACGGATCGATCCGCTGTAATTCTAGAAGGAATTATTGAGGATGTCATGGTTACCATTGACTCTTGAGAGTATCCTATAGATTTCGGTGTCTTGTAACCAAAAACCAAGTTTAATGGTAACCCTCTCATCTTAGGGAGACCTTGCTTAGCCACTGCAGATGCTTATATTAGTTGTCAGGTCGGAAACATGACTATCAAAAATAGGCCTTTGTCTAAATGGCTACTATTATATCCTCCAACCCATCCTTCAATTGATTATGATCTCCCTATATGGTTGGAGGATGAAGAAGATGAGTTATATAACAATGCCCCTATGTGTACCACAAATGCTATTCTTAGAGGGGGGTATCTTGATGAAGATGAACTCATTGACCATGCCATTCAAAACCAGTCCTCCACTGACATTCCTCTTGAAACCTTAGTCAAATAGTCTGAAATCGAACCTTGGATGGAAGTGCATGCAGTTGATTCAACCTATGAATCCCTGAAGGCTATTAAGTTTGGCCCATCTAGGTCTCTGAAAATCAACCCAAACCTTTCAAATGAAGAAGAGATGCAACTGTGCAAGATTTTGAAAGAGAATATCGATGCATTTTCTTGGGATTACAAAGACATGAAGGGGGTCCATCCTTCAGTGTGAAAAAATCATATTTACATCAAAAAAAGATGCAAGCCCGTGAGACAATCCTAAAGAAGGATGAACCCGGTTCTGAAGGACATAGTGAAAGAAGAGTTGCAGAAACTATTGGATGCAAGGTTCATATATCCTATATCCAACAATGAGTGGGTATCTCCTCTTGTCTTAGTCCCAAAGAAGAGTGGGAAGTGGTGAATTTTTGTTTATTATTGATAACTTAAAAAATACACCAATAAAGGCCATTTCCATTTTCTCTTTATAGATGAAGTCCTAGATGGCCTTGCGGGGAAGAAGTTTTTTTCCTTCTTAGATGGGTTAATGGGTACAATCGGATTCACATCAGTCTTGAAGACTAGGATAAGACTACTTTCAGCTACTCTTGGGGTACCTTTGCTTATTGAGTCCTACCCGTTGGGTTGTGCAATGCCCTAGCTACCTTCCAAAGAGCTGCACTGAGCATATTTTCTGAGTTATTCCATGACTCTGTCGAAATATATAATGATGATTTCACACCATATGGGGATGAATTCCAGGAAGCTCTCTCTAGTTTGGGTAAATTATTAAGAAGGTGCATTGGTATCTCCTTGATCCCAGAGAAGTGTGAATTCCTAAAGAAAGTAGGGGTTGTATTAGGACACTCCATATCCCAAGCAGGAATATAGATAGACCCGAACAAAATTTCTATTATCAAAAGGGTACTTGCTCCTCAAAAGTAGAAAGATGTGAGGAGTTTCTTAGGCTTAGCTGGTTAGTATAGAAGGTTCATCAAATATTTTAGCAAGATGGCTTCTCCATTATTTCGGTTATTGGCCAAAGTTTCTGAGTTTATTTGGTATGGTCCTTGTGAAGAGGCTTTTGAGCTCATTAAGGGAAAGTTGACTACTCCCCCCATCCTCCGAGGTCCAAATTGGAATCTGCATTTCGACATCCACACTAATGCTTCCGACAAAGCTGTAGTGGCAACATTAGGACAATTAGAGGACAAAATCTCGCATGTCATTTATTTCATCAGCAAGAATTTGTCAAATGCTAAGCTGAATTATACTGTTATTAAGAAGGATATTTTATACATTGTCCATGCATTGAAAAAATTCAAGCATTATGTAATTGAATATCATACCTTTGTTCACACTGACCATGCAACCATCAAGTATTTAATGAACAAACCAGATTTAAATGCTAGAATAATTAAATGGTTGTTACTTTTGCAACAATTTGAATTGGCTATTGTTGGTAAACCTGGAAAGGAGAATGTTGTTGCAAATTTTTTGTCCAAGTTAGCTCTCCCTATAGGTGAAGAAGGAATGGTGGATGACCAGCTGCTCGATGAACACCTCTTTTCTATATCAGCACTCTCACCATGGTTTGCTGATATAGCGAGTTACTTCGTTTCTAGAAAACTCCCTACTAATCTTTCATTCAGGGAGAGGAGAAAAATCATCAGAAAAAGTGCCCCTTTCACATGGATTGGTGGAAACCTTTTCAAAATAGGTCGTAATCAAATATTATGGAGATGTGTGAGGGAGGAAGAAGTTTTTGATATCCTGTCTGCATGTCATGATAGCCCATGTGGATGCCAATTTGCTACAAAGAGAACTTCTTACAAATTTTTGCATCCAGGATATTATTTCCTTACCCTTCGTCAATATTACAGAAGATATTGTAGCAGGTGTGACCAGTGCCAGAGGATGGGGAAACCCACACAAAGGGATGAAATTTCTTAACACCCTGAGGTGGCTCTTGATCAATTTGAAAAGTGGGGCATGGACTTTGTTGGACCTCTCAATCCACCATTTGGACAAAAGAAGTATATCATAGTTTTCACTGATTACCCAACAATGTGGGATGAAAAAAAAGTAGTGAGGGTAGAAACTGAGGATACACTAGCAGAATTTGTAAGGGAGAATGTGTTTTACAAGTTTGGATACCCCAGAGAAATAGTCACTGATCAAGGAGCACAATTCACCTTCCACATCATTAAGAGTATTTTAAGAGAGCATAAGATTAGGAATAGAACTTCTACTTCCTATCACCCTCAAGTGAATGGCCAAGTAGAAGTGACTAATAGAGCTTTAAATAACATCCTCATCAAGGTTGTGAGTAGGATCAGAAAGGATTGGGCATAAATACTGGTAGAAGCTACTTGGGCCTAGAACACTACTTGGAAGACAACAATACGATTCACTCCTTATGAACTAGTCTATGGTAAAACAGCTCTACTTCTAGTTGAGTTTAAATTCAATATTTTAAGAATGGCAACTGAAGGAAGGTTAGGCATGACAAGAACATCAAAGAAGAGACCTTCCAAGAAGGATGTTTGGCGTTGTTGTATGATTCAAGGTTTAAATATTTCAAAGGAAATCTAATTACAATATGGTTAGGACCTTACACAACGGAAAAATGTTTTGATAATGGCATAGTCCAAATCAGAACCATAGATGAGGAAGGAATCCCCTTGCTTATCAATGGTCACAGACTGAAAATTTACAAGAAGCCTTTGTCAAGGGCAGAGTTCATAAATTCAATAAGAAGAGAGGTGTATGTCATGGGAAACTCCATCATTTCCCACACCTCCTGAAAAAAAAGGATCCATGGGTGAAAACCCCTGTGAGTCACCCAATTCAAACTTGTGGGTTTAAAACCTAGACGGAGGCAGCTCACTTGCTTAAAAAATAAAAGGAAAAAGAATAAATATCCATGGGTGAAAACCTCTCTGAGGTGCCCAAGGCAAGTCTGTGGGTTGAACCTCCATGGAGGAAGCCCACTTTCTTTCAAAAAGAGAAAGAAGAAAAAAAAAACAAATAAACTACATCTGCATCTCTATGTTTCCTATGTTTTCTATTTTGCAGGTCATTAATGGTTTCTTGAAACAAGAGGAAGCATTCATCTTCTTTTCTCTTTTGTTTTACCATCCATCCCATCATTCACTCCATTCATTGTTATAACCTCCTCCATCACCTCCATGCACCACATTCCTACATTCCTGAGCACAATGTATCAAGGAAACCAAAAAACACACTTCTACAAACATTAGGGAATTCCTACAGTGCATACATTTGTTCTTCAACAACAATGAAAAATGATGGAGGAGCTCATGAAGTAGACCCGAGGAAAGACAAGAGTGTCACACATAGCATCCAGAGCACCCCATGCAATGTCTACAATGGGAAGAAACATCAAGGATAGATCAAAAAATCACCTAGAGAGCTACTAATTCAGCAAGATGCTCACTGAGAAAGTTGTTCATTCAGCGAGTTGTTGGGACTCTTGTTTGAAATAAAATAGGTTTTGAGTTGTGGATAACACTGGGCAGAACGCAACCACAGTAGACAGAGATTTTTCATGGTTGCGAAGAACTGAAGAGCAGGTGGCGTGACTGTTGTGAAAAAGCACAGATGGCAGAAGGAAGCGACAGAAAACAAGTAGTGGAACTCCAAGTGATCAGGGAGATGCAACAAAAAACAGAGCAGAAAGGAAGGGAGAACTGTCAGTCGCATTGGAAAAGGAAAAAATAGGCAGCCAGCCAGTAGAGACAGGAGGTTGGCATAGTAGGGATTAGAGGGCAGGAGCCGTAGGAGAGCTCTGTTCATTCTATTCATTATGTTCTCTCTCTCTGTTCATTTTGTTCTATCATATGTGATACTATTGTAATCAGTTCTACCAAGATCGCTCTAAAGAGAAATGTAACTATATCTTGTTGTGAATGAAATACATTATGATTTGGGTTTGATGTTCTGAGTTCGGTACTGTGTTTCTGATTCAGCTGAGTGTGTGGGTTAATTTAAATTTTGTTTTTCATCGTGAATACGTTCATGAGTATTGTCATTTGCAAAGTATTTAAACTTATTTGGAGCACTTACTCCTGTCTATTTTAGGATATATGTTATACTTGATTGATACCTGATATGATCCTAACCTTAGTAAGGTCATGGCATACCTCGGGTGAGACTCTCTACTCTTTGGAGTAGGGTGAAAATTCCAGCGTTGTGCTAGAATATTGCGGAAAACCTTGTTGGCCTCCATCCTGAACCTGGGTCATTCCCAAGGGACATTCTTCCTTGCTAACAAATGGTTCCATTTCTGGGACCCTAAATTCCATTTTGGAATTAGATCATGGTATCGTGGATCTTTGAGAAAGAAATATGAAACTGGTGGGATAACCACCTAGATCAGTTCATAGCTCAGTAAGCAGAGTTTAGACAGCAAAGGGAGGAAGTTGTTAAGAATCTGATTATATTCTCTGAATCCGCTAGTGATATCTACAATATCTTCTAGGGAAAGTTCTAGAGGAGCTACACAACTGGTTGAGGAGACTACAGACCAAGACAGTCCAAAGAAGCTCACAGAAGGTCTATCACAAGTGGTTACACGTAGATCAGGTAGCACTCCATTGGTTAGATACCGATTTGACCTGAGCGGTAGATTTTTTGGTTCAATCTACCTTGGAGGGATACATAGTGGAGTTTGCAGCTGAGTGTTACCAGTCTTTCTCGAAAGCGAAGGACATATTTAGGTCAGGGCTGCATGGATATTTGTTGAAGGAGATCCCTCTGTGGATCAAAGCTTTGATGGTGGATGAAGGATTAATGGAGTTCAAAAAATCTGAGATGGAGACCTAAACCTCTAGTACTAGGGGAAGGACATGAGGGAGAGATGCTACAAGTACGTTGGAAAGGGGAATAGGGATATGGATTTCGAGAACTCTAGTAGGTTGAGGGAACGACGAGAACATCAGAGGGTGCAAATCGTTGAGTAGTGGCAAGAAAGGGTGATGAAGGAGTTGGAGAAATAGGAAAGGAATAGAAAAGACAAAGAGAAGCCGCCTCAGATGACAAAGGAGATGGAAGGTCAGGTGTGTTCCCAAGATATAGGAGGGACCATCAAGGAAGTGTGCAAGGTGTATAGGAGCCCAGCCCAAATAGGGAAGGGAAAGGAGTACGACGGAGATTATGTGCACCCCGAGGTGACATCTGATGTGGAGTTTCATGTTGCGATGGAGTAGCTATTCTGTGAGGGGCTGACACCCATAACCCCAAGTAACTCTATTCCCCAAATTTCGAGTAGATCTAGTCTCGACCTTCCCCTTGTACGCTATCAGCCACTAGGTGAAATTTTTGTTAAGTTAGGGGAATTGAGTAAGTTGAATAGTTTTAAGTCTACATCAGTAATACACACTAGCAGTAGTGCTAGTAATACCATTTCACAACCAGGAGTCAAGGTTTTTGTTCTAGTAACCCCCAAACAAGAAATCATGGCGGGATCATTTACCCAATACCCAGAGTTCTTTGGAAGGGGTAATGATGATGTGGAACAACACTGGTACCTCTACGAGGCCATATGGAGGGCTCGAAAGACACCAGTGGTAGGTAAGTTGATAGAATTACAAGCTACTCTCAGGGAGACAGCTCTACACTAGTTTATAAAGTGGTCTAAGTGTCATACGAACCCAATGATAGATGATTTAAAAATAGATTTCATTAAGGAATTCAAATTACCCCAAACAGATCAGCAAGGTTTTTCAGAGATGTGGGAGATCAAGTAGTGAGAGGGGAAAACTGCATGGGATCTAATGAGGAGATTCAAGGATGCGATTGGAAAGCTCAGCTATCTAATCGATCCTAACCATCAGAGAGATTGGTTCGTCAAGGCCCTTCTTCCATTAACAAGAACTCTGCTAACACAACAGAATATCGAGACATTACAAGATGCATTGGAGCAAGTTATGAAGATAGAGGCCACGATAGGATATCCGTAAGAATTTAAAGGAGGAGAATCAACTCAGGACCCTTCCATAGTGGGGTTACAACATCAGATAGCTAGCCTAATAGAGAAACTGAAATAAATTCAACCAATGCGGCTGGAAACACCACATGTATGGTGTACTCACTGTCTAATGGAAGGACATGTGGTAACCAAATGTCCTAGGTTGTGGGGTTAGAATGTGGGGATGTCAACAACAGGGGCACAGGTAGCTCCACTAGTAGGAGGAGTTGCACAAATAAACACCCAGGGTTTATATCTGCCACAAAACCAGTACGCGAGGTTCCCCGCGCAACAAAATCCAACTGGAACTGAATATTGTGAAATATGAAAAATCATGGGTCATCCACCCCACCTATGCCCAATCTTGAAAAAATACTCCACTGTTCCGAAAAACATATACTATGAGTTTTGTGCTTCTACCACACATAGCACAGAGCAGTGTAGGGATCCGGATGCATTAGCAAAATTATTAGACAAGCCCTCATATAGAGTGAATGATGCTCCTAGGGGATGAGGGGGAGGCATGAGAGGAGGCCAAGCTGGAGAAAGAGAGCCAGTATGATGTTACAACTGTGACCAAGAAGGTCACATAGCTAGGTAATGTCGACTTCCTAGAAGACCTTGGTGGTCTCAATGTAGAGTTAACATGCATGTAGAAGAAGACTGCCCAGAGCTCATTAAAAGATGGGAAGAAAGAGCCAGAAAAAGAGGAACAAATCCGGTAAATGCAAAGCCAAGAATAATAGAGGCTCAAGTTATGTATAATGTGGCCATAGTGACATGAGGAGGAAAAGCTGCACAGACGACGAAACCGATAAAATCGATAAGGCCAGCATCTCCAAAGCCATTGTTTAGGCCAGAAAGGAAAAAGAAATACTTTAAATAAGTAGTGGAAACATTTGCCCAACTTGGGGGAAGAAAAGGCATTGAGTTGTCACAAGCCAAGGAACATAACGAGAACCAAGCTAGTACAAGTACTACGATTGAAGAATGGTTTTGTCTATATCTAAAAATTGTTAACAACATGCCAATGTTGGAACAGTTAAAAAGGAACCTAGAAACGGTGGTGAAAGAGGACACAGGACCAGGGGAGTCAAATGGTACAACACAAAAATACTCACGAAGAGTGAAAAGAAATTAGATAAGGACAGGAAAAGTATTCCTAGTGAATACTCAAGTTGCGGGATTCCAAATTAAGGACACAATTCTTGAGCTAGGGTCAGATGTAAATATATTTCCAAGGAAGACATCGGAAGCGTTGGGAAAACCGAGGTTGACATATTCACCAATTCAACTCTATATGGAAAACTAGTACTGCATTATGCCCATAGGTAGACTGGAGGAGGTTGAAGTCGAAGTTGGGGGAGTAAAGACATACACAGACTTCGAGGTGATAAACATTATGGGGGATAAAGATCCCTATCAAGCATTATTGGGGATCGACTGGGCTTTTTAAAACTATGTAGTAATAGATTTAAAGAAGGAACTGATGATATTTGAGGATGGGGAGGTTAGGGTCACCCAGCCACTCGGCCCGTATCAAGGTCCCTGATACACAGAGTCTGTTGACAATAGAGAAGATGCTCAGCTTCTTGATCATATTTATCAGATGACTGCAGGAAAAAGGGAAGATTATATCAAATCGACAGTGGGGGGATCTGTGAGTTGGATAAGTATTCAAAGCTCAGACTTAGGCTTAGAGATAGCCTGGGATGATTGGCAGTAAAGGGGATATGAAACCAATACAAGAAAATGCACCAACATCGGAAGAATCAATTGGATCGAGACTAAGGTAAGAGATTACCTAAATTTGTCAAATATGAACGCTATAAATACTTTTATTACCAGAATAGAAGATAAGGTACCAGCGGACCATAGGGTCCCACTCATGGATATGGCCTTATAATCCACATCATCAAGGTGGTGGAGTAACCACTGCAACTCACTGTCACGATGGGACAAAGTTGCGGTAGCATTGAAAGCCAGGTTGAAGGAAGAAGAAGAACCAAATTTCATTGAAAAATACCAAGGGGACTCAGACCCTAGAAAACATTTGAAAGAGTGTGAGGATCAACGGTAAAATGCAGGATACTCAGAAGAGCTATGGGTACACAATTTTATACATTCACTGGATTTGATTCCATAAGCTTGGTACTAACTGAAGAGAGGGAAAGAGGAGCCAATACTTGGCAAGCCATTGCGGAGAAATTTACATAATGCTTCTTATCTGAAGGAAAAAAATAACCAGTCACCCAAGCATTGCAGGCTATTAAAAATTTACTCTTATTCCTGGAGATTCAGGAAGAGGACGAGTAACTGCTCCCAAACCAAAGCATCAAACAGTCGGTAGCATGTAAGAAGATAAACAACGAAATCGAAGAGATGATATAGAAGGTCTTAGACATCTGTATTTTGAGGAAAAGTGGGGGGGACGAGATATTAAAGAAGACCTAAAAACAGAAGGAATTCATCTACTACCACTAAAATCCAAGAAAATTAACATTGGGACCGAAGAAAAGCCCAAACTTGCATCAATCGGTGATTATTGGGATGTCGAGATGACTAAGGAGATATTCAATCTGCTACAATAATATGAAGACTTGTTTCCATCATCAATAGCGGGGTTGAAAGGAATAAAAGGAGACATGGGGGAGATGCATATAATTTTGAAGCCCGATGTGAGGTGTTGAATATGATGCGCAGTGCTGTCCCTTGATGGCAACTCACCGAATGAAGATGAAGACGTGCGACCGTTGAGACATGTATTGTCCTTGATGGCACTCCACCTGATGAAGTTATGCTTGACTTGATGGACTTGTTAAATGATGTAAATCTGAAGTGATATGATGATTATTGATGATATGATGTTGAGTGTTGTACTTGAAAGGAAACCCACTTGATGAAGATGATGACAACTTACTTGATGAAGTTGTGTTTGATAGAATATGTCCTTGATGAAGGAAATCTGATGTATCTACAGTATTTACAGAAGGCAATGGAGAAAGGATTTCAGAATGTACTCAGAGAATGATGAAAAAGAGCATGTCTCTTGGTATACGTGGACAGTCTAGGGAAGTCGCTACAGATGGCACGTAGGAACGTGACAAGTCGCGTATGGGCAAAAGCGCTCATAAAGTGCAAAACTAGGGGTAACCACCATGGTATTGACACATTGTATTGGGTAATGATTCGTCTAAATGACCCCGTCCAGGAATACCATCGGAAGTAATGTAGTTTTGGGCTCATGGTATTGAAAAAGGGGCTCATGGTATTGAAAAAAGGATAATCACATAAAAGGAGAAGAAATTCAGCTGTGCACAACATGAGTGTGAGTGATGTCTCGAGTTTAAGGCTGAACACTTCTCGAAAGTATATCTGAATGGAAAGGGTTACACTTGAATGATAAACCTGATTGTATGATGCACCAATGATGAAGAAGGGGATCTAGATCTGAATTGCTCTTGTATTTGTTAGATCTGATTAGGGAAGGCTTAGATCTGTGATGAGGCGACCATCTCAGCCTGAATGCCCGCCCACAGAAAATGGCAGATCTGAAATCGAATATCCGATCCGATGAAGTACAACGCTCCGTAACACGGAAGATCTGACACGCTGGCCTGGCCGGAGGTAGCTTTAGTGCTACCTTCGCCGAAGAGAAAGCGCGTATGCGTTAGCTGTGACGCACCGAGGTATACGCCGGTTTGTGTGGACGGAAGCACGTATATACGCGACATCAGTGAAGGTAAAGCGCGTATGCAATCTAGGGTTTGCTGAAGTAAGGGGTGTGAAATATCTGATCTGTTCTGCTCTGTTTCTGCTATCTGATCTGTGTTGATAAGTATCTGTTGATGACGTATGTTTGTGCTTAAAATTATGGAAAGGGTTCAGTCTGGAAATATGGTGAATCGTGGCCTGCAAGTGTTGTTCTATTGAAGTTGTTGGATCCAGTGTGAAAATTGATGAAACATGGTCCAAGGTGGTGCTGCTGAAGGTTGTAGCCTTCAGTCAGGGGGTTGTAGCTCCCTTCCAGGTGAGGCTGGTAAACGAGATCGGGGGGTCGTAGCTCCCTTCCAGGAGAGGCTGGTAAACACGAGATCGGGGGGTCGTAGCTCCCTTCCAGGAGAGGCTGGTAAACGAGTCAGGGGGTTGGAGCTCCCTTCCAGGAGAGGCTGGTAAACGAGCGCAGGTGGGTGCCTGCGTGCCGGTCAAGTCTGCGCCAGCACATATGTTGTAAGATGTTTTCTCTATAATAAAATATTGAAGGCTGAGCAACTGCAGCGGTGGTTTTCTCCCGATTTGGGTTTCCACCTAAACATCCTGATGTTCATGTGTGATGCTTTGTGTGATGGCTTATTCTGTTCTTACTGCACATGTTTACTGTTTATTAATCAACTGATGAAAGAATGATGGAATAATAGGAGTGAAGATTTAATGACATATCTAGATCTCTGTGTATACGCTAGTTTAATAAAGGGGATCTGCGTATATACGCTAGTTTACTGAAGGAAAGTAGTGTATGGGTTTTAAGGAATGAAAAAGTAAAAAGATTTGATTATGCAATAAATACTGATTCACCCCCCCCCCTCTCAGTATTTTTCCCAACAATTGGTTTCAGAGCCGGTCCTTGTGCAAAAGCTTGATCGCTTAAAGGAGATCCGTCGCAATGGGAAGTCAAGAAGGAGTAATGTCTATTAAGCCACCTCTATTCAATGGAAGCAATCTGATATTCTGGAAGGTACGTACAAAAGCATATCTGCAAAGTCTTGGTGCAGATGTATGGGCAATCGTGGAAGAAGGTTATCAATACCCGACAAGTATTCCTATTGATGCAGCTGAAAGAAAGAAGTATGAAATCAATGCCAAAGCAGTGAATGTCTTATTGGGAAGCATGTCTGAATCAGAATTTGCTAAAGTGATGCAACTACATTCGGCAAAAGACATATGGGACAAAATCATTCTAAGCTATGAAGGAGACACAAAGGTAAAAAGTGCAAAAATCCAAACTCTTAGAATTGAATATGAAAATTTGAAGATGCATAGTGATGAAAGTGTTGCCAGTTTCTTTCTTCGTCTAGATGATATTGTAAATCGGATGAGAAATTTGGGTGAAACCATGGCTGATACTACTCCGGTAGAAAAGGTCTTAAGATCTTTGACTTCAAAATTTGACTCTAAAGTTTCAGCTATTGAAGAAAGGCAAGATCTGTAATCGCTTACTATTGTTCAATTAAGAGAAGCTGCTTTTAAGGCATCTACAAAAGGAAAGGAAAAGGAAGTTGTCAAAGAATCCAGCTATATATCCGATGAAGAAGAAGCACATTTCGTGAGAAAGCTCCAACTAGGCACTGGAAGATTCAAAGGTAAGCTTCCCTTCAAATGTTTTGAGTGTGGAAAAGTTGGTCATTATGCTGCTAAATGTCCTTATAGAGAAAAGCATGGTAAAGGGAAACAATTTGAAAAGAGAAAGAGTTATTATGCAAAAGAAGATGATGATGAAGTGTCCAGGGAAGATGAAGAAGATTCTGACCAAGATCTAAAAGTGCTCATGGCTAAGAAGCAAAAGAAGAAGGTTAAACTTTTGGAGGTTTCATGATAGTACTAACATTTTGGACAATATTCTCGAGTAATCAAAGGTCTCCCGTGCTATCAAACATGGTCTTGGTTTCCATGAAACTCGTTAAAGGAGAATCTAGCTCACAAGGAAGTGCCAAAAATCTCGAGGATGTCAATGCAAAACCCGAAGTGTTGAAAGAGACAAAATCTCAACCAACAATCATGAATTCTTAAAAGGAATTCATTCAAGAATGTTGAATGTTTTAAATGTCATAATTATGGACATGTTGCAAACAAATTGCGTATGCAGATCATTTCAGCCTCAAACAACAATCTCCTACAATGTAGTAATTTCGGTTTCTTCAAGGGATATTGTTTTTCATGTAACAAGTATGGACACAAAGCAACCGATTGTAAAAGGAGGAAAAATAGAAAACAAATCTGGAAGAAGATGGAGGGATGGAATAAGAAACAATCTAGAGAAGAAAAGGATGTTTTTGTTGATGCTCTAGAAGACAATGATTTTCTTGAAGAAAACACTCAATTCAAGATGAAGGACCGATCAGAAACGTAGGGAATTATGACCCTACTGCAGTCATCCGCTTCTGAAGCCGACTTTTCTTGTTGACTGCAGGAATGATGTGAGATACATTATGAGATCTAGTAATGTATCGTCACAAGAGGAGCAATGCATGATGACTCTCATGGTTGATTTGATTATACTGGTTATGTTTACTTCTGACAGCGCATCTGATGTGGACAGGACAGGTACAGGAGGTAAAAGCTCTGGAAGAAATGAAGGAAGATGGAAATTTTATATGCTTCACTTTCCATACGCAGGTTCCATTAACTAAAGTCGCGTATACACGCGAATTCCAGAAGACGCAGTCGCGTATGCATTGATGATAAGAAAATTTATCTGATAGCTGAAGATCTGAAGCAGAGGTCCAGGGGGAGCATCAGTCTGACTGCTGATGATTGCACCGTTAGCATCATTCTAGTTATACTCATGATAATGAAATGATGCATGGGTTCTTGTGTTGAATATTATGGATGAAGCCTGGTTGCTTTATGATGAAGAGCATTCATTGTTGAGATGAAAGTCTTATAGTTCAGAGATGAGGACAGATCATGCAGAGATTGTTATTGATGACTTGCTATTGAAGGTATCTCAGATTGCAGAAGTTAAGGAAGAAGCACTGGTTTAGGGGGAGTAGCAGGTTGAATTCTAATGGTTGCATTGTTGGAAATATGACTGCTTATTCTTTGGTCTTGGTGATACTCATGCTCAAATGATGATGATTTGGTACATGGATTATTATGATAAGATTTTGAGCCCTAGTTGTTGAATAAGTATCTTTGTGTGGATGAGTTGGATATCATTTGTTTCAGATCATATAGAGTTTGGTTGCTATGGTTGAGATCTTTTGCCTACATATGTTACTTCATGTTACATCTTGAAGATCATGGTGATTTTGGACCACATGGATGATTGCTTGACACATATCTGAAGATGCTGTTCTGATATGATAATCTCTTTTGGAAAGAATGTATTGATGATGCAAAGGATCCGAAGGCTTAGTTACTAATGGGCTTATGCTACAACCAATGGATGACGCTTGAAGACACAACTACACTATTCTGTTATATCTGTAGTCCAGGGAAGCAGTCAAATATCTCAGAAAGAAGCTGAACACCGTCTTTGCCTTACAAAGAATCAGATCTGGTTGAAATTTAGAAGGTGTCTTAGGATACGCGGGTTTCCTGAAACATAGTCGCGTATGTACGCTAGTTACTGCACATAAAACCGCGTATGGTTGGTTTCTGACAATTCTTGGCTGGTTCAGCTCTCTTCAGCACAGCTGCAGTGCTGTTTGGTATCTCTGGTGGTGTTCCAGTTCTCATAAATCTGTTTCTAATGTTTTGATGAAGATGCCTTGATGATTTGTTGGTGAAAATGTTCAGGTTGCACAAACTAAGGGGGAGCCTTAGTCATATGAAAAGGATGCATGGTTGCACAGATTCGGGGGGAGCATTAGCTTTGCTGACTATAATGCAGTGTTGGCATTATTATGGTTCTGAAATATGTCCTCTTTCTTGAGGACTTTCTGGTGTTGGTCATAAATGGTCATATTTATATTTTGGTGAAAAGGTCTTGTTGAGACCCATGATGTAAAAATTGTAATATTCAGTCATGTAAGGACTTGTCATTTTTGTAAACCCACTTGGTTGGGTAGCCGAGTCAAATTTTGTAAACCCACTTGGTTGGGTACTTGAGTCTTATATGTAAATCCACTTGGTTGGATATTTGATGTAAGTATGAGTCTTTGGTGATAGGAAGTTCATAGAGTCATGTACTTCATTGACAAATATGTTTGGAGATTCAGCATGGACTCAGGGGGAGCTTGGCCACTTTAGCACATATCAGATCTGCAGACTGTTTCTTCCACATGAGGAGAAAAGGGGGAGAATGTTGGTTTTTGATCCGCCCTTTGCCCTTGATGTCAAAGGGGGAGAGTGACATGGTGTTTGAATAAAGAGAAGATAATGATGTGACATATTTGGGAGAGTGACATAGTATCTATCTGCTGTGGTAACCAAACACCATCATGGTTGCCATCAAGTCCAAAGGGGGAGATTGTTGGAAATATGATGCAGAGTGTTGTCCTTGATGGCAACCCACGAATGAAGATGAAGACGTGCGACTGTTGACATGTATTGTCCTTGATGGCACTCCACCTGATGAAGTTATGCTTGACTTGATGGACTTGTTAAATGATGTAAATCTGAAGTGATATGATGATTGTTGATGATATGATGTTGAGTGTTGTACTTCAAAGGAAACCCACTTGATGAAGATGATGACAACTTACTTGATGAAGTTGTGTTTGATAGAATATGTCCTTGATGAAGGAAATCTGATGTATCTACAGTATTTACAGAAGGCAATGAAGAAAGGATTTCAGAATGTACTCAGAGAATGATGAAAAAGAGCATGTCTCTTGGTATACGCGGATTGGCCTAGGGGAAGTCGCGTATGCACGCTGAAAGGAACGTTACAAGTCGCGTATGGGCTAAAGCGCTCAAAAAGTGCAAATCCAAGGGTAACCACCATGGTATTGACCCATAGTATTGGGTAATGATCCGCCTAATTGACCCCGTCCAGGTAGTTTTGGGCTTATGGTATTGTTTTGGTCCATGGTATTAAAAAAGGGGCTCATGGTATTGAAAAAGGATAATCATATAAAAGGAGAAGAAATTCATTGTGCACAACATGAGTGTGAGTGCAAGATGTCTGAGCTTGAATGAATACTTCTCTCTAAAGTATATCTGAATGGAAAGGGTTACACTTGAATGATAAATCTGATTGTATGATGCACCAATGATGAAGAAGGGGATCTAGATCTGAATTTCTCTTGTATTTGTTAGATCTGATTAGGGAAGGCTTAGATCTGTGATGAGGCGAGCATCAAGGCGAACATCTGTCTGAAGAAAAAGGGTAGATCTGAACTGAATATCTGATCTGATGAAGTATGCTACTCTGTAATGATTGAAGATCTATACGCTACTTCGCCGCGGAGGAAGCGCGTATATACGCAGCTTCAGCGAAGAGAAAGCGCGTATGCGCAATAAAATATACACCGAGGTATACGCTGGTTTGTGTGGACGGAAGCGCGTATATACGCGACATCAGTGAAGTAAAAGCGCGTATGCAAACTAGGGTTTGCTGAAGCAAGGGGTATGAAATATCTGATCTGTTCTGCTGTGTTTCTGCTATCTGATTTGTGTTGATATGAATCTGTTGATGATGTATGGTTGTGCTTAAAAGTATGGAAAGGGTTCGGTCTGGAAATATGATGAATTGTGGCCTGCAAGTTGTGTTCTATTAAAGTGGTTGGATCCAGTGTGAAAATTGATGAAACGTGGTCCAAGGTGGTGCTGAGGGTTGTAGCCTTCAGTCAGGGGGTCGTAGCTCCCTTCCAGGTGAGGCTGGTAAACGAGATCGGGGGTCGTAGCTCCCTTCCAGGTGAGGCTGGTAAACGAGATCGGGGGGTCGTAGCTCCCTTCCAGGAGAGGCTGGTAAACGAGTCGGGGGGTCGTAGCTCCCTTCCAGGAGAGGCTGGTAAACGAGCGCAGGTGGGTGCCTGCGTGCTGGTCAAGTCTGCGCCAGCACATATGTTGTAAGATGTTTTCTCTATAATAAAATATTGAAGGCCGAGCAACTGCAGCGGTGGTTTTCTCCCGATTTGGGTTTCCACCTAAAAATCCTGGTGTTCATGTGTGATGCTTTGTGTGATGGTTTATTCTGTTCTTACCGCACTTGTTTACTGTTTATTGAACATCTGATGAATGAATGATGGAATAATATAAGTGAAGATTTAATGACAGATCTAGATCTCTGTGTATACGCTAGTTTCATAAAGGGGATTCGCGTATATACGCTAGTTTACTGAAGGAAAGTAGCGTATGGGTTTTAAGGAATGAAAAAGTAAAAAGATTTGATTATGCAGTAAATACTGATTCACCCCCCCCTCTCAGTATTTTTCCCAACAAATAGCACCGCGGTTAATTCTATTACAACTCAAAGAGTGAAAGAAAAAGTTAAGGCAGAGATTGAAAAAATGCTAAAGGCAGGGTTGATATTCCTGGTGGAAGAAGCAGGATGGGTAAGTCCAATATTCGTACAAAGCAAAAAGGATAATTCTGAAATTCGAGTCTGTGTTGACTATAGGATCTTGAATAATGCATGTATACATGACCCATTCCCTACTCCATTCAGTGACGAAGTCCTCGACAACGTTACAGAGAATAAGGCTTATTCCTTTACGGATGGATTTTCGAGATACCATCAGGTAAGGATAGACGAAGAAGATAAGAAAAAGAGAACTTTCACCACCGAATGGGGTTCCTTTGCATACCATGTAATGCCATTCAGATTGAAAAATGTGCCAGTAGTATTTTCATGCATTGTGATAGCAGCATTCCGCGAATACATCCACAAATTCATAGAAGTCTATATGGACGACTGGACTGTCTATAGCCTGTTAGAAGACCATGCAACATTATTGTGGATAATGTTTGACAGGTGTAGGAAACTCCATATTTCATTAAACCTCAAGAAGTGCATCTTTGCAGTGCCTTTTGGAACACTGCTAGGACACGTTGTATGCAACCAAGGACTTTGTGTTGATTCAACCAAGGTAGCAGTTATAATTAACATGGAGGCACTAGAAACTGTGAAGCATTTAAGGTCATTGCTAGGCCACCGAGGCTACTATAGGTGATTCATTTGCAACTACGTGAAGATAATAGCCCCAATGGAGAAGTTGTTGCGGAAGTTGGAGCAGTTCAGTTGGAAAAAGGATTACACAACAACCCTGAATATTTTGAAGGAAAAATTGGTAAGTGTGCCAATATTGGTTCACCCTGATTGGGCCAAAAAATTTCATGTCCACGTTGATGCTTCAAGCATCGCACTTGGAGCAGTTCTGGCTCAACCATGGGACACTTTAGTTGATCACCCAGTTTATTTTGCAAGTCGTAAGTTATCAATAGCGAAACGGAACAGAACTATAACAGAGTGGGAAGCGTTAGCAATGGTGTATTCCCTTCAAAAGTTTCACCACTACCTGCGAGGAGGTATGTTTAAGTATTTCACAGACCATTCAGCTTTAAAGTACCTAGTAAACAAACTGGTCTTAGAAGGAAGAATCTGCAAATGGCTCTTACTCTTTTAGGAGTTCACCTTTGAGGTAATAGTGAAACCCAAGAGACTGAATGTGAGGCCTGACCACCTGCCTAGGCTGGAAAATGGAGAAAATGGAGGGTCTGTAGATGATCGGCTGCTGGATGCTGATATTTTTAGAGTAGAGGCCATCCCAGAATACTTAGACCAGATAGCAACCTACCTGACAATGGGACAGTGCCTAAAAGAATATACAGCAGTCTAAGAAAAACATCTAGTAGTCTGAGTAGCAGAGTATCAGCTAATAGCAGGACACCTATATAATATGGGGCTTGAAAAAATCTTACGAAGATGTGTCCTAGATCATGAGAGGGAAGGTGTATTATGGGAATGCCACTGTGGAGTTGCAGGAGGGCATGTCAGAGCAAAACCGACATGCGAGGAAAATACTACAGGCAGGTTTACGGTGGCCGACAATGCACATGGACAATAAGGAATTTGTAAAAAAATGTGATGTATGTCAGAGGACAAGGTGTCCAACACACAGAGATGAGCTCCCACTTCACCTAGTAAAGACACTGCAACCATTTGAGAAATGGGCAGTTGATTTTATAGGCCTGATTGCACCTTTTGCAAGACACTCACAGGCTAGGTATATCGTAACAGCAACAAACTATTTGACAAGGTGGGCAGGGGCAATGCCAGTTAAGGATTGCACAACCGAAACATCGGCTTGATTCATATTTGAAAATATCATCAGCATGTTTGGCTTCCTGAAAAGTCTGACAAGTGATCAGGGCACGCATTTCATCGATGGTACCATTAGATCCCTGCTAGAAAACATCATAAAAGTAGTCCTTACCATCCAAAAGCTAGTGGTATAGTAGAAGCATTCAATAAGATTCTAGAAAAGGGTTTAACGAATATTTGCAATGTTAAACGAGAGGACTAGTATGAACGTATAGCAACAACACTATAGGCGTACAGAACAATTGTAGAGAAACTAAACACCCAGAGCTCGTTCCAGCTAGTGTACGAGAGGGAATCAATAGTACCGGCTCAGTTTGTCATACCTATCCTCCTAATCGCAACATCACTCCAATTATTAGAGGAAGATTCGCTGAAAGAGTGATTACAGGAACTACAACAGCTGGAAGAAGACAGGTTTCTAGCTGAGTTCCACCAAACTATCCAGAAAGAGAGACAAAAATATTTGCATGACCACCACATCAAGCACAAAACGTTCCTAGTTGGAAGAAATTTTTTACTTTATGACAGTAAGTTCTAGAAGTTCCTAGGAAAACTGAGAATGCATTGGCTAGGACCATACCACGTAATAGAAATCAAAGATTCAGGAGCAGTTCGGTTAGCACAACTGGATGGCCAAATACTACCATGATGGGTGAATGGCGCACGCTGGAAGCCCTATCATGAGTAAGTTCTACATTTCAACTTTAAATCACTCTCGCAATCGAGAGGAGTTAATAGGGTATATTAGATTTGATAGAGTCAATAACTCTATGACACCCGAGAAGAGCTTAGATAGAAATCCCAATAAATAAATTTTAAAGCATGACAAAAACTCAGAGTTGGGATGGAGAGACCACAACACAAACGATTGTGGTAGGGGGGAGGGTAGTATCCAGCGTGTCATCCATGTGAGAGAACAAGTTTTTCGAATATCTTTCCATCATCATGCCTCATAGTACCTATGTCAGTTCGTAGGATTACTGAGATTTGATAAGTAATTTCCATAATAAGCATCGCCCACACCGCAATAAATTTTCCATAATAGGCCATGTTCATTACCCATCACATCTGCCCAACTCCCCAAACCACAGTCAGATTTTTCAAAACCCACCTCATCCCAGTAACTAATCACACAATTATAACTGCGGGGGAAGGCAAGGAATTAATTAGTTATGGGGTCTTATCAACCTCATGCGTGCTAGTTACCTACATAATTTTCATGAAAGAAAGCGCGAGAATATCGGAGAAGTCCGAGTTAGACCCAAAAATAGAAAAAGTAGCAAGAGAAACATCATTAGAAGAAGTTCAAAGGGGGCATCCAGAGGCAGGAATTTATAGGAAAGAGAAGGAGTAGCTCTACAAGTGTACCGGAGAAGAGCTAAAAAGACCAAGGTAGTGCCAGCAGTCGTTGAGCAGGAGCTCGATGAAATAATCTAGAAGATGGAGTCGCTAGTGGGAAAATATGATAGTGCATCGCTGATCGATACCGACCTGACTAATTCTTTCCAATTCCCAGTGATGAAGAAACAAGTATACATGGAAAATTATGCCACAGAAGTAGGACAAGAAGTAACAAGAGTACTCCCAGAGTTCAGAGGTGTCCAACAATCCACCATACTGAACCTCAAAAATCTTCCAGTGTTCGGCACCACAAGGGTTACGATGCATTGCACAAAGTTCCTACTAAGAAGAATCCACAATAGGTCGCTATGGCTAGGAAGAGAAATTCCAATTCATGTGGAAGACATTCACAAGTTAACCGGGCTATCACAAGAAGTGAGAGACATCTCCACGGAATTCCAAAATGTGTCAAAGAGAGTGAAGAAAGTAGGATATGGAGACTACTAAAGGAAGTATGACACCAAGAGAGGAGGAAAAGGGGCGAAGATAGACATGATCAATAAGCAGCAGTCAAGTTTTCTTGCTAACTGATTGCGAGCAAAACTATGAGACATTACACAAAAGGGGAGTGTGCGCTGGATACCATCTCAGTTGTAGAGCACTCTATCTAGGGGGCACAACTAAATTGGTGTTCATTTCTACTTAATGAGTTATTCAAATCTTGTGAGGATAACTACAAGAGAGCCACTGGGTTCATCTATGGTTATCTTGTCATGGTGTTGGCGATGTGGAAATGGACATTCCCAGGAATCAGACAGCCTCTGGAAATTACAACAGGTCAACCATTAGCAATGAAGTTCACACCCTCGAAAGCGTTAGGGGACCCTAGCACTAAGGAGGTTAACAAGGAAGTATTCAAGTTCTGGTACAGCAAGATGGTTGACATCGCAATGAGACAGTAGAGAATCCTAAGGAGCTTGCTGGATAGTTATTCTGTGCAAGTATGGTTTCGACTCAGCCATAAGAAAACCTACATAAGGCCAACATGTGTGCAGGAATCGATCTTCAAGATGAAGTTGTTGAAGTTTCAAATTGATGAAAGAGCTTTCCACACTAAAGTATGTTCATGGCTAGGCATAGGAATGGAGGTCAGAAGCAGAGTCTATTTCTATTCATTTCATGGCATGCTACTGGATCCATTTCCAGGGGAAACACCAGAGGAAGTGATGACCAGAATGTCACTACTACATCTGATACCAATCATCAAGGAGATGACCGCAAAGGTATAAACCTTTAATTGGGTAGTTCAAACTCTAACAAGTGATTCTTCATTGTTTCCCCCATTTACAAAATTTCAGGCCTCAAATTCTGCCTCCTCTTCCGTCACAGTCCCCATAGTCATGACCATACCACTTAATTTGGTTAATTCACCAGTAGGGACAACCACAGTTCCTTTCAACAAGGGTAAAGCCTCAAAGCCAGCCATAGATACACCAAAAGCCGAGAAGGCAAAATTTACAGTGTCTAGCTAGGTCATTGATCTCACGGGGGAAGATCAAATGCAACCATTGGACATAGGGGCCCCAATCCAAGAAGAGTCATTGACAGAACCCCATGTAACTTAGGAGCTACCTCTACTCAACCCCTATTCCCTTCTAAATATCCTTATATCTCCACCTCGCACTCAACACTCATTGGCCCACACCTCATTCACCTCTAAAGACCATCCAACCCGAACAGCCTCCACATCAGCCACAATATCTGACCCAGTATTTGCAAAGAGTAAAACAAACGGAGACAACGAGGTGGAAGTTAACTCCAGTACATCATTGGTACCTAGGGTTAACCAAACCCTAGTTGAACAGGTCACTTTCTAGGACCTTTTAAGTCGAGGGGGATCCTTTACTGCAGATACAACACCCTCACCTACCGAGCTGAACCCGTTTCAGCAAGCCAATTTGATATTTCACTAGACGCAACCCACTTTAAACATGGGTAACCCTAATAATCCACTGCCGCAACCAACATTGCCGCAATCACCACTTGAACAATCAGCCAATTCCATTGTGAGCAGTCAACCACTCCAAGGGAGACCGCAAAATAAAGATATGTCTGGAGTTGAGAGCATGCAGACCTGGGGAACAACGCAGTTGCACAATTTTATTTAGTGAGAAGCACAGCAGGCCGAAGGGCTTCACATAGAACTCTAGCAGAAATTTGAGCAACAATAGGTATAGATAATCACGCTTAATAAAGAGCGTGAATAGCTAAATATAGAGAAGGACAACTTGCAGGGCCAAGTAGACATGGTGACACAGATTTTCAGGGACCTTTGGCCCATAGTAATGGCTCATAGCGATCACATATCCGACGACATATCAGCTAGTGACATATTCGGCCAATCCATCCATGTCTGGGCGGCATGTTTGAATCTCAGTCAAGAAAATAGGAAATGAAAGCAGCACTAGTAACCAGGCCCGTGCTACCAGACCCAACGATCATCTACACATAGAAGATAATAGAAAGAAAAAACCAAGTAGCCAGGATGCAGGGAAATCTGAGCACCATGGTAAACGTAGCCTATGACCTTCTGAAAAATCTACATGAGTGTTCAACCTCGCTCACTTTGAAATCACAACCAATTTCAGCACAAATGTCGTAGGTGTCAAAGGAGATTCAAGAAGCCACAGACCCCGATGGACTTGACCAATTCTACAACCAAGAGGAAGAGTAGGAGGTCAAGATACAATAAAATGAGGAACAGTCAACAACATCCAAATAGGTCCTCTGGGAGCTAAGGTAGCCTATCAAGGTTACTGGCCAAACAATGCAGCAAATGGTTATGGAGGCCAACGTTAGGATTAAATATGTCTTTGGTAAGCTGCTCACCATATCAGGGGAGAAAGAAACAAAATAGGACACTGCGGAGACAGACCTGCTCATGTAGGGAAGGCAACATGCCATTTCCAGCTTTAGAGAACTCAAAACATCAACACTCACAAGCGTCCCCCTGTTGGGGCCCTTTTTTGGACAGGGAGAAGAAAATGAGAAGACAGGACTGGCCACGGAGGCAAGTGGACCGATGGAGACCGAGGTAGTAGAAAACAATTGACTCGAAATGAGCCAATAGGATGTGGTCGAGGCCTATTGGGGCACTTGTTTTGAAATAAAACAAGATTTTAGTTGTGGATAATAGGTGGAAGAACATAACCATGGTAGACAGAGAACTATCACGGTTGTGAAGAACTGAAGAGCAAGTGGTGCGGCTGTTGCAGAAACAGACATAGATGGCAGAAGGAAGCGATAGAGAACAAGTAGTGGAACTCCCAATGATCAGGGAGATGCAACAAACAGCGAAGCGTAAAAGAAGGGAGAACCGTCAGTCGTGTTGGAAAAGTAACAAATAGGCAGCCAGTGAGTGGAGACAGGAGGTTGGCACAGTAGGGATTAGAGGACAGGAGCCGTAGGAGAGCTCTATTCATTCTGTTCATTTTGTTCTCTCTCTCTCTCTCTCTATTCATTATGTTTTATCATATGTGATACTATTGTAATCAGTTCTGCCAGGATCACTCTAAGGAGAAATGTAACTATCTCTTGTTGTTAATGCAATACATTATGATTTGGGTTTGATGTTCTATGTTTAGTACTGTATTTCTAATTCAGTTGAATGTGCGGGTTACATTAAATTTTTTTTTTCGTCCTAAATATGTTCATGAGTATTGTCATTTGCAGAGTATTTACACTTATTTGGAGCACTTAGTCCTGTCTGTTTTAGGATATATGTTATTCTTGATCGATACCTGATCTAATCCTAACCTTGGTAAGGTCATGACACACCTCGAGTGAGACTCTCTGCTCTTCGGAGTAGGGTGGAAATGTTGGCGTTATGTTAGAATACTATGGAAACCTTGTTGGCCTCCATCCTGAACATAGGTCTTGCCCAAGAGACCTTCTTCCTCGTCAACATGAGCTGGTCACTCAGAGAATAGAAAATAGAAATGAACGGATATAAAAATATTTTCTCCTCAATCCAGCTCCTGCAAATGCCATCAAAAGGATTGATAAACTTACGTATAGCTTCTCATCCCTTTCTACACATCCATAACAGCCAGAAGTAATTAAATTTGTAGACTTAGAGTTTAAAGGGCAGAAAGGTGGCCAGTTAACTCGCCATCATCGTTAGGTATGACTGAAAAAATTGGAATTACATGCAAACTGGGCATGAAAAAGAAATAATTTAAATTTAGTGGAATAGAGGAGAACGAGGGCAGGGGACACACAGTCCATCACAGATTAACAAGGATAAGGAAACAATAGTCTTCAACGAAAATTGGAAGCTGAGGCCAAGTTACATAAGCCCTCCAAAAATTAGTTTTGTCGTCTAATAATAAAGAGGGTCATGTCATCCAAACCAGTAAATTGAAAATTTCTAAAGGGAGAGACTAACATAAGCCCACAACACTTAGAGAATATTAAAAAGAACCATCATAAGAGGAAGAACCAGAAGAGGAACTAGAAGAAGAGGAAGAGATAAAGGGCCAAGGAAAAATATAAGAGATGTCCATAGAAGTCATAGAGATAGTAGAAAGTGAGCAAGAAGGAGACTCACAATACAACACGACATCCCCTCAATACAAAGAGGTAGTTGCCATAGTAGCTCCTTTGAGCGCAAAGAGAAAAAGGTAGACCTCTTTGTATTTCAGAGCTGACAAGAGTTAGAGGATAAGTCAGAGAGAGCTAGAAACTCCTCCCATGAGTTTGATTATCATTGAAGAATCACCAAGGGAGGAGTGAAGAATTGAAGAAACAATTTTGAAGGAGCAGTTGTAGAAGGCACAGGCATAGAATGTAGCAGTGGAGGAGAAATTGCAGCAAAAAGAGGAGCAAGTAGTCACCAGGATAGACTTATGCATAAAATCCCTTCAACAAAGATTTCCTTCTGACTCATATGCTGTGTACCTCAAGGAGTAGTGGCTTCTATTTCAAATCAAAACTATAGCCTCCCATGGATCGCTACCTTCCCAATATTGTAAGGAATTCATGAATTTCTACATTCAAGCTAACATGGATGATCAGGAAAAGTTGGAACAGTTTTATCTGCATAACTTTGTGCTAAAAAATTGGGATATTTGGGACCCCAATCCTACAATGGTGGATATGCAGTTAATGGATCTAGCATCTTGGATGGTGAATGAGGACACTAGCGAAAAAGAGATATGGAAGGTCATGGGAAGAAGAACTAGAGAGCCCTTATATATTATACCAGAATTTTTCAGACCAAGAGGAGTCATCCTTAACCATCGAGAGATTGAAAGGGACCCTGCGCTGGTTGAAAGATACCTTTAGACTCAAACCCAAGTGATAGGCCACTTTGATTATGTATCTAGGAGGATAACATATGAGTGCATTGTGGCCAGCCAGAGGAGATGGAACGACCTTCCTCACAGCCTCACGAATAGGGAGTACCATACTCCAGAAAGACTGAGGGGTGCATTGGAGAGGACATCCTATTACAAGAGGGCCATGCAGGCCAAAAGGATCTAATGGTTTGGACTAAATCTCAACCAACCTTTGGTGCTGGGGCTGAATGATGAAAGGACACAAATGCATAAGATAGAGAATGAGAGAATGAAGAAAAGAATAACTGTTTTTACCCCCTTGGGAAAACTCCCACATTTCTTCCTCAGGAAATTAGGGGGGATATCAGAGCCTTGAAGGAAATGCAGGAGGAGGATTAGTTTCTCAGAGTATGAGCAAAAATTCAGTAGGGGGGTGATTATGGGCTCCATCATTAGAAATATTTGGAGGGGTTAATAGTCACCTTTTTGCTTTCTTAGATCTCTTTTTCTTCCATTTTTATTATTATTTACTTTTATGATGCTAGTGTAGGTGGTGATTAAGGCTAACATACTCTGAGTACCTAATATGAGGTTGAGTGTATAAAATCATGATTTATAAAGAATTTTTATAAATATTTTATCATAAAGACTTGGAGGAGACAACAAGGAGAAACTATAGGAGGATTTTCCACTAGAAATTATCTTAAGCAATTCAAACTCGAAAGGTACCCAAATTATTCCAAGGATTCTGTCTAGCAATTTGAATCCCATAGGCAGCCAAGCAACTCAAAGAGGAGTGAACTTAATCTTGTTTATTGGGAGTCAAGAGGACTCAATCACCATTTTCTAGGGAGCTTTTGGTAGCTACCCTGTAGAATAAATAGAGCTGAGCTAGAGCTAGGAGGGGTTAGTTAATACTAGTCAATTCCTGTCAATTCTAGTTGAAACTTTGTTGCAAGCTATTGAGCTTTTTATTTTACTGAGTGATCAAGCTTTCAAATATGGATACGATTATTTTTTATGAGATGAGAAAACTGATTTCATTCGACTAATTTAAGTTTCAGAGAGCTAGGATCCTGGGTTAGGGCCCAATCCATGTGCCTCAACTTCTCCGTTGTTTTCATTCTTTCCTTTCTGTCATTTAGTTAGTTTTTCTTCTGCCACTTAGCTATTTCTGCTTCTAATTGTTTCATTGTTGCTTAGTATTTTCTTTTAGTTTGTTGTTGTAGTTTTTCATTTTCTTGTGAGTAGCAGAATAGAGGAAAAACTCTGAAATTTGTGTTCAATCCTCCCCCTCTCATCTCTGTCAATAGAGTTTAAGTAGGGTAGACCTTCCCATAGGCCAAAAATTGATTTTTGTTTGAGTTTAGGGAAGAAACTACATTACCAAGTCTGAGTCTCTCTTTCGTTGTTGTTATCACACATTTTTATCTGCTTTCCGTGCATGAATCCGCAGGTGTGTTACATTTCTGAGCACTGCTGGTGTGCCTCCATTCCTTCCTATTTTCCACTTATTTTTACTGTTGCATCCTACCTTTTTCCCTAAACGCACTCAAGCCCTTTAGCTTTCCCTATTCGTTTGTTTTCTCCATTCATGGTTACCTTACATTTTTTACTGAAAAACGCGTAAAAAAACATTATAAAAACATTGAAATGCGACTTCCGCATTTCCTTCTCAAAATCCCTGCTACTGTACTTCACTGACCGCAAATAATAGTGTTTAGTTCTTCCTTTACAACTTACCGCAAATCTTCCGCATCGCAATCGCACGCCACAACCTTTTTCCATTTGCATTAACACTTATCGCTCCTAAACCCAGATTGCGAAATATCACAATCACATTTGGCATCACCTTCTCGAATCATATTTCACATTTCACACATTTCAATTTGCTCATTCCATTTGATTTTCATTGATAATTTCTGCGTCCAAACCCTGATTGTGATATTACCATACTCCTTTGGCATGTCACCCATCGCAATCACTCATCGCACCCTTTTTCCTTTTCCCTTAAGACTTACCTCTCTCCTCTGTCAATCACAATATTGCAATACTGCATATCGCAGATCACAGTTCTTACCAAGTAATAAATCACAAATCTAACCTTTTACCTTTTCTCCTTAATAATTACCAATTTCAAACGCCGATGTGATATTTCTACCACATCGCAGATCGCTCACCGCAACCTTTTTGTTTTTTCTTTAACATTTACCGCTCCAACTTCGCGATATTGTGATTGCGATATCAGTCCCACCTCCACGTCATCCACCACATCGTAGATCGCTCATCGCAATTTTTTTTTCTTTAACACTTACCACTCCAACTACGTGATATTTCAATTACAATATCGGCCCACTTATACGTCACCACTCTGCATCGTACTTCCCAAGAATTTCCTCGTCGCACTTCGCTCCTACTCCCAAAAGACCTTTTCGCTATCCATTTAATTTTGCGATATTGTGATTGTGACATCACATATCACAACCTTTTCCCCTATCACACTCTTCCATCAAACTTTTCAAATTATTCTGCTCCAAGTCCTCTTTGCACTACAACAAATATTTAATCTAGTTTAAACCCCTGCTTTCCACTTCTAAGCCTCATTTCATGTGTTAAGCCCTCCATTAGCCTCTTCAGCCCTTTTCTTTCCTCCAAGCTGCAAATCAACACTCTTTTAAATTAGAATTAAGTCATGGAAAACTTAGTTGCATGAGTAGAAGCATGATAGATAGACCATAGGACAAGTAGAGTGCATTTAGTCATTTGGCCAAGTTAAGTGTGGTTTAAAATTAGTTTCCCTTCTATGATTTATTTTTATAAAGTTAAATTAGTTTCCTTTCTGTCATTTATTCTTTGCAAATTGAATTAATTTCATTCTTGTCATTTCTTTTCAGTAATTTTGTTTAGTTTCTTTTTTGTGATTTCTTTTTAGTAATTTACTTTTCAGTTTTTATCATGGTTTAAAAAATAGCACCCTTTTAGAAAGCAGAATAGGATGACATGAGCAGATTTCATATGATGTGTATATAGCATTGTTACCTCCAAGTTTTTATGAACTACGGGTTGATAAAGTAACATAGGGTAGCCCCTGGGAGTTGCAACACTCTTGGTGTAATACCAGGGCTCACCAAAAATTCTCAACACTGCTTTTTGAAAAGTGGCAGGGGCATTGCGTAGGCCAAATGGATGAACTATATAAGAAAAGGTTCCCTAAGGACATGTAAATGTATTATTATATTTGTCTTAAGGATGGATTTGGATCTGTTTTTTACCACTGAACGCATTTAAGAAACAGAAGAACTTTTTCCCAGCAAGACCATCTAAGACTTGGTCAATGAAAGGTAAAGGGAAATGTTCTTTATTTATGGCTTTGTTCAACTCTTTGTAATCAGCACAAATCCTCCACTTCCCATTATTGTTTGGACTAAGACTATAAGAGACAACCATCCACTATTTGAGATGGCGTATGTGAACCCTTCATCCAACCTATTTTGTAATTCATCCTTTACTATGTGATTCAAGGTCGGGTTCATTTTCTTCTAGGGATGGCGAACATCCTTGCATCCCTCTTTTATGTAAATCTGGTGAGTGGAGACTTAGATATGAACCCCTTTCATTTATTTGTAATCTGAAGAAAAATAATCTATGTTCTATCTCAACAATTTTCACACATGTTCTTCCTCTTTGGCTGAGAGAGAGGGATTGATCTTTATGGTTCTAGATGGCCCAAATTATTCAATCTTGGTAGGTTAAGGAACCAATTCAATTGAGCATAGATCAATCCAAGGATGGCTTCAAGATTCTCTCACAACCTCATCAAGTGGTATGGTAGTGGGGGGTTGGTTCTAAAGGATATGGTTAATAAGGTCATCTTCATTAGGTTCCCACCTCTGAGAACAACATACGAGGTACAGACTAGGTATGGTGTTGCATGGTACACTTCATCTTCTTCTCCATCCTCCACCCACAAAGTTAGATCACATTCAATAGAAGGTTGAGCAAGAGGATATAATACCAGTTGTTTTGATAAGAGCCCATTCCTAATGGTTCTATTTCCAGCCCTACAACTATCATAGGAAAAAACATAGGCCACTAAATATCTCCCTAGGATAAGAAGATAATCATTAAACATGATTTTGCGTTGATGTACCAGGAAGTCAGTGGGATACTCAAAATACCAAATGGAAACCATAACATCCTCAACAACTACCTTAGTAGCTATTTTGGATCTATCTGCAAGTTGTAGAATTGTAGTGGTATTTCTCAGGGCTCCTTGTAGTTTGAGCTTCAAAATGGTTTCTATACTAATCACATTGATTTCAACCCCAAGACCAATTAATGTATGAGGAAAAATGAAACCATAAATATGTAGATCTACTATTTGACTTCCAGTCTCTAGGTATTTTTGGAGGATCACTCCCCCTAGCATCAAATGAGATAGTTGTTCAACACCATTGATGGTGGGGGTGTCTCTATTTTTTCCTCCAAGATATTGAATAATTTATCCTTAATGAACTTAATATAAATGGGAAAATCCTTAATAGCATGGAGGAGGGCTATATTTACACACATAATCTTCAATTCCCCCATAATTTTAGTCTCTTATGGGGTGTGATCGGTAGGATGGATAAATCACAGAGGAAAAGGAGGTGGATTTACTTGAGGGGTACTCTCTTCCTTTTCCTCTTCAATCTATTCACATGGAGATGGTGGATGGTTATCTGGGATTACTCTCCCATACCTAAGGTTAATCTCATGGATCTCCACAACATAGGCAGAGTAATATGTCTCTCCATTGTAGACCTATTGTGCATGTTTTTTATTTGGGTTCAAATTAGTTTGATTCGGCATCTAACATTGCTTAGGTGGAGTGGGGTGAGTGAGCTGAGGTTGAGGTTTTGGTGGAGGTAGTAAAGTAGGAGGTTGATTTAGTTGAGGCCTCTACCGTTATGATGGGTTTCTCCATTGAGGAGTTTGGGGAGCATATGGATGAAATGGTTGATTGACAAGTTGAACATGATATGGATGCACATAAGGCAAAGAAGGAGGTGTGGGGGCATGATGGATGAGTATAAGAATACCAAGGATGAAAGGGTGCATTTTTGTTTCAATTTTAGTAATAATAAGGTGCACATTACATGCCCTGTTGATATGGCCAAGGTCCTGGAGGCCTCCTTTGATATATGAAGAAAAATTTCTATGGTCCACCTTCCACCCCTTGGTATATATATTTTAGGCCACAAAAGGAAGGGCGTTTTCATATTGCATGGTTTTCTTCATTGACCAAGAGACTTCTATTAAATTCATTAGGCATTCATTTTTAGGGTGTCTCTATTGCATCTAGGGAAACATATAGCTAGGGATCTCTATGCCTCCTCTTGTTTTATTTTGGTCTGAAAGTTATCCATTTGAAAGGAAAATGTATGCAAATTTTCACTCTTGAAATATTATGGCATGTTCCATATCTCACTTTTTTTGGATGAGCTGGAGGAAGAGGTACTCACCAAGCCTTCGATACTTCTACCATTTTTCTATGTTTCCATAGAATGGTTTCTAAACATAGTTTTTATGTCATCATAGGCTAGCTGAGAGATATCTCCTCCAGATAGCATTTGATGGTTTCCAACACTTCCTCCCTAATTCCTCAGAGAAGACTAACTTGAGTGATCCAGGATCAAGGGTGAAGTTCTTCGTGTAGTTTAGATGAAACCTTTACTCATAGTCTTCTAAAGATTCATGAGGCCCTAGGGTCATGCTAAATATTTCTTCCATGGTTTATTTGGACCTACAATTTTATTTTTATGAAGGATTTTTACATTTGCGCCTAGGTATTGATTCTCTTCCTAGTTACACCCATGAACCAGTGCAAGGATGCATCCTTGAGAGTAGAGGACAACAAAGCACAAGTGAAATGCAAATGGTGGGCCACCATACCTCAATGAAGAAAAGACTCCAAAAGACTATAAAGGACCACAAAATTAATTTCTCTCAATAGTTTGATTGATAAATATCTCTCACTCACTTACAAAGAAATCCTTAGCACTATGAGAATCCAAGAGGACTCCAGAGAAGCAATTTCAAGGTGTCATGCTGCGTTTTGGAGCTCTCATGCTGCGCTTTCACTAGCACACTATGTTTTCCCTCCTAGGACATGTTTTCCTTCTCTTAGTAAAAAATCAAGCTTATTCTTCAGGGAAATTCAAGACTCCCATAGTGTTTTACAAGTATGTTGAAGGCTTGGGAATCCTCTTATTAGTTTCATTTCTTTATTTGGTTGTGTAATTCTTGATTTTCCCCCATGCTGCCCTTTTGTGGGTGAGGCTTGTCTTCACATTTGAATGGTGTAAATCCATATCCCTAACATACAACACCCTCCCTCACACTAAAAAAACTACCATAACCTTGGCATTCCCCTATTCCCATTTCCCATGCCCCAAACACCCAACCCTACCTCTATGTTGTGTTTTGGGTAGATTATAAGTTTTGGAATGTGTTAAAATTCCCTAGCCCATTCCCTATACCTATTTCACCCCCATAAACTTCTTATAGATCCCTAAAACCCTTTCTCACTTCCCTAAACTTTCCCATCCTCATACTCCTTCCCTAAATCCTTCATCCATTCCCATCACTCATTATCGTTGTTTTTTCCCACTAGGGTTTAGCTTGTAAAATGTGAAATATGGAAGGAGAAAAGAAACCCTATAACAATGGAGGACACATGGAAATATATGAACCACTCAATACACATGATATGATGCCTTCTCCACTTTCCAAGATATTTTTTCAAAATGTTGGGGGTTTGAGATTTTGTGAGCAAGTAAAAATAGTCAAATACAATGCCAATCTCACAAGTTTTTTTGTCACTAATCTTAAAAGAGACAAGGTCATAATTGTAGGGGTGAGGTTCAAAATCTCATCTGAATCCATAACTATAGCTACAGGGATACCTAACATTGGTGAAAAATGGTTTAGAAGCCTTGACCTTGATGTGCAAAACTACAAATCATTCATGAAAGGTCCCTAAAAAGATGCCATTAAGAAATTGTTTCCTTTTGGTAAACTATTGGATAGGTTTGCTCCATTGATGAGGCTAATTATGAAGTAATTTGCATATGAGCACAAATTTTATAGATTTTTCAAGTACCATATTAGATTTCTCATGCACTTCACGAGGTTAAAACCACTTAACCTATCATACTACTTGTACAACAATTTGGTAAAAATATCAGAATACGTGTAGCATAGACAGGGTCACCATGAAGACTTCATATTTCACCATGCTCTCATATAAATTATTTTTGTCCACCATGAGACCTTAATTCAGGCAGATGTGTTTTTTCCTCTTGCTAGCTAGCCAACTATCCCATATACATCATCATCCACACTATTAGCACCATTTATCCAAAGAGACATTGGCTCAACTAGCATAGCTTCATTAAAGAGGGTACCTATGCCTGAGGTGACTCATACATACCAGAGAGGTAGGAGACTTGTGTTTGCTCCAAATATTGTGGAAGGGGCCAAGCCTACATCACCAAGACAGATATCACCACCACAACCCAAGGAGCCTACCCATTTTGATACTGACATGGAAGATTTGGAGGTGGATGAAGAGAAAAAATCAAAAAAGTAGGTTATCATGGAGAAATATAAAGAGATTAGAGAGCTTAAGGAAAAACAATTCGGGGCCAATTTCATGATTTCATTTCTTGAGTGGGAGAATATGCAAGTGAAGTTAAACCAACTAATTTTGAATAGACATAAACTTGATGCCAGAAAGGAGGCATTAAAAGGAAAATAAATAGTTCATATTGACGATCCATATGAGCATGAAGAATAGGTTAGAAGAAAGAGGCCAAGAACTAGAGGCCTAAAGAGGGCACTTCAACAACAAAGAGAGGCATATTCACCAAAGGCACAGATCACAGTGGATGAGCTTATACTAGCAGATATTGAGAAATATAGAGAGTATTGGCTATATAGAGTCAATGGACATTTGGAATAGATCCTGAAGAGGGCTAACAAGAAAAATAACATTCAAAGACACATGGCCATGCACTACTATAGGAGAAATCAAGTGTCTCACTCCAAAGTCATGGAATTGAAGGCATAACTCAAAGAAATCGTAACGGAGGAAGAGGAGAAGGGAAAATTGGCTTTCTAGAGAATGCTTCCCTTGTGGATTAGAATCTTATATCAATTCATCATGAATCAGGTTTACAAAAATTTTGAGCAAATTCTAAGAATTTTTGGAATTTTTTGCAAAATTTGGAGTTTTTCACTATTTTTGACCTAATCACAGGGTCAAAAACGCAGTGTGGGCCATGTTGCGCTTTTCATGGGAGCCATTAAATGAAAAAAAAATTTACTTTCTGGGATTTCTTATGAGTTCAACATCACATCTAGACCCTTGGAGTAGAGTTTCAGCAAGATCTGGCAAGTGCAAAGGGCTAGAAACCTCTCAAAAACCACCTTTCTGCCATCATTTTGAACAACATGCTACGTTTTTGGAGTGACTATGGGAGAATGGATATTCTAGGGCCTATGATCAATCATTTGAAGTGCTTGAGCACTCGCTTTTGTGGCCAACTAGAATATTTATCTCCAGCAACTTTCAGGTCAACATTTTGACCTCGAGAAGGCCTCCAAAATTCACTTCTTTGAAGCACGTTGTGTTTTCTCTAGGCTGGGTATGTGTTTTCCTGAATTCGATGCACTTTTTCCCATTGGTCCATTTTATATGTTGACTTGGTCTAGTTTTGACCTCCATTGATGTAAATTTTCACTTTGATTTTTTGATGATGTAAATATCATGGGTAGAGTGAAAATGAGGTGGATACATGCTTGCAAAGTCCATTTTGGTCAAAGTTATAAATTTTTATATCTTGGGGAGAGGTTGGTTAACCTCCCTAGTATTTAGGTTTTAGGTGAGAGAATCATGTAATAAGTTCCTCAACAACACGATTCGACCCCTAAGAGTGGGGAAGTGGATTTTTGTCTATATGTATGACTTTCTTAGCCATTTTGATGGTTGTACATCAAAGGTTTGAGACCATTGTAGTTTGTGCTTCAACTTTTATTCAGAAATTTAGAGGAACATTTGCATCTATTAACCATGAATTCATGTGCAGCGAGTTTTTGATGTTGTTTTTTCTATATTATAGTATTTTATGAATAATATACATATTCTCTTTCCATGCCTCGATTTCTTCAGTGATGTTCCTAAAATCTTTCAAACCCCACACTGCATCGAAAAAACCCTAGTCCATCACTAAAAAATTCCTACCTTTCTCCTTTATATATTTATAGTTGTAACCCTTTGATACATTTGACTTATCTACCTAATTTTCTTCCCTGATACAACAACTAAACCATCAATTTTTCAAAACCCTAGAGCTCACCTAACTAGCATAAAATCTACTCCTTATCCAGTCAAATCCTTTTGCTATGATCTCATAGAGAGAGCCCTCTCTATTTTGGTAGGGATAGCTACCACACTAAAATTTTGGTTTGAGGTTACCTTTTTAAGCATTCATTCATCATCCTTGGGATGTTGTGGAGGCTAACATGAGGCATGAAATATTTTTTTTTGTTTCTTTTCACTTTTTCAAACTGTATGCAAAATAAAAACAAAAAACAATTCTTAAGGAGAAATTAACATGTACTAAGACAACTCCCCAACAATGGCACAAAAAAGTGGTGATCCCTGGTATTCCACATTAGGGGAATTTTGAGGTTTAAAATGGGCCTCCTAAAAAAAATGTACAACAAAGATAAAATTTATAAGAACCAATAGGACTTAAGGTGATGATGTCAACCATGGCAGATGATTCACCATTTTTTAAGTAAAAGGGTAAAAAGATTAAAAAATAATAAAATAATAACTATTTTCTCAACTCATATTTTCAACTTATCTCCCAAAAATTTTACTCAAATTTCAAGCAGGAGTAATCATTGGATGAAAAATTTAATTACTGATCCAAGGAGTACTCATGTCACATACTTTCGATGGACCCTTCTACATGAAAAATGAGAAATACATTAAAAAAATGAGATTGCAATCACATTTTTCATGTATTTCTCATTTTTCGTGTAGTAGGGTTCATCAAAAGTATGAAACATGGGTACTCATTGGATGAGGAATTAAATTTTGCATCCAAAAAGTACTCCTACTTGAAATTTGAGTAAAAAAATTAGGAGACAAGTTGAAAATACGAGTTGAAAAAGTAGTTTTTTCTTTTTCCCTCTAAAATTTGACGGTGTAATCAAATGTTATTTTATTATTTCCACTATTATTTTATAATTTCCTTAGGAGGCCCATTTTAGACCTCAAAATTCCCCTAATTCCAAGAGTGATGCAACTCTCAAGGGATACTTATCTTTACTTATCAATTCGGGGTTCATACAAACTTTGAGGTGGCGGTGCTATATGCACAACAAATGGATTTCACTGATGCCACCATCAACTAGGTATTTTGAACAACAATACTTCTATACCATTCCTCCTACTTGATTAAAGTGAATTTATCTAATGTAAGGAAGAGAATTGCTTCTAATATAAGAAAGAGAGAGTGTTTATGAAACTCCTACTTGCAATTGACAGTGAAAGAAAATCCTAAACCGTTAACCTAATTGCAGAAAAAGGAAACTATTTTATGGGTAATAATTCAGCTAGCTATCTATTAATTTTTAGTAAATAAATTTTTCTATCATCACACACTTCATAAAATTATCAAAAAACTGCTATCTACTGTTTCATTCCACTTTTACTTCCATGTAAATTTTTTTCATGTTAAATTTAATTATGAAATGAAATAAAACGCTAATGCTTACTCTATTTTTGTGGCAAGTAAGTAAGGAGCTTTGGATTGGCCTAAGGGTCTCTTCTGACTATTAATTCAGATATAGTGGTCAAATGCATCCTATTATAGGTTCAAAGGGAAAAAAAGGAGCTAAACTAGAGTTAAAATTGTGACCTACAGTGCTGCTATAGGAATAAATGCAATGAGGAAAGCTTATTCTACGTAGAGTATGAAGATAAAGAAGAACGATAAGTGGAATCTTCATAAGATCTACAACTTGAAGAAACTACAACAATAATAAATTTTCATACATTGGCAATCATCAAAACTCCACAAGCACTAAACAGAGTATGATATATCAAAAATTAAAATAATAACAATACTCATTGATATAGGTAGCACCCATAACTTTGTCAATTATAAATTGGAAAAAATTCTGAATTTCTTTTATATAATACACCAAAATTGTAGGTAATGATTCCAATTGGAGGTGCCATAATTTTTTTAGAGAAATATAATAAGATTAAGAAAAACATGGGGAAGTATACACTTGGTAGGACTATGATTATAATCTAAATGCGTGGTGTTGATGTTGTATTATGGTTCATATAGTTAAAATGATTCGGAACAACGACCCTTAATTTCCACAATATTTGGAAAAGCTTTTTCTTAGAAGTAAATGAAATTGATTTTATAGGTATGAGAGTGAAATTGAGGAAAGTGATTAGCTTCTATAGCATGAAAAAATTGCTAAAAAGGTGACACCAAGGCGTAGTTAAACAATTGCCTTCATTAGTGTTCGAACATATATATCTGCTACTCTAATGGGTCTTAAAAAACTTATCAACAATCATGCTAAGGTATTTAGAGAAATTCCCAAGTATCTTCCAATTATATAACAACATAACCAAGAGATTCATTTTCAATCTTGGAATGTACAACTTAGTATTATGCCCTACATATATCGACATTCTCAAAATAGTGGAATTGAATGTATGGTTCGAGATATGTAATATTTATTTCTCTTCACCACTGGTGATGTCTATAAAAAAATATGGTTCATGGCATATGTGTCTAGACTACATAAAACACAACAAAAAAACAATAAAAAAAAAGTTTTCTATTTATGTGAATTGTTAGATGAATTGCATGGAGAAATTATATTTTCTATGTTGGCTCTTGATTATGGATATCATCAAAATAGAATGAGGGAAGAGACATTTCTAAAATATCCTTTAAAACACATTAATTTCATCATGATTTTTTCATTATGCCAATTGGAATTGCATGCAACTTCGATATTTCAAGGCTTCATGAATTATATTTTGAAACCCTTACATGGAAAAATTGATCTAGCATTTTTTGATGACGTACTAATTTATAAAAAACCCTGGGAAGAACTTGTAAAACATGTTGAAAAAGTCATGACACTATTGATAGAGAAAAAACTATATGAAAAGCCTTCCAAGTGCTTCGTTTGGGTTCAATATGTGGAATATTTGGGTTACATTGTGTAGCACAATGGTGTTAGACATTATATAAAAGAAAATCAAAGTTATGAAAGAATGTCCAGTCCTAAATACCTTGAAGAAGCTCAGAAGATTATTAGACTGAGAGTATATTATTGTAATTTTTTCAAGAATTACAGTCAGACAATAAAAACGTTAAGAAAATAATTTAAGAAGGAAGCATTTCCTTGGACTAAAGAAGAAACCAAATAATTTAAAAAAACATAATTAGGCTACGTGTACAACTCTCATTTTGGAGACTCTTGAATTTACAAAAATATTTATTATTGAATTTGATCCCTCAAGACATAGCATTGGTGCATTTATGATGCAAGAAAGAGGAGTGAATTATCAATTTAAAATCACTTTAAAATCATCTACAACAATCCTAGATCCATCTTAATTCTGGAGCTACCAAGCACGAAAGGGGATCAAATCTCTTTTCACTCTAAAATATTATTCTATATCAATATATTTGATCCCATAAGCACTTATGAGATCCATTAAGGTGGATATAGGCTCGTTTAATTCCCCGCTTTAGATATGATATATTCCACACAAATACAATGAGTCAATACCATAGGTTCTCAATATCATGGGTTAATACTATCGGACATTTTTATTTTATTTTATTTTATTTTTATTTTTATAGAATTGTTGCTATTATCCTACCAAATTATCCATAACTATCCCATTCAATAATTTACAATTATCTAACCACCAAATGCTTGCAATATATTTAGGCCAATGTTGAAATATGCATTTGATACCCTATAATTTAATCTGTGAACTCATAATAAATCATCTCCTAAAAATTGATAAAAATTGAAGGAGAGACAAAATATGACATACAAAAGAGGCTCTCCAGGTGAGCTACTTGGAGAATTCTGAAGCACTCAACACATACATTGTATTTATTCAATCAGAGTCTCATAGATATAAGCTTACACATTCACCTGGTGGTTTGAAAAAATCCCTAAATAATAGGTTCTAGGACCTAAATAGAGGATCTCAATACTAACAACACACTAACAAATAAACTAATATAGATTTATCCATTAATTATAACACTCCCCCTTAATGAATAAATTCAACCAAAGTCATATTTCTCCTTCCTTGGCTTAACATACACCTGTTGGTCTCAGTCTTAGCTAGGCTTACAATGGTAGTTGATAACTGAGCTTTCATTTTTTTCTTTTTTCTAAAGCGTCTGTGATTTTTCATTTGCAGGTGAACTTTCATCTTCACTTTTCTTCCCATTAGATAATGGTGGATCTTATCCTTATTTTTTCTTTTTCTACACCAAATGTGAAACACTTGAACTCTTATCCTCCTCCTTCTTGATCTCAATTGTAGGCTAACATTCTTTGAATAGAATTTTGGAGGTTCTTGGGACTTAGAGTTTTCCTTGATGTTTTCAAATTCTTCTTCATGACTGTAAATATATGCACACTTAAAAACAATGTTATATTAATAAACAAGACCGTATTGGCTCTTGTTATGTTAAGAGAGATTTCATTTCGTCACCTTTCTCGACTGACATATTTTGTTGATGTATGTCTTCAACCTCTGTAGTCATTTCTATTGCTACAAATATGTTGTCTCTGCATTTGATCTGTATATGGAGATAGAATTTCCTTCTGACCGAAAAACAACTCAGAAATAAGATGCTTTTCATGCATCAAATTGATCCATTTGTAATGAGATACATAGTCCTCATTAAATTTAAATTCATAGGTCTCTCCTTTAGGGAAGCTTACTTCATAAAACATTTCAGGTTCTACAACAATGATTTTATCTTCATCATCACAATTTTTAATGTCATTTATAGGAACACATTCAACATCCATCATTGCATCTTCAGAGTTTCCATTTTCAGTTTCACACTCAGTTATGGGACTAAAGTACAACCATAATTTTCAAGAGCAATACTTTCATCATTTTTTCCCTCATTCAGGTTGTACTTCATTTTTAAAATATCCCACAAAAATTTTGGACTGTGAACCTCACCATATCCATGTAGTATGTTGAATAAGATGCTTTCATATAATGCAATTCTTATAAGGTGTAATTATGAACTCATATCATTTCTTGACTTAACAATATCATCTTCAACATAATTTAATGAATATACCTTCCATAATATTTTTTTCATTTCAGTTGCCCAGCTTTCCTAATTCATACCTGAAAAAGAGGGAAGATCCGTCATTAATTGCTTAATGGTTTCATCAAATTCCTGATCTGCATTCTGATCCTTGATTTGATCAGCTACAGGTCCATCAACGTGAATTTGAAAAACTTCACCAAATTCAGCTAAAAAGTATATCACAACTATATCTTGATGCTTTCGCCTCAGTTTTCTTCGAGACTCTTTCAGTCTCCTTTGTAGGCTCATTTCTGCATTCGCAACCAAACTAAATTTGGCAGCCCTTAAACACTTCTCTAATTGTGTTACCCCTGCAACACAATCAGGGGTCACCTCGAGTTAGCTTTTCAGAATGCATAAGTCGAGCTCCTTCAGAGAACACACCACAGACCAAAATTTTATTCGTGAGAGTTCAAAATGGACCAATATTTAATAGAAAATTTTATAACTGCTCGAAGAAAAAGCATTGTTTCATGCTTCCTGTATAATTTCCCCGCCAATGAACTACTTCTGAGCCAATTTTGTATCCTCAAAACCTCATTTAATTTTCTGACATAAATCGTCTTAGAAGGAACATTTTCTTGTTGCATCCTCCTCGATTTATGCCATTGAATTCACCAATTCTTGAGTCGTTTTCTTGAAAGCATTGAAAATAGACATCTTTCAGGGACTTTAGGCAAAAATTGTTCAAGAAAAAAGACCGATATGCCCCTCGAGTCCAATATGTCCCACATAATTTCGCACAAAGAACACTGTTAAGGTCAAATCACCGAGCATGAAAAAAAAGCCTTTGAATTTCAGCAAATTCAACCAAGTTATTCTCGATGTGGCACCAGTCAACCAACAAGCTTCATGCAACTTCAAAAATGCCTATAGACACTCCAAAGTTCTCAGTCCACTCGGGTCTTGCGACGAGCACCACTCTGATCTTGAGAATGTAGTTATTTCAACAATGATAAAAAACGCCACAAAAAATAGGCTCCACACACTGATACACCTCCATGCATGCTTAGTAGTTAAGCAATGTTGGAAATTATGGCATTCTCTCATGCTGTGTCAAGAACATACACAAAAATAGAGAAGCAATATTGCAGAAATAAAATCACACACACACACACACACACAGAGTGAAAAATAAAGTAGAGGAAAACTTATTTTCATTCAACTCTTCTGAGAAACCATATGAAATCACATTCTTTTTCATACAAAATTACCGGAGCCTATAAGTTTAATTTAATTCAATGCAAGACGGGATGGATAACCACAGAATCATCCTTCTGCTGTGAAAAACCGGATCTTCACAAAACAACGTGAAGAACACAAAAAGATGGACTTGAAATTATATAGGTTTCAGCTGCGAAACCACATTGCATCTGCACCCTCCATCACAAATTTCATTTCAGCGACTATAAATTTCAACTAGAATAATAGCAGAAAACTTTAAAAAATTTGACTACGATGTGCTATGGCATGATCGCATTGCAACTTAAAAATTTTAACTTGCGGGTGCTATCCTTTGAATTTTGTGATATGTGATTGTGATCACATCGCAACTTAAATATAATAACTTGCAGGCGCTTATGTGCACTATCCTCCTGAGCTTGCAACGTGCAATTTGTGGGCACATCACATCGAAAATAAAATAGCATGTCAAGCGCTAAAGGTAAGTCATAAGATATTCGAAGTGTGAACTACTGGCACACTAAGAGGTAAATGATAAAACATGTGAAGTGCGAAATGTGGGCTGCTAAAAGGTAAGAGATAAAATGTGTGAAATGCGATATTTTAAGGTTTGCGATCTGCGATGACAATGTCGCATCTCAATATCACAAGGTTTGGTGTGGGGCTTAAAAGTTAAACGTTAAGATATACGAACTGCGGTATGCAGGCACTTAAACAGCACGGAGTTTGAAAAGTGAACAGGGAAGGAATAAGTGAAAAACAAATGTTTGTGCATGGTTTGGTAATGTGGTAAGGTATGAGGGTCCCACCGAATTGCATCAGCAAAAACTTAACTTTTGGTGAAGGCTTAAGAGGTAAACTCTAAAGGCCAAGGGCTCCTATGTGTGAGCTCATGGTAACAAGTGTGGGTAAGAAATAGTTTAGCGAGTAATCCTGAGAAACGACAACTTTGTATGCGTGTAGATTTGTGATTACTACTCTCATTAACAACAATGCATTCACCGTAGAGTCTTGTCTGTGGCACGGGAATATCAACGAACGTTCGTGTATAAGGATTGCAGAGCTTTATTGTGATTCCACTTCTAGAGATAGTCTGGAATCCATCGTTTCTGGTGACCAAGATGAATCCTGCCACAGACTGTACGCGGCTGATATACCGATGCTCATGGGCTTCAAGTTGGGCTCGCGGTCTCGAATCGTGTAGGAATGAAAGGGTGAAGTAGGGATTAATCCATGTTTGTGTGTAAAAACAGAAACCCATACATGGCATTTCGGGATTCCTGTTGCAAACAACCAGCCGTGGCTTCCTTCCGTTGGGAGGGGCTTCAGCCCACTTTCTTAGGAAGTAGTTTGAAGACAGAAACTCATTCCATTCCTTGGAGATGAGGCGGTAACGGTATACAAACTCCTCTGGCAGACGAGCTAATATCTCCGTTTGAAGATCGCACGATTCGCTCAACCATGAAGCCACAACACCCGAATCTGCTTGTTGCATTTCCATATTTATAAGTGAAAAGGACAAAACAGAGTTCAATGTTTGCCGAAGCAAACAAAACGGAATTTACTCTGCAAATACGGGATAAATTTGACGTGGGTGTAGCATTAGATTAGGATCATCGATGACTTTTAAAAACAAATATGAAACGTGGCTTTATATTATTTTATTATTTAATTAACAATATGTAAAAATATTTCCTTGCTCATAGAGTATTTGCACCTCTATTTCTGAAGGTCCTTTCTCTCATTGTTTTTCCCTTTCCCCTACTTTGGGGTAGTGGATAGGAAGCAATTCTTCCTATTCCCTCTCTTGCATTTTTTTCTTTTCACACTTCATGTGTGAGCATGTCTTGGAACAATAGTTGTTTGGGAGAGACTCATGCTCATAGGGATGTGAGAGTTTCATAGACCAGCAATGCTCTTTAACTATAAGATAAGGGTCACGTCTCTGAGAAATTATTTTGATGAGCTTGAACTCCTTATTTTTTTTACTGTCTAAGGAAACTTTGTTAGAGCATAGTTGTTTATTTTCATAGTGAATACTTACCATGACATTTTATTGATGTTTTCTACGAATAGTTCTATCGAAACTTCCACATATCTCTTTGATAATCAATTCATCCATGACCAACTCATGGATTAAGTAAGGGGGAAATAAATAGCTAAATATATGGATGTAGCTATACCTATCCACCTAATAATAGTTTCATATTCCTCTAATAAAATTCATTGTTTCCTTGCATCAACTTGGATTCGAGAAAACTGAATGTTTTGAGTCAAGAATTGATCCGAAATTTCATAGAATAATTTAGTGTAATGGTCCACCTAAAATTCATGGTAGTAAATTTTTTAATAAATTTACAAAAGGAATATATAAGTTCAATTTACTTTTATAACAAATTAATTTTCTTCAAAAAATGGTTGTATTAAGAATCAAGAATTTTCACCATAGATTCCTTAAAATTAAGAAGAAAGTGGCATTGTTTTATATGCTTGAAACCAATCCAAACAATGGTATGTGGTAGTGAGTGCTAAAATAATAGGGTTAGTAACAAGAGTAAATTAATATCATTAAAATAATATAACAATTGTATTGCTACCTCTCGAAATGATGCACCAAGAAAAATCATGGGTAGAGGTGAAACTAGTTTGGATAACTGAAATGGAAAGACTTAGGATGTTCTTTATGTACATGGACTGAAACAAAAACTATTAAATGTGAATTAGATGTGTGACCAAAGGTATGATTTCACCTATTCCTCTAAATAATACAAGATAAAGAAGGAAAACACAGAGAAAATAGTTGTGAAAGTAGTAATAACTCCAAGAAATGTATACATACATAACGAAGCAAATTAAAAATGTTGTTGTACAAAACTTGATGAAATCTAGCTCTAGCACAAAATATTGGGCAATTTAAATTTTGAACTTATGGTAAATCTAAGAAAGAAGGAATCTTTGAGCATTTTCCAGGTATTTCAAATCCTAAGAACACATTCTACAAATTGTGTCAATTTGGAAAGCAAGCTTGTGTATCTTTCAATATTAAAGACCATTCATAAACGAAGCCTCTATAGCTAGTTCATATAGACATTTTTGGACCCTAAGAATAGAAACCCCAAGTGGAGAATTCTATTATATGTTCATTATAGATGAGTACAATAGGAAAACTTGGGTTATATTTTAGAAGGAGAAATTTGAAGAATTTGGTACATTCAAAACCTTCAAAACCCTTGGCGAAAACAAAATAGATTTAAAAATTAAATGTGTAAGTTATGGTAGAGGTGAGGAGTACAACTCAAATGTATATGTCAACTATTGTGAAGAACATGGTGTTGCAAGGTTATTGAGTAGTGGTTTTCATTGATGTCATGTCATTGATGGCAAGAAAAATTGAGTTTAGCTTGTTGGAATAAAATGTTGTATAATGATAATGCATGAAGATTTAAAATCTAACACTTTTTGGTAAGAGTGCTTCCATGCTCTTTCGATGAATTCCTCTAAAATTCCACTACATGGATTTCATTTTAAATTATGGATGATTAACGATGAGAAATAATTTATCATCAAAACATTACATTAGAAGGTAACCATAAATATATGATTTCCTATAGTAGTTGTAAGTTAGCTTTTAAGAAATGATGCTTGCCATATATGATATTATTTTCAATATCATATATATGATATTATTTAAAATATTATTAGGTTTATTATGTACAATACCTAGAAATAGTGGTGTGCCTTGTTTTGGTAATCCATCTACGGGAGGCTATATATTATGTAGGAGCACTTGTTGGACTCATATGATGTGTTGTCTTTGGACATGTTGAATTTACTAATGTTTGTATGTTTCTACAATGTCTTGAAGGTTTAACGTTTTCTAGATCAATGTCCCCACTCTGCTAATATTCTTAGATGTATTTGTTTATTTGAATTTTCACATTTGATTATATATGAGAGTTACTTGGGATTCCATATTTTTTTTACATTTGGAATCATCATTCCCTTCTAGGGACCCTGAGATGGCATTTGGTACTAGGGTTATATAGCTAGGATTGTTGGTGGGGAATTATCCTATTTTTCCTCTAGTTGGGACTGTAGAGTATCATAATTTTCCTCAAAAAATACTTGTTTGTAGGACCTTCTATATATTGTTTTTTTCTAGGTCACAATATTTTTCCACTTTAATTAAGAATTATATATCTTGTTTCCTATTTTATTTGGAAGAATTTATACAGTTATTTAATTGACAATATTATTACCTTGAATGGGTAGGAAGAGACATAGGGATAATGAATTTTCCATAAAAACCACAAAAAATGGGAATTTGTAGGACCCACTAGCATGTCAAATCACAGTTGAGGTATGCAATGGGATTGCATGACATGTGTAGGTTGTATATTAGAGGTTATTTTGGCTTCGAAGATCTTACTTTTCATATAACATAGGTGGAGTGTCATAGGTATTCCCATGACTTACACAAGCATATTCTAGACCTTTCCCTTATGCAATCGTATAGTCAAGAGTTCTAGGTTAACAATTATGTAGGTCCTACAATTTATAAAGGGAGCCCATCCTTCAACAACCCCTTAACCATTATTCATAGAATATATTTAACAAGAAACAACAAATTCTAATTTAATTCTTTATATTTTATGCTAATCATAAACAACATCCAATAGAACCACATTGGAAAGAACTAAATCAAACTTAAAACTTTCCCATCATAGCCATATTATACTCTAAGAAAGTAACAAAAAAATTAATATACCATAATGCCAACCAAAGAGCTAGAACTGCAGCTGAAAAATATTAGATATCTAGTCCCTGTTTAAAACTATCGCTATCAATCCAAGTGAAAGGGGCCCTCTTTCTCAAAATTATTCTCTTATGCAATTATTTCCAAATTCATAACCCAACATCTTTGTGACCCATTTTTTGCTGTTCTTCCGACGATATTCTTTGTTCCAAAAAGTGTTTAAAACTATCATGATCAGTTTTTACCTTGAAGTGTCTTCCCATTAGGTAAGTTCGCCATTTCTTTAGTGCATGTAGTATTGCTAACATTTCCTTCTCATAAATAGGTTTCTGTAAATACTTTCCTTTGATTGGACGACTTTCAAAGCAATGGGTCTTCCTTCCTGCATTAAAACTGCACCAATTCCATTTCCTGAGGCATCACATTCCACAATAAAGGTTTTTGTGAAGTCTGGCGTAGCTAAGACCGGTGCTAGGCACATTGCCTCTTTAAGATGTTCAAAGGCCTTAGTTGCTTCAGGAGTCCATGATAATGCATCTTTCTTCAATAATGTTGTTAGAGGTGCTGCTATTCTCCCATAATTCTTAACAAACTTGCGATAATACCCTGTTAACCCGAGAAATCCTCGCAACTGCTTTATGGTTGTGGGGACTTTCCATTCCTTAATGGCTTTAATTTTGTTAGGGTCTACTTTAACACCCTTGTGAGATATAATATGACCTAGATATTCCACCTCTTGTACTCCAAAGAAACATTTGGATGTTTTTGCATATAATTGTTTCTCCTGCAATAGTTTGAGCACCCTGTCAACATGTTGAACATGATCCTTCTAAGACCTATTGTAGATTAGTATATCATCAAAAAATACTAGCACAAATTTTCTAAGGAAGGGTTTGAAAATGGAATTCATCAACCCTTGAAATGTAGAAGGTGCATTGGTAAGGCCAAAAGGCATGACCAAAAATTCATAATGACCCTCATGCGTTCGAAATGCTGTTTTTGGAATATCTTCTGTCTTCATTCTAATTTGATGATATCCTGAACGAAGATCCAACTTGGTAAAATAAATTGCTCCACGTAATTCATCCAATAATTCATCAATCACAGGAATGGGAAATTTGTCTTTAATGGTGAGCTTATTGAGCTCCCTATAATCCGGACACATTCGCCATGATACATCCTTCTTGTGTACCAATACTACAGGAGCAGAGAAAGAACTTTGACTGGGTTGAATTATACCCGCCTCTAACATTTCTGCAATCATACGTTCAATTTCGCTCTTTTGGAAGTAAGGATATCTATAAGGCCTGATGTTTGGAGGAACACTTCCTGGAATCAAATGAATAGTATGATCATGATCACGAATAGGTGGGAGTCCTTTGGGAGTTTCAAACACCTTGGAATGATTGTCCAAGACTTGTTGGAGATCTGCAGAAATAGATGATTTTGATGTTGAAACTTCTAGTGAGCATAATTGTGCAATTACGCCTCGCTGTTCTTTCTTTAGAAGCTTTGTCATGACATTAGAGCTTATTATCCTTCCTGGCTTCCCCGCAATACCCCGTAATTCGACTTCCTTTCCTTCTGAAAAAAATTTCAAGAAAAGTTCTTGAAAATTAAAAGCTACCGTCCCCAAGATTGTAACCATTGTACTCCTAGTACAACATCAGCACCTCCCATAGGAATGGAAAGCATTGGACTAGTCAATACATATTCCCCCATGGTTAGCTTGATATTATGGCATTTTCAAGAGAAATTTATAGTTCCTCCATTTGCAACCATCACTTGACATTCTGGTGCTGGGTATAGGAAACAATTTAATTCCTTGGCTACCTTACAATGAATAAAATTATGGGTGCTACCTGAATCAATCAACACTATTACCCTTTTCTTCTTGATCTGTCCTGCTATCTTGAGTGTTTGAGGAGTGGTAATTCCTGCCAGTGCATTACATGATATGGTCAGATTCATTTCTTCCTCTTCTATGGTTGGTTCCTGGTGTATATCCTCTTCTTTTTCATTTTCTTCTTCTTCTTCACAATCTATGTAAAATAATTTCTTTTCAGCACACTTATGACCTTTAGTGTATTTACTATCACAACTGTAGCAAAGCCCTTTTGCTCTTTTTTCTTCCAATTGTTGTGGTGTCAACCTTGTAGGTTGTGGAAATCTAGGCGTAGCAACACTTCCTTCTTTATAGAAGTGAGTGGTAGGCTTTCTTGTCGCCATAATTTTACATTCAATTTTTCTTGCCAACCTGAATGCCTTCTCCAATGAATCAGGTTCCAAAACGCGAACTTCATGTTGGATGTTATCCTTTAAAGTACCTATGAAGAGATCATTCCTATGTTCCTCTGGAATATCAGTTACCCTTATATTCAATTTTTGGAAGTCCTCAATGTGCTCCCCCATTAAACCCTTTTGTTTGAGATTTATCAATTGGCTAAAGAAGGTGTTTCTCTTTGTATCCTCATTTCCTCCATTAAAATTGACCAAGTGACAATTTTTTTACGGGAGCAAAGCCATCGATACCATACAAATGTATTTTTTTCTAGATGTAAAGTTGCAATGCGTACCTTTTGTGTGTTTTGCACATTATTGAGATCAAAATATTGCTCCATCTGTAGTATCCATGTTATGGGATCCTTGCCATCAAACTTCCTCATATCCATATTTGGAATATGGTGGTTCTTCCTACCAACATTAGAGTTTATGAAATCATGATTATCATTTATTTTGTTTTCATCGTAAGTTTCCTCTACTATATTTTCACCATTAGAAAACATTTGTTCTATCAACTTTCTCAAACCTTCCATGTCTGCTTTTAGATCATTCTTCATGTTTTCCATTTTTTCATCGATCTTAGCTTCCATGCCATCCATCTTAGCTTCCAAATAATTCATCTTAGCTTCCATGCCTTTACTCAAACCATCCATCTTATTTTCCATGCCTTTCTTCAAAACTTCCATTTCATTTTTCGTTACTCTTTGTGATAGCGAAATTTGATGCACTTTCTCATGGAATTTTGATATCTCATGTTGCATTTCTTCGTCTTCATGAATCATAGTAGAGCCTTCTGAAGGCTTAATGGGAGTTGAGTTCTTTTTAGGAGGAATTTTAGAACCCAATACCGATAGCTATGCTCAATAGGCCTTTGGAATCAACTAGAACTGATTTTTCAAACAAGACTTATGCAATTTGAAAAAAAAAACATACCTTTTTCTTGATTTTAAGGAATCAATATTGAAACTGAATTATCTCTATGATTTTGGATCTTCAATATCTAAAATTTGGCCCTAAAGTCACCCTCTAAATCTTCTTTCGAATGCCACAGGTCTGACCTGATTTGGATTCTTCAAGGAAAAGTTATGTCCAATCTCCCACAATGACCCAATTATGGACTAGTTCAGTATAGAGAACTTGTATGACTTGCCTCGTGTCACTGTTTCCTCCTTTGGCTCTAAAATTGACAGAAAAGAAACTATAGTCCGTTTACTTGCGGCCACTTTTTACAACATTCCAATCCGATGCTCAGAGAGAGATTTATGAATATTTTCCCACGATAATCTCTTTGAGATGAAATTAAGGAGCCTGAAAAAGACCTAACTTCCACAGATCATATCTCCGAAAATGTTAAGAACCAAGCTCTAAAATTTCACGATGATGTTCCTAACAATTTAAGCTTCACTCTGTAGGAATTTCAGCTTCTGAAACTTTGTATAAAAAAAATTATAGTGCAAATTCTGTGATGACCTATTTAGGTTAAATTCAGGAGCCTGAAAAAATCCCTAACTTCCACAGATCATATCTCCCAAAGTATTGTGAACCAAGCTCTGAAATTATGTGAAGATGTTCCTTAGAAGTTCATATTCTCACTCTAAATGTTTCAGCTTCTGAACCTTCGTAGAAAAAAATTTATAGCGAAAATTCCACGCTGACTGGTTCAGATCAGCGAAAACCCTAGAATCCAAAGCTCTAATACCAAATGTTGTGAAAAAAGCTTCAAAAATAGAAAAAAAGAAATATTAACGCCTTAGAAATAAGCCACTTTCAGGGGGAAACCTCCAATACATTACATGAATGAAAAATTCTTGGATGCTACAAATTACAAAACCTCCTTTCTATATATAGGAGTCCATGGGGCCACAATGTAATCCTAGTAATCCTATCCGACCTAACAATAATAATTTAAGGGCACAATAATAACAATATGGGGGTTGCAAGGGTACAATAATAACAATAAGGGGGTTACACTAACAAGAATAAGGGACTATACTAGTAATATAGGGACCTAACACTCATAATACCAAATGAGACAGATTATACTCTAATAAAGTACCAAAAAAAATAATATGCCATGATTCCATCCAAGGATCTAGAACTGCGGTTGAAAATATTAGATATCTGGTTTGTGTTTGAAAATATTGCCACCAATCCAGTTGAAGGGGGCGCTCTTTCTGAAAATTATGCTCTTCTCCCTGGATGGAAGTTTTGGAGGAAATATCCCAATGACTAAGTAGTTATCTATGTCATCATACGAGGGGGAGAGTAGTGAAGCTTATCATCAATCATCCCTTCATTATCTGCAGGCAAAGTGATTCTAGACAAAAAATATGAAACTTTATTTTCATTCCCTAGCTTATCAATGATAGTTACATAAAAGTGTTGCAACAATAATAATCAGCTAATCGTTATAGAGTTAAAATTAGGTTTGTTCATGAATCATTGATTTACTACATGGTCAATCTACACATAAGTTTGGTACACAGTAATAGAATTTCTAGACTTATTAAAAGAATGGAAACCATGTAAAAGTTATTCCTGAGTGATAGTGTAGTTCAATTTAGGCCTAGACAAATTTTTATTACTGAAGTACATGGATTAGGGAAACTTATCATCAATTTCTCTGAGCACTTCCCAACAGCTTTATTTGATGCATCGATATGGATATGTTAAGGAAGAGCCTAGCTAGGACCTTGGAGTATAGGAGTAGTGGTCAAGTTTTCATTTATGGTTTCAAGGGCTTCTTGAAAAAAACTTGACCATCATAATTCTGAGTCCTTGGCGAGAAATCCAAACAATGGTGAAGCCACCTTCATAAAATACTTGATGAATCTCCTACAGTAACCAGCCAATCCCAACAAAATTCTAACATATCTCTCTTTCTAAGGAGTAGACACCCTTTTTATGATATAAATATTTTTTGGGTCTACTTGTATATTTGTCTGAGATATGGAATTACCAGGGAAAATCCTTGCCTTCATCAAGAATTCACACTTCTCAAGACTCAAAGAGATGAATTTAAATATATTTCCTCTTGAATTTACCGAGATTAGAGATGGCCTCTTGGAAATCATACTCATAGGGAGTGAAATCATCCACGCAGATTTCCACATAATCATAGACAAGATCAACGAAAATTCTCATCACTTCTCTTTGAAAAGTTGCAAGGGCATTTGATACACAAAATGGATGAAATATATAAGAAAAGGTGCCCTAGGGACATGTAAATGTAGTATTGTCTTGGTCCTCAGGGTGAATCTTTATCTTTTTGTAACCACTGAACACATCTAGGCAAGAGATTAACTTCTTCCCTGCAAGATCATCTAAGACTTGGTGAATCAAAGGAAAAGGGGAATGGTATTTCTTTATGGCTTTGTTCAACTCTTTTTAATTGACACATATCCTCCATTTCCCGTTATTTTTTTGGAATAAGACTATAAGATACACACATCCACTATCTGAGATGGCCTAAATGAACCCTCCATCCAACATTTTTTGTAATTCATCCTTTACTATGTCCTTCAAGTATGGGTTCATTTTATTGTAGGGATGCCGAACATGCTTGCATCCCTCTTTTACGTAAATGCGGTGAGTACAGACTCAAGGATACACAACTTTCATTTATTTGTAATCTCAAGAAAAATAGTCTAAGTTCTATCTCAACAACTGGCATAATTGTTCTTCCACTTTGGATGAGAGAGAGGAATTGACCTTTAGTGTTCTAGATGGCTCAAATTCTAAAATATTGGTAGGTTAAGGAACCGATTCAATTGAGCATAGCTCAATCCAAGAATAGCTTCAAAATTCTCTCACAACGTCATCAATTGGTATGGTAGTTGGGGTTTGGTTCTAAAGGATATGGTTAATGAGGTCATATTCATTAGGTTTCCCCCCTTTTCTAACAACATATAAGGTACAAACTGGGTATGGTGTTTCATGGTACAACTCATCTTCTTCTCCATCATCCACCCACAAAGGTAGATCATGTTCAATAGAAGGTTGAGAATGAAGATATAATACTAGTTCTTTTGACAAGGGCCCATTCCTATTGGTTATGTTTCCAACCCTACAACTAATATAGGCAAAACAAATGGCCACCGACGGTCTCCCTAGGGTAAGAGGATAATCGTTAAAATTGTTTTTCAGTTGTAGTAACAGAAAGTCAGTGTAATAATCGAAATATTCATTGGAGACAATAACATCGTCACCAACTACCTCATGAGATACTGTGGATCTATCTGCAAGCTACATAAATGTAGTGGTCTTTCTCAAATCTCCTTGTAGGTTGAGCTTCAACATGGTTTCTTTAGTCATCACATTGATTTCAGCCCTAATATCAATCAATATATGAGGGTCAAGGAAACCATCAATATCTACATCCAATATTGTACTGCGAGTCTCTTGGTATTTGGGGAATATCACTCTCCTTAGCATCAAATCAGATAGTTGATCAACAACGTTGATGGTGGGGTGTCTTTGTTTTCTCTTTGATTATTTTGAATATTTTATCATTAATGAGCTTAATATAAACGTAAACATCCTTAATAGCATGGAGGAGAGTTATATTTAAACACATATTCTTCAATTCCACCAGACGTTCAGTCTCTTGTGGGGTGTATTGGGTAGGATGAAAAAATCTCACAGGAAAAGGAGTTGGATTTACTTGAGGGGTACTCTCCTCCTTTTCCTCGTCAATATATTCAGGTGGAGATGGTGGATGGTTATCTTGGATCACTCTTCCATGCCTAAGGTTAATCTCATGGATCTCCACAGCATAGGCAGCGTAATATGTCTCTTAATTGTAGGCCTATTGTGCATGTTTATTATTTGGGTCCATATTAGTTTGAGTTGGCATCTAAGGTTTCTTAGGTGGAGCATGGTGAGTTATTTGAGGTTGAGGTTTCAGTGGATGTAGTAAAGTAGGAGGTTAATTAAGTTGAGGTATCCACCCTTCTGATGGGTTGCTCCATTGAGGAGATTGAGGAGCATATTGCTAAAATGGTTGATTAATAGGTTGAACAAGATATGGATGCACATAAGGTGAAGAAGGAGGTGTGCATCGTGATGGATGAGTAGAAGAATGTGAATGTTGTAAGGGTGCATTTTAGTTTCAATTTTAGTAAGAATAAGGCACACCTTGCATGCCCTATTGCTATGGCAGTGGTCTTGGAGGCATTCTTTGATTTATGAAGAACATTTTCTATGGTCCACCTTCCACCCCTTGGTATATATATTTTAGGCCATGGAAGGAAGGGAATTTCCATGTTGCATGGTTTTCTTCACCGACTGAGGAGACTTCCAGGAAATTCATTGGGAATTCATTTTTAGGGTGTCTCTAGTGCATCCAGGGAAAAATATAGCTAGGGCTCTCTTTTCCTCCTCTTGTTTTATTTTGATCTGAATGCTATCCATTTGAATGGAAAAGTTACGCAACATTTAACTCTTGAAGTATAATTACATTTTCCCTATCTCACTTTCTATGGATGAGGTTGAGGAAGAGGTATTGGCCAAGCCATTATTACTTCTAACCTTTTTTTGGGTTTCCATAGAATGGCTTTTGAACATAGTTTTTATGTAATCGTAGCCCAGCTAAGAGATATCTCCTTTGGATATCATGTTGATGGTTTCCAACAGTTCCTCCCCGATCCCTCGGAGTAGAACTAACTTTAGTGACCCAGGATCAACGGTGAATTTGGCCCTCTTGTAATTCCGATGAAACCTTTCCTCATAGTATTATAAATATTAATTAGGCCCTATGGTCATATTAAATATTTGTTCCATGGTTTATTTGGACCTACAATAGTCTTTTTACTTGTAATTTAAAGACTCTTACATTTGGGCCTAGGTAGTGATTCTCTCCCAAGGTATACCCATGAACCAGTGCAAGGATGCATCCTTTAGAGTAGAGGGGAACAATTTCAACTTTTTTCATATGAGGCATAGTCATAAGTCCTACATACAAGAATAAATTTTAAACTCAAACATGAAAGTTTGAGGGTCCTATGAAGTTAAGCCATGGAAGTGTGGAAGCGATGAAGGGATGATATTTTTTATATTAGTCTCTTAGTTTGTTTATATGAGTTAGGATTATAAAAATATGGTTCATGGAATATGTGTCTAGACTATAGATAACATAACAAAAAAAAATCAAAGATAAGTTTCCTATACATGTGAATTGTTAGATGAATTTCATGGAGAAAATATTTTCATGTTAATTTTATTTTTATTGTATAAGGAGACTTCTTATTTCAAATTCAACTATTAATATTTATTTCTTATCATTTTAAGAGTGTAGGGATCAAAAAATTTGACACTAGAGATATCAATCCTAGGTTTTAGTTATTTTAAATAGGTCATCATGGGTTTTTTTATATAAATTTTTCTCTTTCGATTTAAGTTGGTTTAATATGGAGAATATGTATACGACATCCCAAGCAATGCCCCATTCAAGTTTATAACCCTAAGTCACTATGTTTTCTGTGATATGGTAAAAGGAAGTTAGGGTTTCTGAAGGCTCCTAAATTCTATGTGGAATAGTTAAATACATGAATTTTTCTACAAATATTTGTATGCTAAGCCTTATACCATTAAAAATTTAAAGAAACTAGGGAAAATAATGTTTAAAATATGGTCCATGTTATAGATTTTATTTCTCTATATTTTATGAGAAATTCTCCAAGGAACTTTGGGTTTCTATATGCTCTAGAATTTAGCCTTGAAAAAAGTGAGTTTGGAATATGTGTTATAAATGTTTTATGTATGACTTCATAAAGTGAGAATTGGAAAACATGAAGAAGAAATATTAGGGAATATTTTCAGATTACATTTTTTGAATTGAGTTCACTCTACCACATGCATTGTACCTTGTGGAATTTAGGGTTTGTGAATAGTCATGTAATAAATTATAAACATGACTGCTTGGTATTTTCACTATATCATTTTCCACGTTGGTAACCATACAAGTTGTTTCAATCAAACTAGCGACCATCTCCATTTCTAAATCAACAAGGTTGACTCCTTGATAAATGGATGAAATAGGAGGAAAGGGACTATGCTTCAATTTTAACAGAAAATATAGTAAAGGGAATAAATGAAATGAGAAAAAAATATTCTACATAGAGTGTGAAGATTGAGAAGATCAAGAAGTGGAATCTTCATAAGATCTACAACTTGAAGAAACTACAACAGTAATATATTTTCATATATTGGCAATAGTAAAAACTCCACAAACCTTCAATAGAGAATGATATATTAAAATGAAAATAATAAAAATTCTTATTTATAGAGGTAGTACCCATAACTTCGTGAATTATAATTAGGAAAAAAATCTTATTTTCTTTATATATAATACACCAAAATTGCAGGTAATGATTGCAATTGGAGGTACCATAAATTGTTTAGGGAAATGTAATAAGATTAAGAAAAGCATGGGCAATTATACATTGGTTAGAGCTATGATTACAATGCAAATGGGTGGTGTTGACATTGTATTATGGTTCGTATGGTTAAAATAATTGGGAAAAATTGCCCTTAATTTCCAAGATCTTTTCAAAAATAATTTCTTAGAAGTAAATAAAATTGATCTTAGACGTATTAGAGTGAAACCAAAGAAAGTGATAAGCTTCAATACCATGACAAAACTACTAAAAAAGTGACACCAAGGTGTAGTTCAACAAATGTCTTCATTAGATGTTCAAACATATATATCCGCTACTCTAATGGGTCTTAAAAAACTTATCAACAATCATGCTAAGGTATTTATAGAAATTCCTAAGTATCTTAAAATAATCTAAGAACATAACCATGAGATTCAATTGTAATCTAGGAATGTACAACTTAGCATTAGGCCCTACATATGTTGACATGCTCAAAAGAGTGGGATTGAATGTATGGTTCAAGATATGTTAGAGTGATTTCTTGATCCAAGTGGATATCGGTGGCCACCCACCTATTCCATTTGGACCGGGAAGACCATCAATTCTTGCATTTTCACATTCAAGACAACTTACTATTTTTATGTGTTTCTGTCCTCCAGCCTCGGAGAGCCGTTGGGGGGGCTTAATGATCCGTGGATATTGGTGGCCACCCACCTTTTCCACTTGGCCCCCCACCATTGTCTCTTTCAGTTTTTCAGTTTCGGCATAACTTACTATTTTTAGCAGTTTTTCGGGTCCTGAACTTCCGGAGCCGTTTTGAGGCCCTAAACGACGTTTTTTTGGGTATGAAAGCGCCAGCGAATTTTTTGATAAAATTCGTCCCGACGGCTGTAGTCCTCGGATATATCTTTCTAACGAGCTATTGAACGCGTCAAACGGAGATCGGGTGCCAAAGTTATGCTCCCGGGAAGTTGAACCACCAATTTACCCAAACGGGCGCCCACAGTTTTGGCGCCTCATCTCCTACGGTTAGGTTTTTGGACGTTTCAAATTCTACATTGTTTCTCAACAATAAATAGGCCCTCGAGCCTCATTGTAACACAGTTCAGAGGTCCGTAGCCATCACATCTCTTCTCAGAGATTCGCTACCAGCACCCTAGCTATTTTATTTCCATTATGCCTGTAAGCATATTTCTGTTATTTGATATTAATGAAATGAAGCATTATTTCCGCTGCATCTTTGTCTTTATGGTTATATGTTTATTCTGTTGCGTTCCTGCATAAATCCGGATCAGTGGTATCAGAGCGGGTCTGCTCTTTCTTTGTTTTTCTTTGCATGTCTCCAACGCGGTCAGGGTATAAGGAGTTAGGGCTCGATCTGGTTGAACCCTTGCAAGATCAGCCTCGCAAACCCCGACGACCTCCCATGGCGGAAGAAAAGAAAGACGAGGGAGCAGGAGATCCTATCAAAATACTGCTCGAGGAGGCTCTTGAGAAACAAAGGAACGTGATGATGGATAGCTTTGCTCAAATCCTTCAACGACTGCCCACATATGGCGCATCTGCGTCCAACAGCCACTCTGGAGGCGCCACTCCCTTCAAGGTACAGGTAAACTTTGACATTCCTATATTTGAAGGAAAAATAGATGCAGACGCTGTAGACAGATGGTTAAATTTGTTGGAAGGGTATTTCTCGGTCCATGACTTCTCCGACCGAGAAAAGATTATTTTTGCACTCCTCAAAGCCGCCCCCCATGTCAAAGACTGGTGGGAAACCTACCGTGAGCAAGAGGGCGAAGGGGAACCCTCTCTGTTCTCGGCCACACCCACTTGGAATTCGTTCCGAGACGACATCAAGGAACAATATTACCCCGTGGGGAGCTATGAGGACAAATACATCCAATGGACCACGCTGCGGCAACAAAAGGATCAAGATGTGCACGAACTGACGAATCTGTTCCATACCCTACGCACAAAGTTGGGTATTAAAGATTCAGAGAGACATTTGGTGCTCAAGTACCGCGGCTGTCTGCACAAACACATTCAGGAGGAAATGGAGTTCCTCGACATTACATCGCTTGGCACGGCATATCGCTATGCCGCCAAGATCGAGCAGAAATTTAAGCAAAAGAAGCGAGACATTGGATCTGCGAATCCGAAAGGTGCCCCCGAACCGAAGAACAAGGGGCAAGGCCAAAGCAATGCGACTCAGAACAATACCACAAATCCAAAGAAGGACACAGGGAAGTGGTGTGAATTTCATAACAGCCCCACTCACAGCACAAACGAGTGTCGGGCCAAACAATCTTCGGTGGCTGAACTAAAGGCACCCGAATCAGATGCATTTTCTGATCCTGAGTTAGAACCAGACAAAGGTAATGACAAAGGGAAGCAGATCATTGATGCGGATCCCAGTGCCATTGTTGCCACCACCAAGATCCAGAAGGAGGGTCCAGAGGAACCAGAGGAGGGGGAGCGCCTCTTCCAGTCGCAGATGTGGGTGAAGGGTTCTCCGCTGCAGTTTCTCGTCGATAGCGGAAGCCAAAAGAACCTCATTTCAGCAGACGTCGTGAAGCGGCTCGGCCTACCAACCATAACACACCCGCAACCGTATACCATTGGGTGGCTCCACCCAGGGAGAGATCTCCGCATCCGCCAGCAGTGCCGACTTCCATACAGTATCAAGCCATTCACGGATGAGGTATTGTGTGATGTTGCTCCTCTTGATGTAGCTCATGTATTATTGGGCCAACCATACTTATGGAGACGACATGCTGTGTATGAGTCTAGGCCTCGTGCTGTTATTATTACTTTGGGAAATAACTTGTACAGGATACCGGAGGTAGTACCGCCTCCTGCCATCTCTTTGACTACTGCAAAACAACGCAGTAAGATTGTTTCCCAGACCAGGAAATTAATTTTCCTTACGACTCGCTCACAGGGAAAGAAGAATATTGTGGCCACAACCTCGAAACAGGGCTCCCTTTCACGGCTGCAGCAGATGGACAAAGTCATGGAGGAATACGATGACAATTTCTCCTCACTCATAGAGGTTCCTCTACACTGTCAGGACAAGCACTCCATTGATCTGACTCCCAATGCACCACCACCCGATGTTTCCATACATCCTGCAAATACACATACAGAATCCAAACATGTACTGTATGAGGCTGAGAAAGAAACCAAATTTACTAAACGCATCCAACATGTCCACCCGCAGGTCCATGGCATCTTCAACACATCTAATACTCAGTTCAATAGAATTTTCCTCATCTCATGGAGGATCTCAACGCAATGGGGACCATTGCTTCCTAAGGAGGGAGGAATGATCCAGGTGGATATCGGTGGCCACCCACCTATTCCATTTGGATCAGCACCATCAATTCTTGCAGATTTTCACATTCAGCACAACTTACTATTTTTAGCAGGTTTTCGGGTCCTCCACTCTCGGAGCCGTTTTGGGGGCTTAATGATCCAGGTGGATATTGGTGGCCACCCACCTTTTCCACTTGGCCCCCCACCATTGTCTCTTTCAGTTTTTCAGTTTCGGCATAACTTACTATTTTTAGCAGTTTTTCGGGTCCTGAACTTCCGGAGCCGTTTTGAGGCCCTAAACGACGTTTTTTGGGTATGAAAGCGCTAGCGAATTTTCTGATAAAATTCGTCCCGACAGCTGTAGTCCTCGGATAGATCTTTCTAACGAGCTATTGAACGCGTCAAACGGAGATCGGGTGCCAAAGTTATGCCCCGGGGAAGTTGAACCACCAATTTACCCAAACGGGCGCCCACAGTTTTGGCGCCTCATCTCCTACGGTTAGGTTTTTGGACGTTTCAAATTCTACATTGTTTCTCAACAATAAATAGGCCCTCGAGCCTCATTGTAACACAGTTCAGAGGTCTGTAGCCACCACATCTCTCCTCAGAGATTCGCTACCAGCACCCTAGCTATTTTATTTCCATTATGTCTGTAAGCATCTTTCTGTTATTTGATATTAATGAAATGAAGTGTTATTTCCGCTGCATCTCTGTATTTATGGTTATGTGTTTATTCTGTTGCGTTCCTGCATAAAATCCGGATCATTTCTCTTCACCAATGTTGATTTCTATAAAAAAATTCATTCATGGCATATGTGTTTAGACTACATAAATCAAAACAAAACAAAAATCAAAGATAAGTTTCTTATTCATGTGCTTTGTTAGATGAATTGCATGGAGAAAATATATTTTCTATGTTGGAAATTGATCATGGATATCATCAAAATAGAATGCGGGAAGAGACATTTTGAAACTATCCTTTAAAACACATTAATTTCGTCGTGATTTTCTTGTTATGCCAATTGGAATTGCATGAAACTTCGATATTGTGAAGCTTCATGAATTATATTTTGAAACCCTTCATCAGAAAAATTATTGTAGTATTTTTTGAGGACATAAAAATTTATAAAAAAATGTTGGAAATAACATGTACAACATGTTGAAAAAATCATGACACTATTGATAGAGAAACAACAATATCAAAATCCTTCCAAGTGTTTCTTTTGGGTTCAAAATGTGGAATATTTGGGTTACATTGTATAACACAATGGGTCTTATCACAAGAAAATCGGGCAAGAAAAGATGACATTATTAAATGTTGGACAGAAGGATTTACAGGGTTGAGGCACATTAGAGAATCTAAAGTATTTAACAATATCTAAGGTCTATGAGGAAAATCAAAATTTTCAATCAAGGAACCAGCAAAATGCACCTTTGTGCACACTTTTCTTCGATAAGCGCACCTTTGCGTGAATTTTCCTCAAAAAATTGCGCGGACCTGAGAGTGGTGGAAGCCACTTTCCAGGACCACAAGGAACACTCCACGACATTTAACCCACACTTGAGGCTTCCTACGGATAGCTTCCGAAGTATCCTTAGGACCTCAAGGTAGCAAACAATGGAATAAATGTGGCACACAATGGAATCACCCTCCTATCTTCTGTCACCATCCATCAATTTACCAAGAGAGGGAAAGAGAGTTTGAATTATCCTATAAAAGGCCACCAAAGACATGAAAAATATGAGAACACGTTGTTATGCTAGCCAATTTCCCTAAGCAATCCAGCAGTGTGTGATCCGGAGCATAAATATTTACTAATTTTAATTAATTTTGTAATAAAATGAGTGCAAACAATTTCTAAAGGTCATTATGATTCTGTGAAATCAATATTTTGTATCTTCCAAAATACACTGTAAAAAAAAAATTGAAAAAATTATGGTGCATTACATTGGTCCGTCATCTGTAATGGGTATTTTTTAGATTTTTAGTTTATAACTTATACGTTGAGAAATTTTGTGCAAGCCGAAACATATTCAAAATATCCAGTTTTTTCATATTGAATCACTTCAAAAAATTCTAGTAATTATGATATGCATCATTTGGTTTTGTAAATATAACGAAAATGAAGTAGACTATGTCTAGATTGTTGTAACACATTTTGTTTCTCAAAAACACAAAGTTTTCAAGGAATACATCAATGCATTTGAACATGACTTTTTAAGAATTTTTTGATTGTTAAATAAAACACACTCAAAGAAACACTAAGTTGTCATATCAAATGTGTATAAAAAAAATTCCAAAACATAAGTAATATAAAGCTAATAAAATTTCTGACAACTTTTATTTTTATTGCAAAATGAAATTCTAAATCGAAAATTTGTTTTGGGTTGAAAAAATTTGAAGAACAGAAAAAAATGATATTTGTTTTCTCAAAAAAGCACAATAAGTGTAACCCAACTTCACATTTTCACCAAAGTTTTAACATTTATCTCTTGTGTATCATAAAAAATCTCGCAATGCTCGATCTACGATCGGTCCCAGTTCTTTGCCACGTCATCACCCCATCGCAAATCACGTTTTCTCCTATTTGTGTCTTAATTTTAAACACTCTCACCCTGATTTGCGATTGCGATATATGTCTAAAAGGATTTTTCCTCCCACTTATCTTTCATTTGGCTCCACGCCTCCCCTATCAATGAAACCTTTTTCAAAGGGTTTCTTTGTAATTTATCATAAAAGGAACCTCTACCATTCTATCCAAAGAGTTTCGGGCTTTCCACCATTGCAAAGGGTTTTCCACAAAATAAGGAAAGGAACAACGAAACATCGGCAGAGTTACCTTGAAACAGTTTTCTACCACTACACTTAGCAACAGGATGTCTCTAAAAATAACCATGCAACATTCAAGGAACAACCACATGCCATTCTTACTGTTGTTTACACTTTTTATAGAGTTAGTTGCACTAGAACAGAAGAGGAGTCTTCCCAGAAACTCCCACATCATACAAACTACTTTGAATCGTTAGCCTTGATGATGTTATTTTCATTATGTCATAGCACTTTTTATTAAAGTTTTAGGATAAGCCTCATCTCTTGCATGAGATCATAATAACTTTTGGGAACATGTTTACTCCTTTTGTAGAGATGAATTTTATTTTTTTTGTGTATATGTGATAAAATGCTATGTAAAGGGGGTTGGTTGGTGATTTTAGAATCTTGGCTCATATGATCAGTACTCTTTTCAGTGAATAAAATTGAAGCAAATTCTGAGGACTTATTATCAATATGGTGTGTGTATTGTTAATATTCTCTTATGTTTCCATATCTGATTATCTTCAGTGGAAGCTTGTAATCCCTCATACTTTTATGTGTTTTTATTAGTCTCTTAAACATGCTATGTGCCTTATCAATTTTTGTTGCTCTCACACAGCTTAGCATTCCCGAAAGTATATAGTGCAATAGTGGAAGAGAATTACTCATAAGAAGTTATCTTACTTGATATTTCAATGAGAATATTATAAGTCTAGAAATAGCTTTCTCTTGTTGAAATATTTGACAAATTTATACTTGTGTTATTTTCTACCAAAAGGCGTGATTTGTGCCTTGCGTACTCCATTATTTCTTCTTCCATTTCTGCATTCTCTTTCCCCTCATACGCTACAAAATCACTCTTTTTTTCTACCACATCAGATTCCAATACCCTCATTAATAGAACTGTGGATTTGACTGAAATCTCTTTCCAGTGAATCAAAGTTTATACCATCTACCAAACCCATAAAAAAAATCATTAAATTGTCTTAAAGTTTAGGATGTGTCTGTTCAAGCACTTGCTGCAGTCCAAGTGCTGATTCCAGTGCCAACATATTTTGGTGCGTTTGTCAGGAGACGAAGGCCTTGTAACGAAGTATTCTCATGAGTCTATTGTTATGAGTTGTTGATAATCAGTTCTTGATGGTGAACAATAATTGGTGACCTGAAGAGGACTGCAAATTTATTCACCTGGCAACTCCACAAAGAGGAAGAGGGGTTTCAAGACCTCCTTCTACAAGGAGGAATCAGAGATCTCCAACTGTGACTCCAGTTGTTGACCTAAAGAAAATCATCAAAGATGTTGAAGGAAAACATAGATCAGTTGAAGCCACATATGAGTTAGTGAAGAAGGTACACAAAAAGTATGTTCCAAAGCAAAAGGCACCTTCATCTACTTTAGAATATAAAGAGGTTTTAATTTCAAAAGATTCTGCTGAAAAATATCAAGTTGAAGCTACTCCTCTAGAAAATAAAGTGGATGTTGTTAACCTAGGTTCAACTGAAATTTTTCTGACTCATCACCTAGTAAATATAAAATAAGTATTGTTCTAGTCAAAGAGGAAGAAACTAAATTTCTAAGTGTTGAAAAGAAGTCAGAAGAATTCGTTCGAAGGGGAATTAGAACAAGTATTGGCTATTGCACCTTTTCTTGATAGTTATATTTTGACTGAAGAAGACTTCAAGACTATTTTAAATTTCCTTTAGACTCATCCTGAATACCAGTCTCTTATTACCCCTCAGCAAGAGTATTTTCCTTTTTCTCCAAATCCAACTGAAAGGTCATCTTCCTCTCATCCTTTTGAAGAGTCTGTACCTGAAGGTCTTACTTTTAACTTATCTAATTTCCTTGCTCAACAAAATAAATTTAAATTAACTCCATCCCCTCAAGAGACAAATTTAGATTCTAATTCTTCTACTGAAGGAGAATTCAAGACATCCTCTGTTCATATTTTTGGAAACCCACTCTTTTCAATTCCAAAGCCTGAAAAATCAGCTCAAGACCCCCAATTTTATTTTGTCCTAAATCAGAATCAAAATTCACCAATTGTTATTCCTATTTCCCAAACATCTACATCAACTACACATCAAAAAAATCTGGCTCAACTTGCCCTTACAAGGATGCATTAGATAGTGGCTGTGAGATATGCACCACTTGTCCTCCCTCAACCCTTGCATCCACTTCCCCAAGGAGATTACTTGAAATATCTTCCAAAATACACTGGGGAAGGAGAAGGAGTTTCTACTGAAGAACATTTAGTGGCTTTCTATAGTTATGCCGACAATCATAATATTGAACATGAAGATGTCTGGTCAAGACTCTTTATTCATAGCTTGGATGTGAAGCTCAAAAATGGTTTAGAAGTTTGGCTCCAAATTCAATAACAGGAATTGATGAATTAGAAGAGATATTTGTGAAGCATTGGGGTGATAGGAAAGACTATTTTTATTATCTTACAGAATTTGGAACTCTAAAGAAGAAAGCAGATGAATCATTAGCTGATTTTACTAAGAGGTATAATAAGGTTTATCAAAAAATTCCTGAAGTAATTAAACCCACTGAAACCACAACTATGATAAATTTTGCAAATGCTTTAGATTCTGAGTTTGCCTTATGGTTGAGGGCTGAAAAAGCACAAACACTGACAAGTATGCAGGAGGTTGAAATTGGAGTGCAGTCTAATCTCACGGCTTCTAACAAATTAAAAATGGAGGAAGAAAAAGCATCAAAAGACAAAAAGAAGATGAAAGAAGAAAATCCTTCTTATTGTAAGTCTCTTTCAGCAGAAGAAAAGATCGATCAAATGTCCAATTTGATCAAGGAACTTGCCTCTAAGATGTCAAAATTAGAGGTATAAAATAAACCAATTGCTAGATCCAATCAAAACGAAGCTAATAGAAATTATTCTCCCTTCAGGAGGCTTTTTCAGCCTCAAAAAATCCTACAGTGCCCAAGGAGGAATGCTGATGATCAAAATGTTCAGCCTCCTTTGAATAATTTTGCTGAAGAAGAACAAGGAAATGAGGAGAAAATGAAGAAATAAACCTTGTGGGAGAGACTTCATAGTCAACATGTTTGACATTGCAGGAATATGAAGATAGATCAAGGATTTGTTTGTTTTCCGATGATATAAATGATCAAATTTATGCACACAATGATAATAAACAACAAGAAGTTCAAAACATAAATTACCCTTTGAGGTCCAAAGGTCTTGTTCAGCAGCCTCAACAAAAATCAGATTCAGATAAACAAGTTGCTAAAGAGAAAGCTAAGGTAAATGAGGTTCCTCCACCTCAAAATTCTGCCCCAATTGTCAAAATTACTACATAAAATAAGGAATTAGTTCCAATTTATTTCAGTTTCAAATCTGAATTGAATAAAATCAAAATTCCAGTCCCACTCCTGGAATTATTGAAAAAACCAGCATATAAAGAGTCCTTCAAAAGTCTGCTACAACCTCCTCTCGCTCCTGATTCATTCAACCTTGAGGATGATCATCCCACTATTTATCTAGGTTGTCATGTCCAAGACCAAAATGATGATAAATCACTGCCTTTCTACCTGTCATTTAACATACATGACAAATTGCTGCATAATTTTCTGGAGCTTCCCACAATCTCATACCAAATAAAGTGATGGATCAATTGGGATTAGAGATCACCAAGAAGTACCTTGACCTTTACACCTTTTACTCCAAAAAATTCAAGTGTCTAGGAGTGATTAAGGATTTTTTTGTTTCCCTTACCCAACTACCTATGAAGAGCTTAGTGATGGACATTGTGGCTGTCGACATTTCTTCCAAATTTGGAATGTTAATTTCCAGATCTTGGTCTAAGAAACTGGGAGGTACCCTTTAGATGGACATGTCATATGCTACCATCCCAGTGTCAAGAGGGGAATTAAGAAGGATTTATAGGGAAAATCAAATGGCCTACATCATTATTGATAAGCACAATTCATAAAAAAAACTCATATATCTTGAAGAAAAGGAATTAGGGTCATCATTTCTGCACCTTTCTGCTAATGACAATGAATTCCAGCCTTAAATAAGTGAATAACAACACTTTCAAGGTGAAAATGAGCAGCATTCAGAAGGAGGAAAAATCTGAAAATTGTACTTTGATAGAGTCTCTTCAAGAGAAGGATCATGAGTCGATGTAGTCCTCATTTATCCTACTCGGTAGAAGGTGACCATATCATACAAACTGTAATTTTCGACCACTAACAACATGATTGCTGAGTATGAAGCACTTGTGTTGGGTATGAAGGAAACAAAATATTTGGATGAAAAGTAGCTAATTACCTTTGGTGATTTAGAGTTGGTGATTAAGCAAGTGAGAAAAAATTACCAAGTGAAAAATTCCAAATTGAAGAATTATAAGAATGAAGTCTAGGATTTGATTGAAAATTACTTTTCAACATTTAAAATAATTTTTTTCACTACAGAACAAAATCAAATTTTTGATTCACTAGCTATTTCTACTAGTAATTTCAAAGTTACTCTAGATGTCAAGGCAACCTATGATGTTCAAATAAAAAACAGACTTTCAATTCCTGATAACATCAAACACTGGAAAGTGTTCGACGATGACAGGGAGATTCAGAAATTTTTAGAGTGTGTAGAAGAGTTTGTAGACATACAAATTGATGATGAGCAGGAGATTGTTTAAAACCAAAATAGCAACCCTTTAAAGAAAACTATGGCTAGGAAAAACATTATAGATCTGAAAACTAACTCTATTCCTAAGGGTTTAGTTCCTTTAGAAAGGTTTTTTGATAATAATGATATTTTTCTCAATCCTAAAAGTAAGGTTGATGGAGAGAGTACAATAGAATGTAACATTGGTACAAAAGATCAACCAAGATTAGTCAAGGTGTCCAACTTCCTTTCTGTTGAAACCAGAACCAAATATATCAATCTGCTAAAATAATTTGCTGATATTTTTGCATGGTCTTATAGTGAGTTAAAAAATTATGATAGGATAATAATCGAGCACAAGATTCTTTTGAAAATAGATGCAAAGCCTGTAGCATAGAAAATTAGACATATCAATCCCATGCTACTCCAAATCATTGAGAAAGAAATCAGAAAATTATGGGAAGAAAAGATAATTCTTCCTTTGAGATTTTCTAGCCAAGTAGCTAATATAGTCCCAATCCGAAAAAAGAATGCAGAAATAAGGACTTGTGCCAATTTTTGCAACCTGAATCGGTGTGTTACGTGGATTAATCCCTCTTGCAGACAAGAGTGATCTCGCTAGTACTCTAGTGAGTAATTAGAAGCAAAGATCCATTTGGAAACCTTTTCCTCTAGACTAATTGTATTTCAAAATTATTATATTAAAGTAGAGACGATATGTCCCTACCTTGAAATCCAAACATTTGATGTAGCCTTTTGTCCCATCTCTCCAAAGTGGTTTCTCCAATAAGTAGAACCTGTAATCAAAGACAAGACAAAAGATTAAAATATCTGCAACATATAATAATCACGAAATACTAAGGGTGAAATCCCAAATTTGGGGAAACACTTTTTGGCAGACGACTAGAATTTGGGAGAAATTTTTAATTTCTCATCCGAGAAAATAGTCAACTCTATTTCTCGACCGAGAGTTTTAAAAACTCTCGTCTGAGAGTTTTATTGGGTTTAACCGGAGTTAAAAATCTCTCGGACGAGAGTTATGCATTTTCTCGTCCGAGAGTTTTATTGACGGAAACTCTCGGGAAGACTTTCGGACGAGAGTTAAAATATCGAACGAGTTTTCTTCGTCAGAAGTTTTTTGCTCTTGTGCGAAAGTTGATTGTTATAATAAAATACCAAATTTTGTACTACTCCGGAGCATTACTGCACTTTGCGTTATCATTTTTAGCATTTTGGAGTAGAAATTTGTTGTTTTGGACTGGAGCTGTCGTCGCGCAGTCGAGGATCCAGGTAAGCCTTCTAGGCTCGATGTTGGGAGTGCCATGGAGCTCACACACAATTTTGTTTCGGCTATGATACTTAATTTAGAAAGGGGATATTCTAGTAACTCTAGTGATGCATGGTTCAATGATTACGATTTCAACGTCCAGTCCCACCGGGGGCTCCAATCCCAGTCGAATTTACCCTTTCCATTGTTGTACAAGCTAGTCAGTGGCACGAAGTAGGCCTCCAAACCCGGGTTTATCTTTTTTTACAGACCTTTGACCCTAAAATAGGCCATTGGGTCTTATATCTACACCTACCTCCTAACTGTCGTCCTTCCTAGCAGCATCGAAACCAGGCATAAGCTCTTGGATTTCCTATCAATCCTGGCCCCAGTAAGTGAATAAAAATCAGTAATTTAGTGCTCAAAACCTAGCTTTAAAGGGAAAATTGTGTTTGTTAGACTTTCAGTCCAGAACAAAGTGTAACGAACACAATTGGCCCTTTAAAGTCTCATGGCTCTGTTGTTGGTTCAACCATTTCGTGGAGAAGCGGGGTGAATCAAAACCATCGTGTGTAGACTTAATTTTTCTTCTACAGGGGCTAGGGTTTTGCATTGTAGTGACCTAAACTAGGTATTCATTGCCCATGTAGACAACGAGACATAATGAAACAAATAATTTTGAAGTCCATCATTTATATCTCCATAATAAGCCTCAATTACATTGAATTCTATCTATGCAATGTTTGTGTTTTTCCTACATTCCTTATGCCATGGAATTCAATCAATTTCTCATCGACGCAATAAACACATAAGTTGAGGTAATTTATCCTACAAATCTTCATGTTTAGGGTTTAGGGTGTGTGGAAGTCCGTTAGTCTCCTAATCTAGGTTTTCTTGACAATACCAATAATAATCATTTCAGTCTTGTTTAGTTGAATAACAATTTGTGTGTATTTATGATTCATGTTGAATTGAATTTCAATTTGGGTATATTTATGATTGTGTAGGATTTGTATAATGCAAATGCAAGAAAGCTTATGTACGCGGGATTATGTCCTCTATGATTAACACCACATTTCTTGTTGGAGTATAATAGCACCAAATGGGAATGAGTGAAGGAAATAAATAAAATGGTGATGGAGTATAATTTCACTCTCAGATAGAAGTTGGATCAGCTCAACAATAAACTTTTGCAATTGGGTCTTCATAGACTAATAATGTAGATAAGACTATTTTGCGTCACTTTGAACTATCACAAGTAGCTATTTCAAATATTATGCATGTAGTGTCACTCTATGCTAGTTTATTGTGAAAATTGACAATTTTATTTCCATATCTACTTCATGCTAGTGCAAGTACAAGGCCTCCAAGAACATATCACTCATAAGAATAAAACTACTCCACATTGACTACCTTGTCACTAGATTCAACCAAAATTCTTCTTATGCCTTTCCACTTGTGACCATGTATTCATTCAGTAGTTTTGTGGCTAAAGGATGTTGTTTTCATCTTAATAGAAAAACCAAATGTTTATTTATGAAACACGTTCATCAGATGGATGCCTATAATAGCCTTATGAAGTAACCCTTAAGCTTTTTTTTCAAATGCAAGAGATAAGCAGAGAATTAGGCAAGTATTGTTTATCAGTTTTGCAAGAGGGAAAATTATTCTTCATCAAATACTTGAAATTAGAGATGGGCCCAATGCTTTTCTTAGTAACTAAAAAACTATTCTTTGTCAATTTTGTAAGAGGGAAAAATATTCCTCATCAAATAGTTGAAATTAGAGACAAGTACAATTATTTTCTTGGGTACTAACCTCGAAGAAATTTATAGTAAATGCAGGGTAGCAAATATTACACATGATGTGTACAAAAAAGTGTAAGAGGTGTCATGCCATGGAACTCCATGTTTTCCAGGAATGCATTAAATGGTTTCCCCAATATGGCCTTGGATGTATTAAAACATTCTAGTGCATTTTATGAAGGCCCCTCACACCAATTATCTATTTGGTGTTGTGCTTAAATTTTTGTAGCAATCAAAAAATGGTATGAAGCCACATCCATCTCAGATAGTGTTACCTTACCTCTGTAACTTTATGTTCAAATACAAGAGTTTCCCATGTCACATGCCAACTACACCCAAAATCTCATAAAAGAGGATATAAGCCTATGTGCAACATAAATCCCATGATCACTATCAAAGAGTTTGAGAGAATCCTCATTAATGCTAGCTAGAGTACTTGAGAAGATTGTAGATTCTACATTAACAACTTGGAGCTTCCCTTAATTTGCTAATCTTTCTGCAATATTTACATCTAGATCAACAATACAATATTGGAATCCAACCACAATAACACTAATAGGAGACTCACTCTTTCAAAAAAAAAATTCTCCAAGGCTATAAAGGATTTTCTTTTAGCCTCAAAAGACAAAAATCTAATGTGGGGAATGCCGAGGAGTCCTTTATCACAAGATGTGATCAACTTTGTCCCCTTACATAGGTTTTACAAAGTAGTGCAAAATTAGTAGTGCCTTGTTTTTTTATTTATTTTGGTTGTAGCAAAATTGAGTCAATTTAACTAGGCAGAAGCTCTCTTACTGAGTTCTTTGGAAGGGTGGAGGCATCAAATCCAGAACCAATGAAGTCTCTTGCAGCAGATGAAGGAGATTCTTCTAGTGCTCTCTCTTCCACTTGGGAAATCATAGAGTCAGTCGTCTCTGTGAATTGTAACTCCTTCACAAGGTACTCACCATCTACATTTGAAGGATAAGCACTGTAACTTTCATCTTCTACAGTCACATTCTCAGGTGTTTGGTTGTCCATGTCTAGTGCATCAGATTCTTGCTTGACTTCTATATTGCTATGTGAAACCAAACATATATTTTGTCACTTAGAGGTGACAAACCTATTTGGTCTCTCAATAAAAATCATGGCACACCTATAATATCTTCATGATGGAATGGGTTTGGTGTCTTTGTGACTATAGTGAATGTAACTCTTGGGACAAGATCTTTACCTTCTCTCGAACTGTCTTATAATGGAATTATTATAATGTGTGTGAAGGAAAAAACTCAAATTCATGTGATTACTATCTCGACACCCATGAGATAAGCTCAATTTTTATATGATTCAACATTAATTATCAACACTTTTACATAAGTAGAAGATTCAACATGCAGACCTGACACTCCCGTGAAGAAGGGTTAACATACTAGTGGCATATCCATGGAATTTCAAGTTCGATGATGATAGACTCAATATCTTGAAGTGGTGATTCCATCAAAACATTCAAGGCATAGCAATCCAAACCAACATAAGAACCAATATGTTCTAGTTGTACAACTTTCTTTCCTTAGAACTAAGCTGGGATACATTTCCATTCATTCTCAAAAACCATTAGCTCTATGTATTAGATAAGCTTATACTAGTGCTTGTTTACCTTAACTAAGCTACTTAGCTCAATAGCTTAATCAATGGTAATAAGTCATACCACCTTGTATATCTTATGTATAGTAATAACACTACCACTATGTGAACAAAGCTCATTTACTTTTATGTTAATATCTCTATACTTATGGAAGTGAATCATCATAGCTTATTCCATCATCATCATATATCACTAGTTTATAACCATTACTATCATGTCACCTCTATAAGCTTATATGGAAAAGCTTTCTATAAGGCACTGTGTTCATACTGTTAGTACTCTGCATCAGACTAGTAGTAATAAATGAGATGAAACAAGTGTAATAATAGTTATTGCCCATATATTTGCTTACTCATTGAGCCCTTTTTTACTCTGACCTGAATACAGCATGATCATGTGAGCAATCAATATTATGGAATAGGTAGAGCTTAATGCCAATATCATAGTAAGAAAACACATCACTATGAACATACTAATCACACTAATGGGAATAAGAGTATTATCCAGCTTAATGTACAAAGTACAGAGATGATTCTTACATAGGATAAGGACCTTAAATCAACCTCATATGTATCATATTCAATGAAGCTCAGTCTTTCTTCTCATTACTTACTAAGCTCACTAACAAAATAGTATAAAGCAAGAAGTCGACTAACCCAATCGTGTTAAGCACACAATCCAACTCGCACTTAAAATACATCAATGTTTAAGGTCCTAGAGGAGACTAAAACCCCCCAAAAAAATATTCTTTAACAATATTGTTTGGAAGCATAAGAAGACATTTCTTAGAGCAGGAAATCCTCCCCTGTGTCATTGGCTTGAGAAATTATTCCCTTTGTATCAATGTATTAACAAAAAATGCTCCTCTATGTCACTGCCTTGAGTAACAATACTAATGTGTGTTGCTAGATTGAGAAACAATGCTCCTTATATCTCTAGGTGGAGGAAAAATGCTCCATTGTGCTTAGAATGTACCTTAAGAAGTCTCAAGGGACATAGAAACTTGGTATCATCTTGACAAAGGTCAATTAAGTTTTGTAGGGTGAATTCAGATACTTTTTGTTAGGTGGCACCCTATGAAAACAAGATACTAGGTGGAATAAAAGGGGATTGTAGTGGCTAATACAACAATTAGATATGCAATGGTAGGACCTATACATATATTAGTTTTTCCCATGAATATCTACCAAATCAATTGTGATTAGTGTTCCTTCATGGTATATTCTCTCTACCACAAGGGTACCACTGCTTAGAACCGTGGAATGTTGAACTACATGAACTCCCCTTTACTGATCTTGGTTGAAACTTAAGGAAGTAGCTAAAGGGCATAGATTGTAAAAATGGATTACCTCTCCACTTTAGAATCTGATTCTGCTAGGATATATATCTTTCATGAGAGTTAAATATCAATAATTAAATATGATTTTCTCGTGTTTCCCCACTACTAGTGAGCATCCATAGCCATGATAGAGTCACCTTGAAATCACAAGAATTTTTTTCTCCTAATGAGTGTTAAAAACCCTGAAGAGGATATATTCATGTAACAACTAGTAAGGAAACCATTCTCAAGCCTTTACATTTTTATGGATTGACAATTATTTAGTTGTATCTATTCTTTGTTGGGCTCAATTGGCCACAAGGTAGATGAGAAATCCTAAGCAATAGTTGGGATGATTCCTTCTAGAAAAATTAAATATTTCTTTGCTTGTAATATATATATGTATCCTTGATATCACTTCTCAAAATCAAGCCTTCGTATCAAAATAATGCCATAGTTAAGATATTACAGGATGCTTGAGGCCTGTCAACCAGGTTGGTAATTGGAATAGAGTTCACTCAACATTTTCTCTTTGAATGATCTTCTTCAAGGGTAAGGATTAGATCTTGGTTTTAATGATGATAAAGCCTTCTTTTTCCTCTCAACCAGGTTGGTAATTGAAATAGAGTTCACTCAACATTTTCTCTTTGAATGATCTTCTTCAAGTGTAAGGATTAGATCTTGGTTGTAATGATGATAAAGCCTTCTTTTTTGTACTCTTATGTTCCAATCCAAGGAAAGATCAGTTCCTAGTCTTTAGATAATATTACTTTGACTTCTTCTTTACATAAGAATATAATTACATAGTCAACATGAAGACCGATCTAGTTATACTTTTCAACATGCCTATGTGTTCACACATAGTACCTATATAGTACTTGTTATCCATTGGTTGATGACATTCAACTGTCGATTGATAATTTGTTTTCTAATTTGTTTATGAGGGGTAGGCGAGCCCTACAGAGACCCCTCCATGGCATCAGGCGAGCCCTACAGAGACCCCTCCATGAGAGGAGGATTATCAGGTACATTGGTTGTTTAGTTATGTCATGTTTTCAAGTAGGTTATATTTATTGTTCGTTGTGAAAAATTGATTAATGTGATTTTTTTTTGTCCTGCACAGGTGGACGCACTCATATGACTCGTTTCACCGTGTTGCTGGTGAGGGGCAAAGGAGAACAATGTCTCAGCCTGTGGTATTCATCCCACAATTGGATACTTCTCCAGGTACACATTAGATCAATTCCTAGTTAAAATGTTCAATTTTACGTTATATTCAATGTTGAAAAAGTGAATTTTTTTTCCAAATGACGTGTTTAATGTGAAAACATTATGCTCCATAGGTGAAAATGTTGGAGCTGGGCTTGGCTTTATTGCTAGTGAGGGGAAAAGGAGAACAATGTCTCAGCCTATGGGATTCACCCCACAATTGGATACTTCTCCAGGTAAAATCTAAATGAAAATTTATTGTTTGATGTATGTTTAATTTCAAACTTATTGTGGTACTCATGTACCCAAATTCTAACAATTTAATGTTTTGTATAGTGGGTCATAGACACGTTCATTCCTCGTCAGGGGACCATAGTATGAATGAAGAGGAAGAGATAGTTTTTCCAGCAGGTATTTTCAAATTACCAAACAAGTTTTTTAAATACAAATTTTCCTTATAAATTATTTAATTTTTAATATGTGCAATAATTTAACATGTTACAGGTTGTGGTAGTTGCCCTCCTAAAGGTAGACGTCGTAGGGTTCATGAGTTTGCTCGAAATCCGAGCTATGATCCCCTTTACACCCATCCCGGTGATATTCCTGAGCAGATGCCTTGGGAAGATACCATCTCCTTACTTACTGTTGATGGGATGAGGGAGCATTCCACGAGATTGCGCAATGAATTGCAAAGTTGCAATCTCTCTGCCCCTAGTCAAAATTGTCTCCAAATTTTTTTGCACAATTTGGAGAGTTTGATAGAGACTTATCGTGGGGTTGGACCATCAACCCAAGTTTTTTTTGACATGATGCGTAGGAGGAGAGCATCAGTGATTGGTATCCACTCCTACAATGAAGTCAAAATTAAGGTCACTAAGGAAATGGCCTTGTCACTATTTGACTTGCGGCCTGAAGACAAAAAACGTCTGAAGATTGCAAGATTCAATGATCCTGATATTGCACCCCATATTTATGAGAAGTTCCTGTATGCATACGGAAAGTTCCCAAATAATGATGAGGTGCCACAATATTTTGTTAGAATGTTGTTAGCTCAGTTCCGAGAACACATGGACCCTAACTATACAGATACTGGGTCCAAATTCTATGGAGCTGGAAAAGGTCGTACATATGAACGACCTGATGCTATGCGAGATGTTGGGTTTAGGCCTCCAACACCTCGTTTAGTAGCTCGACCACCTAGGGTAGTTACACTTCCAGAGGAGTTAACCCTTATCTCCAGTGCTGCATCAAAAATGAGGGATAAGATACAAGAACATATTGCAGCTGCTTTAGGAGGGGTGGAAGTCGGCTTAGGGATGAGCCAACCTTCATCTAGTGCAGGAGAGGGTTCATTTGTGAGTGTCCTGAATGACGTGTAGTGGAGATGGAGCAGATGACTTATGAGTAAGGATTAGATCTTGGTTGTAATGATGATAAAGCCTTCTTTTTTGTACTCTTACATGCGGTCTAAAATAGGTTCCTAGTCTTTAGATAATATTACTTTGACTTATTCTTTACATAAGAATATAATTACATAGTCAACATGAAGACCGACCTAGTTATACTTTTCAACATGCCTATGCGTTCACACATAGTACCTATATAGTACTTGTTATCCATTGGTTGATGACATTCAACTGTCGATTGATAATTTGTTTTCTAATTTGTTTATGAGGCGCAGGTGAGCCCTACAGAGAACCCTCCATGGCATTAGGGGAGCCCTACAAAGACGCCTCCATGAGAGGAGGATTATCAGGTACATTGGTTGTTTAGTTATGTCATGTTTTCAAGTAGGTTATATTTATTGTTCGTTATGAAAAATTGATTAATGTGAATATTTTTTTTTCTTTCACAGGTGGACGCACTCATCCGACTCGTTCACCCAGTCAGGAAATCGAACAAGAGGCACCCCAACGACATGTTCCCATTTGCCCTATTGCTGGTGAGGGGCAAAGGAGAACAATGTCTCAGCCTGTGGGATTCATCCCACAATTGGATACTTCTCCAGGTAAAATCTAAATGAAAATTTATTGTTTGATGTATGTTTAATTTCAAACTTATTTTGGTACTCATGTACCTAAATTCTAACAATTTAATGTTTTTTACAGTGGGTCATAGACACATTCATTCCTCGCCAGGGGACCACAGTATGAATGAAGAGGAAGAGATAGTTTTTCAAGCAGGTATTTTCAAATTACCAAAAAAGTTTTTTAAATACAAAATTTCCTTATAAATTATTTAATTTTTAATATGTGAAATAATTTAACATGTTACAGGTGGTGGTGGTCGCCCCCCTAAGGGTAGAGGTCGTAGGTTTCATGAGTTTTCTCGAAATCCAAGCTATGATCCCCTTTACACCCATCCCGGTGATATTCTTGAGCAGATGCCTTGGGAAGATACCATCTCCTTACTTACTATTGATGGGATGAGGGAGAATTCCACGAGATTGCGCAATGAATTTCAAAGTTGCAATCTCTCTGCCCCTAGTCGAAATTGTCTCCAAATTGTTTTGAACAATTTGGAGAGTTTGATAGAGACTTATCATGGGGTTGGACGATCAACCTAAGTTTTTTTTGACATGAAGCATACGAGGAGAGCATCAGTGATTGGTATCCACTCCTACAATGAATTCAAAAGTAAGGTCACTAAAGAAATGGCCTTGTCACTATTTGACTTGCGGCCTAAAGGAAAAAAATGTCTGAATATTGCAAGATTCAATGATCCTAATATTGCACCCCATATTTATGAGAAGTTGCTATATGCATACGGGAAGTTCCCAAATAATGATGAGGTGCTGCAATATTTTGTTAGGACGTTGTTTGCTCAATTCCAAGAGCACATGGACCCTAACTATACAAATACTAGGTCTAAATTCTATGGAGCTGGAAAATGTCGTACATATGAACGACCTGATGCTATGCGAGATGTTGGGTTTAGGCCTCCAGCACCTCGTTTAGCAGCTCGACCACCTAGGGTAGTTACACTTCCAGAGGAGTTAGCTGTTATCTCCAGTGTTGCATCACAAATGAGGGATAAGATACAAGAACATATTGCAGCTACTTTAGGAGGTGTGGAAGTCATCTTAGGGGCGAGCCAACCTTCATCTAGTGTAGGAGGGCGTTCATTTGTGAGTATCCCAGATGACGTGTTCAGGGATATGGAGTGAGATGAGCTTATTGAGTATGCATCCTCATGTAGAGACCTCTATGAGCAGTCCAGGACAGTACAAATGCACACCATGGGCGAGGTAGGTACAAACAGGTTTTGATCTAACATGTTTTTTTGCTGTATATATACATTTAGTCTCAAAAAACTGATTCCAATATATTTATTTAACTTATGCAGTTTAGAACATTCCTAGAACAACATTACCTTTCCCCTCATGCTCATTCTATAGATTGTGGACATGATCATGTACAGATGCCACAGCCATTACTCATTACTATCTTTCTATATTTTTGTATGTCAAATTGAAATTGAATTTATGTCACATAAATTTATATGGTATGAGTCTTAACATTATGGAATTTTCAGGTTAGCACTACACATGAAGGGCTGCCTGAAGAGGTTATTCCTTCTTAGGTTCCAGTCGTGATAGAGGTATCGATACTTTTTGTTAAGCATATTTATAGCGTTTATTATATTTCTTTTCGCAAACTTGACTTTTAACTTTGGTTTCTAATTTTCAGGCTACAGAGGATATTGACATGATGCAAACTGAGCCTCAAGGAGATCGTGTAGTCTCTGGGTCAGAGAGTCTACATTAAAACATGGTAACCTCTTACCCTTTCTTCGTTGGTATCATTGCCACATTATAAACATGCTATCTAGTGAATTTATAGACAGTTGAGAGGTTCCTTTATGTATCTAGTGAATGCTAAAACTAATATTTATTTTTTAGTAATTTAACTTTGAGCCATAGTCAATTCACTAGGTTACTAATAGTATAGGTAACTGGTCAAACTGACCGGTCAACATGCCCACCGGTCAAACCGGTTGGTCAAATCCTAGAACACCAGGAAGACACTACCCCTATTGAAACATAAGAACTAGTATGACTCTTTAATGACCAATATGGGATAAGTATTGGCATAATGTATCAAGTAGAGTGCAATGTTTAGTAATAAGAAAGGATATGGTTCTCTCAGCATGTCTTTCCAGAACAACACGAGTTTCATTTTGGACAAAAGACCAAACATGCTATGTTCGTTCACCGAACCGGCCGAGTCAGTGAACGAATCTTCCAGTTCGGTCACAAACTTCTACCAAGTCAGTCCGACCGGGGGTTTGGCTCGGTTGGCTCGGTTGATTTGGAGCTGGTCCGACTGATTTTTGGAACCCCTCAAGAAACAAATTTGAAGTCTAATATCTCACAATTGGAACAAAAAAAAAGTCTTATTTCTGGAATTGCAAAATGAAGCTTATGTGACATACCTTAATCTATCTGAAGCAAGATATACATTCTGAGACAATATGACTGGGATATAAGATTCCATGGATATTCTAATAATAGCTCAGTTGGAAGTATGAAGAATGCACATCTAGTGTTATATTACTTGATTCTGTTACTTTGGGAGCACTATTGAATCTAAAAACATGGCTTTTTATTATGAAGCCTATTGGTTGTTGAAGCTCTTTGAGCATGTGCTGGTGTAGTAGAGGGTTTGTTACCATCATCATCAAATTTTTGTACATCCACATGAACAATATTATTTCAAGTTGGGCATCACTAGATTCTGGAAGGAGAAGCATTGCTAGGTGGTACACTTCAAGATGAAGTACCAAGAATGATGACCTCATCTGGTAAGGGAAGGATGGAATAAACATCCAATGGATAGGATGTTGGTAATGCTGAAGTAATCCCTTTAGTCCCGACTCCACATAAACTATTCAATAACTAAAAAGGATGAAATGAGGATTTTGACATTTGTATAGGTGGACCAACAAATGATGGAGATGTGGAAAGGCTCACTAAAACTAGTTGTAATTCATCAACAAGCAACCCAACAATAGAAGAAGAGGCATGTTCCATGGATACATGCTGAGAATCATCACCAGAGAGGAGCTATAAAAGAGATCCTATTAGTCACCATGAAAAGGATCATCAAAGATAGTACCGTGATGCTTAGCCACTTGCTGAGAGGGAGGGTCATAAATATTATAGTAGCAAACCAGATTGCTATGAGGATTCTAATGGACAGGTTATATATCATGTCTTTCATGATACAAGTGGGTCCATGCACTTGATCTAAAGAACCTAAAATGTGAGATAGAGGACTTCCACTCATGCAACCAATAAGTTTTTGACCTCAATTTTTCATCAAGGAATAATTTGGTCTGGTCATGGAGAAAATATAATGTACAAAAAATTTAACATTTTAGATCATCACACCATTTTAATTACCATGGGGAGAGCACTGTTATTTCTGATTTAGAGAGCCTTGAATGTAGTGAGTTACGAATTTACCAATTAGATATTTGATAATATCATAGTCTGAAATATTTGATAATATCACAGTCTGAAATTTGGATGGACAGTTACAGTCAACAGTTCGGATATCATTTCCGAAAGAGGCTCGGATAAGGATACACATAATCTCAGTGTAATTGTAGAGATTACAATTCAAACTGGAGCAGAGAACTTAGGAAAAGTTTTGGTGATGCCACAGTGACATTCCCTCACTGTCTTGGTACTATATCACAGTTTAAGGATCTCGGTGTAATTCCGTGCCACCACAGTTCATTGATATCACATTTTGGTTACTATCTAAGTCATGATGATTCTACAGTCTTGGTGCCATGATGCTCATAGATCTCAGTTCTATCCAAGTCATGGTGTTTCTGCAATATTAGTGCTATCCCAAGGATAAGATCTTAGTGCTATATCAGTTCTATCCCAAGGATAAGATCTGGATGCTATTTCAGTGCTATCCCAAGGATGAGTAGCTTGGTCATATTTTATAATTTTCTATATTTTCTAGTCACAATGATGAGCTCAGAGCTTCTAGACTATGTCTTTTGGGGTCCCATTACTGCTGCCAATAATCTCAACCTGTTTGCAATTGCTAAGTCATATTCCCTTTGGGACTATGGAAAAGTTTCAAAACATAGACAAACTTTGAGAGCACATCATCCTCATAACATGACACATACTTATTCATGTATCCTGGAAAATGTTTACTATTATGATTAATACACGTGTCTTTAGACCTTTGATAGAAGTCGTTTTCTTTGGCCTGGTAATAGACTAAAAGGAGAAGAGAGTTGTGATCTGAGCAAGAGACTCTAAGAATATGGAGGGGTGATGATTCAACCCCAAGAGATAGCATACATCACACAAAGCTGTAGAAACCCCAATATATGTAGAAATTTTAGTGGTAGTGTTTAGGACAAACATAATGTTTGGAGTGAGGAGAAATAGATTTAAAATCATTGCATACCTAGGATCCTTTAAACTACTAAGCTCTGGAGGTGGAATGCCTCGAAAGATACAAATAACTTCAAGTGTGAGTTGGATGAGAGGATGGAGAAGAACTTTCTAAAACTAGATACCAACAACCTTGAGAACTAGAATGCAAAGGGAGAGGATGAAATATACAATATGGGTCATTGAAATAAACTAATTATGGCATATTTTCTTGCCTACCCTTCAGGTTGATAGTCCACCAGTATCAATTAGAAATCCACTTAAGTAAGTTTTAGAATAGTGGTCAATTTCATGTATCATATATCCTATTGTCAAATCAAACAAGAGACCTATGGGCTAGATACAATTTCTAGCAGAAATATGACCATACTCCACCTCAAACCTGGATGTATGACATAGTTCCCTCCTTAATTTTCAAATCCATGGGCCTAAGTTTGGAATTACGAGGATCCATTTGTAAAAGTTAATTCGATTAGGTGTATCTAATCTGCCAAATTATTTAAGGACTTGCATCTATATCCAATCCCTGTTACATGCACTTGCACACATAAACAAGCATAAGCACAAGAACTAGCATGTCATTGGAAAGGCTTGAAGTATGTTGAGTCTATATTAGCTACTCACATGTGGCTCTGAAGGCATATTCTACAAAATGTGGCTCTCAAGGGATATGTTGGTCTATCTAAATGTGAAATTGGTGCAAGAAAACTCTAAATTGTATGGAAAAGGCCTTCAAGATGTGAGGTAACTATAATTTGGTGTACCCTATGGACTCAACTAGCCCATCCCATCACTACATTAGATTTATAAGTCTAAGTATGTAATGTTTGGAATACAACATGGCTCTTTGGGCTCATACCATGTGGATAAAATCATGTTCTATAAATCTTACATAAATTATTTTTCTTCTGTTTCAATAAGGAAGATAAGGAACATCCAGTAAAAATTTGCGTGGGGGTGGTTTGTAAATATCAAGGTTAATGAGTTGAGGTAATGAAGAGGCTCTTGTAGACCAACATGAATTGACATGTTTTTTCTAGCTCCACAAATAAGTTGAGGATAAAATATGGATATCTAAGAAGACAATTTTGTCAGTTTCCCATCCATCTGATCCGGTGTATCATAATCATGGATATGAAAGGTCATTGATGTAATGAGTGGGTTTATGCTAATTTTTGCAATAATGATAAGGTTAGATGTTTATTCTTGGCATGAAGATGTTTGGATAACTTTTTGACATAAGATATCTCTATCCTATTTCATTATACTCCCATATGGTATGTTCCCCAAACTTCATAACCATATAAAAGGGTAGGTTTGATTGAGAAGTGAAAACATGAAACATGCAAGTCTTGAAATTGAAGCTAAAATACATTTCTTTTCAAGGGTGGTAAGAGTCATATACCCATTTATTTTAAGCAATGGTAAGAATTATGAACTTACACTCACTATGTCAATGGTGACTTGTTCCTCCCCTATGCAGGATGTTGCTAAAGGAGAAACTGTTATTAAGGAGAAAGAAGAAGAGTTGTATGCCTTACAAGAAAAACTTGTTAGTATGGAGAATGTGAGTTTCTTCTAAAAATGATCTGTGGATGATTTATTAAATTGGAACATTTATTTTAAGCATTGTAGCATCATGCATTTATTGTATTCTGATGTGAAATAAGATTAATAGGAGAATAATTTACCTTGCTTACTGTTAATCAACGCAAGCACTTTGTCCAGGATCCAACAGCTCCAATTCCTTATTCTTACTTTAGTATCATGCTCTTTATTTTAATTATCTTGTGATCCTCATCCAGAGCCTGACACTATTTCCATTGAAAATAATACCAATTACAGTAAATACAACAATCCAACAATGGTCCAATGCATGCAATTCAATAAAAAAATGCTCCGCCATTTATGTCAAAAGTAAAAAGAGTATTATACGATGGATTACCAAACCTAACAAAGAATCCTGTATAATGCACAGCTAAGAAAACAAGTATGCACCTTTCCCGACGAAATCAAATCCAGGGGAAGAGATCTGGAACTCCCAAGTTCGAAGCTTGCATTTCCATTGGTGCATAACAATTTGCTACCCTCCACTTCAGGACATTCCATTGGCCTGTACATTAAAAATGTTTAATATATCATAAATCCTATGCTTAAATTGTTGCATTATATAGCAAAGTGAGACAAAACTAGGGATCAAGAGAATAGGAACCTACAGATCATACGAGCTTCACTTGTAATGGCATAATAACAGCTCTATATGTTTCAGATAATAATAATAGAGGGGCTTTCATAAGCCTGTATTCTAAGTATAATAGCCACCTTCCAAAGCATAAAACATTTAGATACCATCTACAAATCTTCAGCAAAATAGAATCACATTTACGATATTATTTGCTACCTAGATCACCATCGAGTCCCTCACACAAGATATACTCCAAAGTTGCATATAGATCTTTCCGTGGATCAGCAGCTCCTTTAAGGATCTTGATTTTTTGAGAAGCCTTCCAAAGATAGCCTTTCCTCTTTATCTGGGTAAGAACTCATATAACTTGAACAGTAAAAGCAACACAAATCAGTCAGAGATCCACTACTCATGATTTCTACAACCATTATATTAGCATCTAACAAAGTTAAATGATTTCTTCCCCAAGCTTTCCATGGATGCTCCTTTCTTATCTCAATTAGAATCCATACTGTCCATGTAAACATTTTATAAAACTTTTGATTAAAACATTTAATAAAACTCTCGGCCGAGTGTAGAGGCACTCAAGAAAGATGTGGACCAAAATTTCCTCCTGTTGTTCACAGAGCGGGAACCGAGAGGGGCCGTGGAAGCCACGACTTTGCAGGTTTTCAGCTGTGAGGATACTTCTGTGCCCCACCTTCTAAGTGACCACGTCAATATTTGGAATGCTTTTAACCTTCCAAATCCATTTCCAAATCGCAGGGTTGCATGGGATAGTGGGAATGGCCTTAAGGCACCCGATGAAAGGAGTTCGAGTAAGGTCGTTTTGTTTGAGGGCGCTCGTATAAGGTTTGCTAAGTTGTGCAGGCACGTGCCTCAGGCACGCTCGTGCAATCCATCAAAGCATTTTTTCCTTGTGAATTTGTTTAGTCCCAAGTGAGGGTGTCGCGCCTTGGGAGGGCGACCGATGAAACGAGTTCGGGTTGGGTCATTTCGTTTAGGGTCGCTCATACAACAGAGACTGTTGTGTTCACACAGTGCCCCGTGCACGTTTGTATGAGTTGTTTGCTATTTTTTTCCTTGTAAGTCTGCTCGGTCGGCGATGGGCGTCGCGCCTTGGGAGGGCGCTCGATGAAAGGAGTTCGGGTCGGGTCGTTTCGTTTGAGGGCGCTCATATAAGGTTTGCTAATTTGTGTCCGCATAGGTTCCTTGTGCACGTTTGTGCGGGCCGTTTTCCGTTTTCTCCCTTATGCATTCATTCGGTCTGGCAGAGGGCGTCGCGCCATGGGAGGGCGCCCGATGAAACGAGTTCGGGTCGGGTTGTTTCTTTTGAGGGTGCTCGTATAAGGTTTGCTAAGTTGTGTCTGCACAGGTGCCTTGTGCATGTTCGTGCCGACCATTTTCCGTTTTCTCCGTTGTGCGTTCATTCAGTCGGGCGGAGGGCATCGCGCCTTGGGAGGGCGCTCGATGAAACGAGTTCGGGTCGGGTCGTTTCGTTTGAGGGCGCTTGTATAAGGTTTGCTAAGTTGTGTCCGCACAGGTGCCTTGTGCACGTTCGTGTTTTCCGTTTGTCGTTTTCTCCCTTGTGCGTTCGTTCAGTCGGGCGGAGGGCGTCGCGCCTTGGGAGGGCGCCCGATGAAATGAGTTTGGGTCGGGTCGTTTCGTTTGAGGGCGCCCGTATAAGGTTTGCTAAGTTGTGTCTGCACAGGTGCCTTGTGAACGTTCGTGTGAGCCGTTTCCCATTTTTTCCCTTGTGCATTCGTTTGGTCGGGCGAAAGGCGTCGCGCCTTGGAAGGGCGCTCGATGAAACGAGTTCGGGTCGGGTCGTTTTGTTTGAGGGCGTTCGTATAAGGTTTGCTAAGTTGTGACCGCATGGGTGCCTTGTGCACGTTCATGCGAGCCGTTTGCCATTTTTTCCCTTGTGCGTTCATTCGGTCGGGCGAAGCACGTCGTGCCTTGGTAGGGCGCCCGATGAAACGAGTTTGGGTCGTGTCGTTTCGTTTGAGGTTGCCCATATAAGGTTTGCTAAGTTGTGTCCGCACAGGTGCCTTGTGCATGTTCGTGCAAGCCGTTTTCCATTTTTTCCCTTGTGCATTCGTTCGGTCGGGCAGAGGGTGTCGTGCCTTGGGAGGGCGCCCGATGAAATGAGTTTGGGTCGGGTCGTTTCGTTTAAGGGCGCTCGTATAAGGTTTGCTAAGTTGTGTCCGCACAGGTGCCTTGTGCACGTTCGTGCGAGCCGTTTGTCGTTTTTTCCCCTTGTGCGTTCATTTGGTCGGGCGGAGGGCGTCGCACCTTGGGAAGGCGCCTGATGAAAGGAGTTCGGGTCAGGTCATTTCGTTTGAGGGCACTCGTATAAGGTTTGCTAAGTTGTGTCCACACAGGTGCCTTGTGCACGTTCGTGCGAGCCGTTTCCCTTTAAAAGGATATGCGTTCGTTCTATTGTGTTCTCTGGCCGCTCGGGGGAGAGCCACCCAATGAAATGAGTTTGGGTCAGTCAGTTTCATTTGAGGGTGCCCGTATGTTAATTAATTTATGACCACACAGTACCTCATGCACATTCGTGCAGCCATTTTTGCCGTTTTTTCCTCAGGCGTTTGTTCCATTAGGCGAGCGCGCGTGCCTTGGGAGGGTGCTCAAGGAACGAGTTCGGGTCGGGTCATTTCGTTTCTGAGGGCACCTCGTATAAGGTTTGCTAAGTTATGTCCGTACAGGCCTGGCGTGTCGTTCGTGCGAGCCATTTTCCATTTTTCCCCTATGCGCTCGTTCGGTTGGGTAGAGGGCGTCACGCCTTGGGGAGGGCGCTCGAAGGAAATGAGTTTGGGTCGGGTTGTTTCATTTGAGGGCACCAGAGCAAGGTAACTTGCTAATTTGTGATCGCATGGGTGCCTTGTGCACGTTCATGTGAGCCATTTGCCGTTTTTTACCTTGTGCGTTTGCTCGGTCGGGCGGAGCGCGTCGTGCCTTGGGAGGGCGCCCCATGAAATGAGTTCGGGTCGGGTCATTTCATTTGAGGGCACCCGTATAAGGTTTGCTAAGTTGTGTCCACACAGGTTCCTTGTGAAAATTCGTGTGATCCTTTTTCCGTTTTTTTCCTTGTGCATTCGTTTGCCTAAGTGAGGCGTGCGCCTGGGGAGGGTGCTCGATGAAAATGAGTTTGGGTCGAGTCGGGGTTGTTTGAGGGTGCTCGTATAAGGTTTGCTAAGTTTTGTCCGCACGGTTCCCCGTGCACGTTCGTGCGAGCCGTCTCGTTTTTTCCTTATGCATTCATTTGTTAGGAGGAGGGCATCAAGGCTGGGAGGGCACCCGATGAAACAAGTTCTGGTTGGGTCGCTTCATTTGGGGGTGCCCGTATAAGGTTTTGCAAGTTGTGTCTCGCACAGCCCTTGTTCACGTTCTCATGCCAGCATTACTTCCTTGTGCTCAAGTAAGCTCTGAATAAGGGCACGCTTCCTGGGAGGGTGCCCTATGAAACAAATTCTCGTCGAGTCATTTTGCCTGAGGGCGCCCATATAAGGTTCACTAAATTGTGACCGCATGGGTGCCTTGTGCACATTCGTGCAAGCCATTTTCCTTTTTTTCCCTTGTGCGTTCGTTCGGTCGGGCGGAGGGCGTCACGCCTTGGGAGGGTGCCCGATGAAAAAAAGGGGCGAGTTAAGATCATCTAGGAGTAAACATGATGGACACATTAAATCACCATGGACACATTAAATCACCATTAAATCCATTATTATATATATACATTTAACTAAATATTCATTCATCACCATCATATCCATGCAAAAAAAGGGGCGAGTTAAGATCACCTAGGAGTAAACATGATGGACACATTAAATCACCATTAAATCCATTATTATATATATACATTAAATAACTAAATATTCATTCATCACCATCATATCCATGTGCAAAATAAGGGGCGAGTTAAGATCATCTAGGAGTAAAAATAATGGACACATTAAATCACCATGGACACATTAAATCCATTATTATATATATACATTTAACTAAATATATTCATTCATGATCACCATCATATCCATGCAAAAAAAGGGGCGAGTTAAGATCATCTAGGAGTAAACATGATGGACACATTAAATCACCATATATTAATTATCTAGAAAAGCACCCTAATCCAGTAGATCATAATATATTGTTCGTACCAACACACATCTAAGCATCCACATGTCAATTTATTTGTTCAAGCAATCCACAATATAGTCTTAAACTATATAAAGTCCAATGCATTGTAGCAATTATATGTTCTAACCCTAGAATCAAAGTTCATTGTTCATCTTGAACAATGTGTTCCACTCATATGAAATGTGCTAGTGGCAAATTTTCCAAAATGGCATCATGATCATCTATCGATAACCTCCATTGTCGCTTTTTTTTTCTACTCTTCACTTGCTTCAACTGCAGTCGAGTTGCTATGACCAAGTGACTATATTGGGCATAAATAACCTCTGGCTGGTAATCTTGAAAAATAATATGATATTTACATTTCTTTACTTCTTCAAAGAAATGTCCCATTAACACCATTGAACCGATTGGGTATGTATAATTTGATGGATCATTATACTCTTGCAACAACGTGGATTTAGACATAGTGCATCGTAATAAATAATAATGCATTTTTTCTTGATTATTTTCTGGTGCAATGACAACAAAGACATCACCTTCTCTAACCATATCAGAGACACGATCATAATCATTGTCAATCACAGCCACTTCATTGTCCATTTCCTTGTCACTCACGTTTCCAAATGGGGGAAATGGTGTCAATTGTTCGTGTTTCCATGGTTGAACAAATTTCTTAATTTGGTTTTCACATTCATCGATGGACTCTGTCTGATCAATACATGCATAACAAAAGCAAGAGCACTTTCGTTTCTCAATGCAATGTATATTTGTCATGTTCTTACTCCTAATTGAGTGTAAACTTCTTGTTTTAGGGATTCCAATGCAATTAAATGGCAATGATCTATCAACATCACCCATTGCAATATTCCAAAAGTAACTGCTTGAGAAAAACACACACATATGTATGAGTCAAATTTTGAACAATATTAAATATTTTTTTGATAACAAAATACGTGCACATATATGTATACACACACACACATATATATATCTAGACATGTATAATATATTGTTAGTTAAATGTGTACGCCTACCTGTGCACATCAGCCATCCTTGGGTTCGATACATGACTTAAATTGTCCTTGCACCAATTAACAACATCTAAAGAATTTGCAAGTCGGGAAGCTGAGTGATTCAATTGATACCTCCTAAGTGCACGTTTTATGCATGCCCCAGCACCATCATGCTCTCCTTTTCCATGCCCTGTCTCAAAGAAATTCCATGTATGTCGAATGTTGGTTTTCTTATGAAGACGAGACAACCAATAGAATGATCTTGTTGATTTAAATTGACCAGCACAACCATCTGACCATACCCAATGTTCTTTAAAAGTGACTCTTTGTTTCAACAATTCATTATAAATAACATTAAAACAATGTTGAACAAAACACGTGTCATGTGTTCGATCATCACTGATGTAGAAATGGTACTCCTTAATCACCTCACGATTATTTTCATCGCTATCAAAACCATCAACAGCAAGCTCTGCGTGTCTATACAAAATATGCACAAATATCGATACTTGGTCTGAATGATAATACTCACTTTGTATCTCCTTTTGTGGACTAAACGTGTAATTATCAACGAAATCAACCACTGATAATATTGTTCCTTTTGGGAACACCTCACGTGATTGCTGGAACTGTAAATCCTGCCATCGTGCTATATGACAATGCCTAATATATTTGTATATTTGCACCCTGAACTTCTCCATAAAAGATGTCACTGGAATCTCGTCATCAAGTAAAGTGATATTTTTTGATGCTTTGCTTGAATCTGCAATAGGAGTGTAAGTAACATATTCATAACTCTTCCAATTCAGACTGATATTTGACAGTTTGGGATCATTATGATCAATGGGATACTTTTCATCATAGAGTGCCAAATGAGAACATTTGTCGCATTTTCTTCCACCACCACATTCCCTTTTATAAAATAATTCATTATTCTCTTGTGGACATAATATCTTTGATAAAAATTCATGAACACTTGAAGCTTCACAAATGTGCTAAGGGAAATCTTCACATCAGTATTACTCTCCATAAATCTCTTGAATAATTCTACTTGACTGACCTGTGTTATATGTTTGGAATGAGATTCATAAACTCCCTTAGATATACGGCGTCGCAGTTGATCCTTTTCATTTGGCGACACACGAGAATTCGAATCCCAAAACTCTTTTACCCTATCCCTCACACCATCAGGAAGTCTATCATGATATGGACGCCTACAGATATTAGCCCAACATGCAAGTTCATCATTCTCATCTATTTGAGTTCTAAATTTTGAATGCCTCCATAAACTTTTTCTTGATGTTTTAATCAATTTTGAAGTTGTTGACATCAACCAACTTGATGAAGTTCCTTTCGCAACTGCACCTGTTAAAAGTGCTCTACGAGCATTCTTTGCAACATTAGATCGCCCTTTGGCTAGTATGCCAAGCGCCGACGTCACATTTTTTGTTACCATTTCATTTGCTAAAACCTCTTTTTCACTTTTAATGCCCAATAATTCCACAGCATTTTTGAGAGATTTGTGCTTTATAAATCCACGTAACAGTTGAGCTTGTGCTATGATAGATAAACCTTCAAAAGTATGTTTCAATCCAGATTTTACTTTATCTCGAACTGTCCCTTTAGCCATTGGTGGTCCCAATTCTTCAATTTTAGTTGGATCCATATTTTCTAGAAACTTGTAGTTGTATACAATGTTCTTGGAACTTCCAATTAATTGCAGTGAAATTCGGCGTGTGGTAGTATCTTCTTGTGGTTCTGATGTTTTCCCCGCATAAAAAACAATATTAAAACTTCTAATTTGAAATTGACATATACAAATTTTTAATTTTAAAACTATTTTGAACTACAATGTTTTTAAAAAAAAATACAAAATTCAAATTGAAGAAACTATTGACTCACCAATGACATCGATATCAATATTCTCTTGGACATTTGTGGTAGTATCTTCTTGTGGTTCTGATGTTGTCCCTGCATAAAAAACAATATTAAAACTTCTAATTTGAAATTGACATATACATATTTTTAATTTTAAAACTATTTTGAACTACAATGTTTAAAAAAAAAAATACAAAATTCAAATTGAAGAAACTATTGACTCACCAGTGACATCGATATCAATATTCTCTTGGACATTTGTGGTAGTATATTCTTGTGGTTCTGATGTTGTCCCTGCATAAAAAACAATATTAAAACTTCTAATTTGAAATTGACCTGTATACATATTTTTAATTTTAAAACTATTTTGAACTACAACGTTTTTAAAAAAAATACAAAATTCAAATTGAAGAAACTAAATTGACTCACCAGTGACATCGATATCAATTATATTCTCGTTGACAAGTTCCTCAACATTTCTCATTTCCTCGTCATTGTCATGTACCTCTACATCTATTTCACGATGCTCTACCTCCACATTTATTTCATGCCTTAATCTTTCCCTTTCCTCTCACCTTTTTTTTTGTAATCTCTCATTTTTATCCGCTAAATATTTTCTTTTTCGATCGTGCCTTGATATGCAATTCCTTTGGTTTCCCATGTTCACAAAATTGGAAACCTAAAATCCAATTATATTTGGACCAAATACCTAAAAAAACATAAAGAGTTCACACTAAGTACTTCATGCTTTCAATAAGAGAGAAAATTTAAAATAAAATAAAATCATAAAGACATTTTGCAAAAATACTTCATGCCTTCATAGATTGCAAGATTGCAAAAATACTCCATGTCTTCATATA